>CM074732.1:9302873-9710540 GCA_037367245.1 Phrynocephalus guinanensis | reverse complement strand
GATAATGAGGAGAGACTTGTTGCTGTTCAATCGTTCAGTCGTGTCCGACTCTTCGTGACCCCATGGACCAGAGCTCGCCAGGCCTTCTTATCTTCCACTGCCTCCCGGAGTTTTTGTCAAATCCATTACTGGAGACTCAGCTTCAAAATCTGTCCTTCCAGTGAACGTTTGGGGTTGATTTCTTTCAGGATGGATAGGTTTGATCTCCTTGCAGTCCAGGGGACTCTCAGGATTCTCCTCCAGCACCACAGCTCAAAAGCATCCATTCTGCGGCGATCAGCCTTCTTTATAGTCCAGCTTTCACTAGCCTGCAGCAATATTTATTTATTTATTTATTTATTTATTTATTTATTTATTTGAATTCTTATACTGTTCCATCTAGCCTGAAGACTACTCTGGGCAGTTTACAATATAGGAAAAGTTAGGATTATGAATACTAAACAATAAGAAATAAATACAAATCTAATATGAAACTATATAAAGCATATACAGCAAAAATGATTATAATCAAATATCATTATAACATAGCTTTTTTCTAATCTTGTCAAAATCCCACAAGCAGTAAGAACACTATGGGATTCTGGAGGCTGTGGTGTAAAAAGCTAAGCGCCCCATCTCTGCCTAACACCTACCATTGCAGAATTGGAACTGCACTGGTATTTTCTATACCAGTGGCCTGGGATCACCCATTCATTTAAGAGTTGAAACTTGTCCCTTTTCAAACCTAATAGATTCCTAGAAAGTTGGAATGTTCCCCTTCACCCCAAACACAGTGGTACAAACCCAGAATCCCCCTGCACATAAATATCTGTTTTTGAACTTGACATCGCTAATTTCTCTAGAAACAGTGAGTTCTTTTGTAATATTCCAATAACGTTGGCACAGGACAACCCACATCATTTCATTATTTATTTCCTAAATTCAAGATATAAAAAGTGGAAATTATTTTTCTCATATGAGCTGATATCCCACTCTTTTTGATTAAGTTAATTGCCTTCTACTGTGTTAAACAAAGTTTAAAAAAACACTTAACCTGCTTTTTAGAGTTCTTTGTGAATAGTATGTGGTTTTTAAGCTCTTCTTAAAGTATAAAAGGCTTGCCTTAGACCAGCTGCAACAGTTCACCTGGTACAATGAAGTTTGATTTTTGTGAAGGAAGTCATGTATGTGCCTTGCTTGAGAGAAGGCATGATCACTATAAACTAAAATTCTCAGGAGAGAGGGAAGGGTGTGGGGAATCTTTACCTTGGCTTCCTGTCAATATTTTGCTTACGTTCTGTGTGAAATTTAATCTCCCATATGATTTCTGATATACAATTTTTACTTCCCTAGAAGGTTTTCTCCCTGTGCCTTCAAGTAAGGCTTTAAAACAGTTTGTATGTGAGAAATGTGTTTTAGTTGAAAACCTTTAGATCATGACTGTTCCGTATTTTAAGGGGTAATTATAGCTGCACAATAGTACAGCTATGCTATTGTGCAGCAGAGCAAGCAGACGTTCACACGTTCTACAAGGCAATTCTAAAAATGGGGGCAGCCCAAATTAAAAAAAAATATACTGTAAATTTGAAGCTTCACTTTCGATCAGCAATCAAGGGCACTTTTACACAACCTCTAAAATCCGCTGGCAAATTAAATTCGCACCAGAGATCGTGGGGTGTTGTTCCTCTTCCTGTGTTCCCACCCTTCCGCATGCCATTGCTCCTGTCTGCATGAGGGGAGGGAGAAAAAAAGGGAGAAAAGAATGCAGGCTCACCTCCTTCTGCCATCTAAGCAGCCCCTAGCAGCCCCGTAGGGATTCCTGTCTCTTAAAGGGGCGGCGGGGACAAAAAAACCAAACAGAAGTCTGGCGTCCACAGCTTTACAATCCACGTTGGAAGATTTTTTACGTCCGGAGACCAGGTACTTCTAAAGTGTACTGGGGCGCACTTAGGTGGGCATGGTCATACTTTATTTTGTTTAAAGTTCATAGCTGGTGGGAAAACAATTTTAAGCTCCGCATTTGGGAGCCCTTTGCCTTGGATTTTAGGGGTCGTGTAAAAGCAGCCCAAGATGGTCTACAGGATTCCTTCTTCTGCTCATGACCATACTTGCTGAAAATCAGCCCTAAGAATTGCTTTGTGTTTGGCTGAGCAGGAGTGAGCTGATTTAAAAAGGAGTCTTCTGGGATTTTCCCGTGCATGGTGTCAGTCTGTCAATGGCAATGAACAGAAGAGGGTATCTTGTAGACCTGCCTATGGTGTTGTCAACATCCAGGCTGCCCTTTGCTATGCAAAGTGTGGTACTCTTTTTCTTGCTCACAATGGAGGCACTATGTTGTGCAGCAATAGCAGGCCATTTCCTGGCATATGGAATACAGAAACACAATAGCCACATTCATAAACCAAAGAGGGTTTATTTTTTGAAGAATACATCTTTCCTTAGAACATAGGCTACAAGAAGAAACAGGTATACTAATCACAAATGCATCTGCTACATACCATATGAAAAAGTATGATGTGAGGGAGAAATACTGTTCTGCAGTAGATTAGACCAAAGTTCTGACTCCCAATTTAAACTAAATTAAGATGTTGGCTTGGGATCCCATGTTATAGTCCGCTTTGACTTCTTGTCACCCTGGTCTGAAATAGGCTCATAAGATGAACAATGGCCTCAATAAGCTTGTTAGGTAGAGAACAGTATCCATAGTCTTAAAGTGAACAATGGCCTAAGGTGCTGAAACCTATAAAGTATGGGTCGTTAGCTATGGCCTTGGCGGTGGAAGTGTGAAGTACTTTTGATTTTTCTGGGTATTGTTGAAATCACTGCCTGATAAGCAGCAGATAGAATGTGCCTGAGCCCCCCACCTCTATTGAGAGAGGGGTTTTCAATACTCACATGAATGGCTTCCTTGACTCCACTCTCAAACCACCTATCTTCTCTGTCTAATATGTGTACATCCTCATCTTTGAATGAGTGACCTTTGTCCTTCAAAAGACATGCATAACTACAACACACACACACACACACACACACACACACACACACACACACACACAGAGAGAGAGAGAGAGAGAGAGAGAGAGAGAGAGAGAGAGAGAGAGAGAGAGAGAGAGAAGGAACAAAAATGAAACTGCTGGAAACAATAATAAGGAAAAAGAAAAGCTGTAATTAGTATCTCCATGTGATAAATTGGAAAAGTTTACCAATATACAAATGCAGGAGAACCTCTGAACTATAAAGACCAGTTCCACAAGGTTACTAGCTTTTTATTATTTTTATTTTTATTTTATTTTATTGCTTTTTATAGATTCTACAGATTCTTTTGGAAGGGCAGAATGTCAGAGCCAGAGACTCTTGTGGAGCCCTTATGCTCCACCTTTGCCAATAGGATTCTGCTCTTAGAATTCAAAGTCGCCAGTAGTCACTGGTTCCCCTTCTCATACAAGAGGCCACAGGGGCATTCCTCTTGTGAGAAAGATCTGCAGGAAGACACCCCACTGGTTGCCCTGGAAACCTTTGCCATCTTTGTCTCCCAAAAGATGTGTGAAGAAGGGGAGGCAAGACTTACTAGAAAAAAACCCAATGGACAAAGCTTGCTTCCTCCTTTTTTATCCAGGAAATTCCTGGTACATGTGTGAAACAGATGGCACAATGGACTGGCCAGAATATATCTAAGACAAAGCTGAGCCTTATTACACATTAAGGAAAAGTACAAGAGAGTAAAAGGAGAAAATGTACGGTGAAGGTGTCGTCTCAGTGCAGAACTGTTCATATTATCCTTGCAGCAGTTAAATATAGTAAATGACATATATCTAGGTGAGTAAAGAAACACCTCTTTATCATTCCTAGTGAGTCCTGAATGAAAAGTGTCATACAGGGTATTAACTTAAATTATTTGCTTCCCACAGCAAGTCCCAGAATGCAAGAACGCTGGCCACCACCTTAGTTGTCTTCTTCCCAGGCACCCCCTGCATCCTAACCAAGGAGGGAGATCCTTGTCCAGTGTACCTGAGAGAAGCAGTCTCCAGTCTGTTCACCGGGGAAGGATAAATGGTGTACTTCAGAGCCCTCTCCGATCGGCAGTTTTCTCTTAGAGGGTTACTTCATGTCCTTCCTTGTTCCACGACTAGTTTTGTACCATGACAGTGTTGCTCGCGATCACGTGGTTTTATCCCTGTTTAGTCCCTGTTTCCATTTTCTCACGCCGTGATAACTTCTTGTGACCACTGTTACTTCACAGTCTTGTTCCATGACAAATTCTGAACTTGTCTTGCTTTCGTATCCCTTTTTAAAAATATCGTAAATAATTTTTTTCGATATTTCGATTTACTGTTCTTCCGGGATTTACATGTCAATACTACAGAATTTTCAGTACTTTCCTTAATAAACATTTGTGCTGCATGGTATTCCCCATAGGGAAACTAATGTTGAATATCGCTTCAGCCACTGACCACTAGGTGGACACTGGTTGTTGTGTGACAGTTGTTACCACATGGTCCCTTGTCTCGGAACAGGAACTGGAAACAGTGACAAGAGAATACCTCAACCCAGTGCCAGGTACAGTATTGTCACCCTCTGATCCCACTTCGGGGGCGTGGTTGAGACAAATTTTAGCTGTTACGTGATGGACGTGAAGTAAGATTTTTTTGTACCGGTCCGAAGTACAACACTTACAGAGACAAAATCGATGTGAAGTAACTGCCTTAGACTTCAGCTGGAAAGGGCTGAAGTGGCCAAGAGGTGGTAGAGAAGACACCGTGTTGAAGAAGCAGTGACAGCGAAGATCGAATAACACAGAAGAAGCAAAACCAGGAAGCAGCAGTGGCAAAGAAGTGTCCAGTACAATTATTAAGACATGTTCAAGTACTGAGAACAGGAAATTGAGGGACATCTTACTGTGCTTAAAGACAACATTTTAAAGCTACAAGAGAACACAAGCAGTTAAAAAGAGAGTAAAATTCCATGTAAAAGTTATGAGCGATGGAAACTCACTGTTTTAATAATCAATGCGTTTTTATAAAGGCATTTATTTTTAAACCATCTCTAGTCCAGACCGCTTACAGAACCAGATGTGTACAATATCAGTGCTGAGATATATGGAACTGCTTCTTACCATTCTACAAGGAGACAAATATAAGCAAAACCATGAATAAAGACCAGGTGTGCATTTACATAGTAAAACAATTATCTGTATCCCATAGAAATGCATTGAAAATGGAGTAATCCCATTTTTATGTTGTATGGATTCTCCCCATGTTAAGCAAACTTCCCCTATCTCCGGAATTTTTTATGTTGTACAAATTTTATGTTATACAAGCTGTTTGTTATACAAGGGTCCACTGTATTTGGGAATTAGCAAGTTAAACATGATGATAGTATAGAGATTATTTTAAAGGAAGAATGATATGGAAAGTCAGAAAAGGGATTTAGTGAAGTAGCTGAGAAATTCATACGATTGTTTCCATCTCTTGAAAACTCAAAACCGGGATGGGAGAAAGAACTAAAAGCATGCATAGCTTCGTTCTACTCTTTTAGGGTGGTGGTGATTGTAAACATTTATTTTTGTTGTCACTTAAATTAAATGTAAATAAAAACTAACATTGAATTAATTACTTCAGATTTTCTTCTCCAACTTTAACTGAACCAAATTAACTATTTTGTACTAACTTTTCATCTTTAGAAAGACGTAACATCTGAAAAATCTAGGCAAATATAATTAGTGCATTACAGTTTGTAATGCATTAGCACCACCACCTGATAAAGAGGAAAATGGCAGAGGATGCAAAATGCTTAAAACTGACCTCCTCCTTTAGCAAATATAGAATATTGCTTGATGCAAGTTTAAAATTCTATTTAGCATTAAACAGCTGCATACACTCAGTTATTTGCCACATTTAATGTTATACAAGTCAATGGGGCAGGAAAGACTTCAAAGCAAAACTTGGGAAAATATATCTGGAAGTTGAGTCATGGCAACTGGACTTCTTTTCTTCATAGAGCAAAACGTCTTGCTACTCATCCAAGCAGCTTCGTCAGACTGAGGAAAGTTAGTGCTAAATTCTCCAATCTATAGTTCACCTTGATTTCACATCACCCTGGTCCGAAATCAAGGCGAACTATAAACTGGAGGATTTGCCAGTAACTTCCTCAGACTGATGAAGCTGCTTGGATGAGTAGTGAAACTTTTCTATCTCACAAGGGGGAAAAAGACCAGTTTCCATGACTCATATTCCAGATAACCTCACCTGGATGACTGAGAATCTTCACAAACATATTGAGGGAAAGATGCCCCGTCTGCCCAGGTCATCCACCAGACCGAGCCAGAATTCTATTGGGATTTTACTCCAGAAGAACGGAAACAGCAAAAGTACTGAAATTGCAGTTCATTGCATCTAATTAACTGGGTGTTAGTCTTGCGCCTGACAGTTGACCAGGCACATAATCATCTTGGTAATTGGCTGCAACTTGCCCCTGCAACTCATGTGATTACTCTGAAGTAAAATCCCACTGGGATTCTGAATTAAGGTGTTTTATTGATGAGCTGGGAAGTGGGGGTGGGGTCGTCTTTCAAATAAACAAAGAAAAAGGCAATTCAGCTTCTGGTCTGTGTCCAGGTATTATAAGAACAGGAGTGTTCCACACCTATTTCTTAAAAAAACCTAGCCTTTTCTTGTACAACAAATATTTATGTGAGCCCATCTAACTCGCTCTCTCTGTCTCTACAAAATTCTTGTAACTTAGGCATCTCTTAGGGCGTTTATACACGACCCCTAAGCTCCGCTGCAAATGGCTGCAAGCTCCGGAGCTTAAAAATGTTTCCCCACCTGCTCCGGACTTTGCTGACAATTAAGTGCGACCCCGCCCACTTTAGCGTGGCCCAGCGCACTTTTCTTGTACCTTCTCTTTGGAGGTGAAAAATCTTTGATGCGGTGCAACGATAGTGAGTGCGGGGCTCTCCTCGCTTCTGTTTGCTGCTTTTTGGCTCCCGCCCCTTTAAGAGCTACTTTTACAGAGACGATGGGGTTGGACTTGATGGCCTTACAGAGACGAGAGGCAGAACGAGGTGAGCGGCATGCTTTTCTTTCTCTTTTTCTCCCTCCCTCACGCAGCCAGCAACCAGGAAGTGCGGAGGGGGGTGGGGACAGAGGAAGAGCGACGAACCCCTAAGATCTCTGGTCCGAATTTAAGTGGCCAGCGGATCTTAGGGGTCGTGTAAAAAGGCCCTTAGAAATAAATGACAGGGTTGTTAAACCTTCATATTAAAACAGGAGAAATGGGTGCATCTCAGGTTCACCCATTTCTCCTGCACGTAAAATCAGGGGTGGTTATCCTGCTGAGGACATGTGGACTCAAGAGCTTTCTGTAAAACTTGCAGAACAGAAACTATCATTGGGTTTCTCTTCTTGGCAGATTTAGGGGCCACACAGTGGCCAAGGAACAGCCCTTAAACTAAGGAAGCCCTGGCTATAGATGGGCACAAGGAATATTGCAAATTCAATTCATTTCTGGTTCTTTCTGGAAACTTCTCTTTCATTTTCCGGCCTGTTTGGCTGCTGAGGCACTTCAGCAAATCCCAAACGGGCGGATACTGTACTTTTGGTTCATTCAGGCTTTCCTTGTTTCAGCAGCAGTGGCAGAGGTGGCAATGAGGAAAGGAAGAGGAGTTAAAACTGCAGGGCTAGCAGCCAGAGGTGTAGCTAGGGCTTCCAGAGCCCAGGGCAAAAGTCTCATTTAATTAGTGTATAGATTAATGCAGGGGTGTCCAAACTTTTTGCAACTATCAGATCTCGGCCTAGATAGATAGATAGATAGATAGATAGATAGATAGATAGATAGATAGATAGATAGATAGATAGATAGATAGATAGATAGAGTCATGTGGGCTAGAAACTTGGTTTTGTTTTTAAACTGATGCCATGCTTCTCAGGATGAGGCTTTCTGCCTCCGATACCAGCTGGGGCACCTAAATTCATGCCAAGCAGGGGCTGCCATCCTTCTCCCTACCCCCACCCACATTGTGACCCATCCTGCATTGTGACATATGGGCATGGTGACCGAGTGACCACATGGGAGGGGGTCCAGACCCCTCATTTCTCTTCCTCTTCGGTGTAGAAGGAAGGAAAATGTGAGGATCCTGAACTCCAATACTATTTTTAATGTTTGATTGCTATTCATTATTCCACAGTCTTTTAATTAGTATATAGATTAATGCAGGGGTGTCTAAACTTTTTACAAGGAGGGCCAGATCTGGTGAGGTGAAAATGTCTGGGGGACGACCACTCAGCCGCTCTTGGCCCCCGGGCTGGACTTTGGACCACTCTCTATAACATGCAAGGAGGCAGGGAGGACATTGCAGCAATGGAGCCGGGGGCAGGTAGGCTGGGCAGGTGGCTGGGGGGGGGATGGACAGAGGCAGGGAGGGCAGGCAAACCGTAAAACTGCAAGCTGACGTCTCCATTGGGTACGGGGAGGGGGCAGCTGGTGGAGATGTGTGGCAGGCTGAGCCAGTGGGGAGAAGAGGCCGTGGGTCGCTCTGAATTTGAAAAGGGGGCGCATTTGGTCCCTGGACCTGACTTTGGACATGCCTGGATTAGTGGGTTGCATTTTCCATCTTTTAATTATTCTGTGTTTAAATTATTTCATTTTAATATTGTCACCTGCCTTAGGGCCCAACAAACAGAGAGAGAGAGAGAGAGAGAGAGAGAGAGTCATGTGGGCTAGAAACTTGGTTTTGTCTTTAAACTGATGCCATGATTCTCAGGATGAGGCTTTCTGCCTCCGATACCAGCAGGGGCACCTAAACTCATTCCAAGCAGGGGCTGACATGCTTCTCCCTATCCCCACCCACATTGTGACATATCCTGCATTGTGACACGTGGGCATGGTGACCGAGTGACCACATGGGAGGGTGTCCAGACCCCTCATTTCTCTTGCTCTTCGGTGTAGATGGAAGAAAAATGTGAGGATCCTGAACTCCAATACTATTTTTAATGTTGTTTGATTGCTACTCATTATTCCACAGTCTTTTAATTAGTATATAGATTAATGGGTTGTATTTTCCATCTTTTACTTATTCTGTTTTTAATTTCTTTCATTTTAATATTGTCACCTGCCTTAGGCCCCAGATAGATAGATAGATAGATAGATAGATAGATAGATAGATAGATAGATAGATAGATAGATAGATAGATAGATAGATAGATAGATAGATAGATGCTGTGAATTTCTCCGGCTCCTTGGCCATGTTGGGGAAATTTTTCTTTTTGATGTTTCGCCAGACTTTGTGTCTGGCATTTTCAGAGGGCAAGGCGCTCAGGGATATAACAATTCTCTCTGTGCTCTGGGTTATAAAGTGAGTGAAACTGGGGTTTTTAAAGTTGAGGAAACTTGTCCTATGCAGGAAAATAGGTGTTAGTCATTGTATTGTGATGAAGGGATTAAGAACTTTCAGTGCAAACAGGTAGCAATGATCCTTGGTGGTCAGCTGCTCTATTGTGTGAACTGATCACTTTTGCTTGTGATTGGGTGGGGAATCATTGAGCTTTGGCCTTTTGCACTTTGCAGTTTTTAGTACTGGAAGCCAGGCTTTGTTGAGTTTTAGACTTTCTTTTGTTGAAACCATGCATATATTTGTGGATTTCAATGGCTTCCCTGTGTAGTCTGACATAGTGATTGGTAGTGTTGTCCAGTACTATCCTGGAAGAGGATTTCATGTCCAGTTTGTTTCAGGGTATGTTCACAGCTGCTGATTTTTCTGGTTGTTTTAGTCTGCAGTGTCTTTCATGTTCTTTGATTCTGGTCTGGAATTGCTACTTCTGTTTGCATTGAAACTTCCTCTCTAGGGCATCCTTTCAGGTCTTTCCTCACGGGTCTTGGTTTCAAGGTCTCCTGGCCATCCTTGCTGGCCTCCTTGGAGCTTGTTCTGGCTTCCTTGCATCCTTCGTCAAGATGGAGGGGCCCCTAACCTGTGCTAAAGAGGAGACCCATACTTCCTATGATGGGTCTGTGGGTCTTCTCTTCATGCATCCCAAAAGAGCATTGGCCTGTTCTGCAGCCATGTCACACGGTTGACTCATATTCAGCTTCTGGCTTCAAACCGTTCTGATACTGTCCTTGTTCATAGTATTCCTGAGCTGTGTTTGGGTTCCCCCTACCCCACCCCTCCTTGGGTGCAGAGCGCTTTGGCCTGACCCCCTTTCAGTTGCATTCTCCAGGTTCTCAGAGGAGCAACGTGGCCTGTTTCTCTTCTTGGGCAAAAGCCTTCCTCTTTCCCTCTGAGCTTGGATCTCCCTGCCCCTCCCCATTCCGTTTGCCATCTGAGGGCCTTGCGGCAGAGGCCATGTGGCCGCCCTGGAAAGCGCTTGCCCCGGGACAGGTTCCTGAGGTGCTCTCCCTCTCCTTCCTGCAGTACCTGCAGACTGAGCTTCATTCCCAGGAAGACAGGGAGAGAGTCTGGGCTTCAGGGGAAATCACTGGGCTGCTCAGGTGCGCCGTCCTCCTACAGCAATTTGATGTGAGTCCCTGACGAAAAGTCATCGAAGGAGGGGAAGCCAGACGTGAAAACCTCCATCCATGCCCTTCAAAAGATTCCTCCCTGCTTTCTTCCCACCAGATCTTGGGCAATTCATTCAGCCACTACGCAGCTGAGCTTGGGATCTGCCTCATGAACAGAGAGGGCATCTACCGGCTGTATGAGCTGGCCCTGCAGCAGTTGGGTAAGAAGACTGGAAGGGGCGAGGGCCTCCTCCGTGTCCCTGAGGGGGCAAGAGCGGCCTTTCCTCCAAAGTGCCCACTCCACATCCCCTGGGCAGGGAGGAGGATCCACAGGAAGGGATGCTTTCTTTCGTCAGGCAGCCCCCCCCGGACTACCACCACACCAGGATGGCAAATCTCCAGCCCTCCAAGCCATGCTTCATGAGGCTGACCTCTGGGGCTTGGAGCCTCTCCCAACAGGGATTGACATCCGAGAAGTAGACTCAAGGAGCCACACTTGGACTGGGAGATGGCCTCCTACTTGAACACCATGCAGATGGCCAAGGTACGGAGGCCGCCCGGGCTGGTTCCGGGGATGCTTTTCTTTCTGCCGAGACGGGCAGGTGCCTGGAGGTGCTGAAGGTCTCCCCTGCCTTTGGGTTTGCCCTTTCTTAGTCATAGGCAAGGAGGGAGGTGGGGAGGGAGCGGAGGAGCCCCTTGGCCATGGGGTCTTCCGGAGGATGAGAAATAGGCCAGTCCAAGTGTAGTTTAACAAACCTCTCTCTCCCTCCCCTTCCTTCCTTCCTTCCTTCCTTCCTTCCTTCCTTCCTTCCTTCCTTCCTTCCTTCCTTCCAGATATTGGGGGAATATTCTCAGCCTTCCTTGACTTCGGGAAATTGCTCCTGGGGATAGATGTGAGTTTCAGGCTGGCCTCTTAAATCAAGGTACTTGTAAACCAAGGTATTACTGTATACCAGTGTCGGTGCACCTATGGCACGGGTGCCAAAGGTGGCACTCAGAGCCCTTTCTGTGGGCACCCGACATCGTCCCTTCACAGCCACCTGTATTCAGGCTAAATGGCTGTGTTGGCACTTTGCGAAAAATTAGTGGGTTTTGAATTTCCATTTGGGCACTCAGTCTCTAAAAGGTTCGCCATCACTTCTGTATACTGTTGCATCGTATGTAGTATGTTATCCATAGGGGTAAGTACAACAAATGGGTGAGATAGACATATAATAAATAATAAACAAGCAAGCAAACAAACAAACAAACGCAGGCACCTCTTTTCTTTCCTAGCCGCCGCTAATGTCCCAAATGGGTGGCGCGGCCTCTGTAGCCACCGCTGCTGTGCTGCCTGGGCTGGCGCACCACCACCGTCCCTACCCCCCACTTCCACTCACCATCCGTGGATAATGGAATCCGTGGATGGTGAATCAGCTGATACACGGGTGCTACTGTATAGTCTTGGCATAGACTACACCAGTGGTGGCAAACCTTTGGCACTCCAGATGGTTTGGACCACAACTCCCACAGTCCTTTGTCATTGGCAGTCTAGGCTCGGAATTCTGGGAGTTATGGTCCAAAACATCTGGAGTGCCGAAGGTTTGCCACCATTGGGCTACACCATGGGACAGGTGTAGGAGGATATTAAAAAACTATTCCCAAACATTGGTATAAACAGAAATCACAAATCTCTGGGTTTGCATTCAACAGAGATTGTTTATCTTAAAATAGTAAACAGAATATTATAGTAATTTTAATGCAATTATTATTTTGTTTAAAATGCAGTTTTAACCATTCAGAAATGCAGTGTGTCTGCACCCACAACAATGGAGCAGAAGACCTCTGCTTGGAAGTTATCGTTGACTATAGGGCTGAAAGGATTGAAGAAGATAATTTAGTACTGTATGTACATGGACTTTTTCTGCAAATCATTTGTTCTGCAAACTGTGTTTTATAATAGGAACACTCCAGAATCATTCCTAGTAATGACCTTCTTTATTACCACTGTAATACACCACAGTGATTTTGCAAACAGCCCCTGGTCAGCCACTCTATGTAAATCAGTGTGAACATATTATAATAAAATAACTATTTCTAAACAGTGACAAATTTTAATAAACTGCAGATATGTCGGTTATCAATTGGTTTGTTGAGCTGTGCTATATCTTACCCAGCATGACTTTATTAGAGAGTTAATTTATCTCACTGTTGTCTAATGGCCAAGAAACATGGAGTGGTTGGTTGCTTGGCAGCCTGATATGGAACAGTCTAGACCAGTACAGTGCTTAGGAGCGGCTCTACCTAGGAGCAATTGAACTTAAGAGCGGAAAACCATTGGCGTTTTAACTGCTGCCTTACAAATTTTAGATGTGGTCTGCTCTACTTACAATATGTTTTATTTTTTTCAATTTTTTAGATACAGCTGCTCTACTTACGAGTTGTTCGACTTATGCGCATGCATTCAGAACGGGTTAAACTCATAAGTAGAGGTACCACTGTACTTGGAACAACCAACTGGAGAGAGAGAGAGAGATGGGCTGCAGATGCCTTGGCAAAGCTATTTTTAAATGCGTTTCTTGGAAGAAAGAAAAACAACACTCCATATTTTTATTTAATTTAATTTTTTTTTTTTTACTGCTCGTTTTACACTTTTCGTGCACCTGTTTGTTCTTTATATTGGGAGCTGTGTAACAAGTAAATTTCCCACATGTGGGATCAATAAAGATTTATATTTTTAGCAACTTTTTATTTTATTTTTCTAGCAACCTATGGAGGTAGCTCCCCATAGTCTAGTCTTGCTTTTTGGATCTATGGCTGTACGGCTCAAAACTTCTTTTTCACTGCAACTTATCCTACTGTTTATCTTATGCTTCATAAGAAACAAGGTATGCAGAGCGAGCGAGCGAGCGAGCGAGATCCGACGGCGCTTTATGGGGGTCACAACAAGGGCCGAGGGGAAAGGAACCCCCTGCGCCCCCCCCCCGGCCCCCCGCAGCGGGGCTTGGCCACCATAGATATGTCTTGCCTGGAGCGGCCCATTCTTCCCCCCTCTAGCCCTCTCTAACCGGTCTGGCGCGGGCCAATGGGCGAGGCGGGTGAAGAGAGACGGGCAGGGGGACGTCCCGCCTTCTGACCGGAAGTGGAAGTGGTCAGTAGGAGGAGCGGGCGCGCGCGCGCGCGCGCATGCGTGCTTTTGTCTGTCTCCAGGGTGCTGCCGTCGCCCGGCTTTCCCCGGGGGGGTGAGCGGTGGGAAGCGGCCGCGGGGCGCGAAGATGCCCGTGGCGGTGATGGCGGCGGCGGCGAGCGGCGGCTTCAGTTACCGGAAGCTGCTGGAGCAGTGCGAGTCGCAGGAGCTGGAGGTAAAAAAAAAAAAAGCCGGGAAGGGGCTTCTCTCTCTCTCTCTTTCTCGGCTAACGGAAATTTTGGTTTTCTTTCTTTCTTTTTGTCTCAAAATGCAGCACAATTTAAAATTGTGAACCTTCATCAATTGTAGGTAAAATCAAAATTAAAAAGAAAAGAAAACAAAACAAAACAAAATGCTGGCATCCTTATTTTTTTATTTTTTCCTTCGGTCTCGCGTCTCTGGTGGGTGCTCGGAAAAGGCAGGCGCTCAAAAAAACAAACAAACAAACAACGTATTTCGCGGAACGGGGAAATCAAAATGAAAAAGAAAAGAAAAAAAAAAGCTTGCTATAGATTCATGTATGCTTTCGTGGAACAGGGTCCGCTCCTTCAGGCGTGAGACCGGAGCGACTGTTCCTGCTGCCTCTTGAAACGTAACGTCGTGTACGTGTGTGTGTCGGCCGGGCTTGGTTTCTGTTTTGTGGATTTTTGTTTTAAATAAACCGAATACCAAGCAAAGGGACCTAGGATTTGAGTCATGGCAACTGGACTTTTCTTGAGAGACTGAGACGTTTTGCTGCTCATCCAAACAGCTTCGTCAGTCTGGTTTGGATGAGCAGCAAAAGGTTTCAGTCTCTCAAGAAAATAAAAAGTCCAATTGCCATGACTCAACTTCCAGATAAACTCACCTGGATGACAGAGAATCTTCACAAACAAGCAAAGGGAGGTAAATCATTAGTAGGTGTGAAATGCGATCTAACACCGTTCCCTCTTAGAGCCTTGCCTGAAGTCTCTTTATTCCATCTGGTACACCTGAAGAAGTGGACCCTGTTGCACAAACACTTGCATATTAGGATATAGCAGTTAGTCTTTAAAGTGCCATGACTTTTTTTGTTTGGTTGGTTGGTTTTGCCGTTCTGGCTTTCATTTGGAGTTTCTGGTTAGCTACTTGGATATTCTGAGGAAGTGATGCAGGATAATGAGGTCTGTGCACAAGCAAACAGCTCAATCTGATAAACCAGGGTTTTGTGGAATTCCCCAATACTTTGCTCATATAAGCTGATAGAATTGCTGAAAGTCTGTTCCCACACAGAGGCAGCCACCCCAGTCCAGTCAAATAGAATAAGATCAAGCAGATGCTTTCTTTGGTTCTAAAGACTTGCAAGTAGGTCAGTAACAACTCTGGCTTTGTGACATGGAGATGTGCTTTCCAAGCCACTTCAAAGTATAAATAAGAACTAGGTCCCAGTGTGCAGTGCTTCTTGAATTAATTCAGGTCTCCATCCTATGAATATTATTGATGTTAGTGGCGGAAACAACTTCCAGGTAATTTTAGGAAGCCTTGTCTTCCGTAGGAATCTTAAGTTCTAGGTTTTTGAAAAAAATCTGTAGGTATAACTTAGATGTTCTAAGTACAATAAGCAGAAACTTAAGCACATCCGATCTCACCTGATTTCAGAAGCTAAGCAGGGTCGGCCCTGGTTAGTACTTGGATGGGAGACCACAGGGAATACCAGGTGCCGTAGGCAGCTTGGAGTAGGAACTGGCAATCCACTCCAGTATTCCTCCCAGGAAAACTCCATGGACATGGAATCACGAAGGATTGGTCACGACTGTAACGACACAACACAAACAGTTTTGGCAGGTTTAATGAGTAGATGGAGAGAATGAATTCTCAGTCAGGGGTCATGCTCCTTCAGGTGGTACGTTCTTCCAGTGTGGATTATCTTAACGTGAGCTAAACTATTCTTCATATCAGGCAGGAGATATTCTTTTCTTGCAAAGAAGCACCAAGAAAGAGAACACATGGATTGTTTCTGCACTTGGCTGCTCAGCTTGCATTATCTCTTTCCATTAGCCTTTTCTCTTTCTAAGACTTTGGGAACTGATGAAACCTGAGAAGATTTAAGAGAAAAATGCATCTGCATCCAGTCTCTTTCTAAAATTAACCTGCATGGCATCTGGACATTAGAACAGAGAACATATTAGATGAAGGGGAGCAACGAATTCTCTGTGTGTGTGTTTTCCTGAATTGAAAATGGTGGGACTAGCAAAAGGTTTGTGTGTTCACCATGTATTTCATATTGTCTGAATAAATTGATTTGATTTTTTTAAAGGCTCCTGGAGGAATTGCAACACCGCCTGTATATGCTCAACTTCTAGCCTTATATCTTTTGCATAATGACATGTAAGTAAAGGAGCCTTTTAAAAATATCTTTAGTGGTTGGAGGCGAGATAGATGGGCTTCTCTCCTGCACCTCAGAAAAGAACTCAACAGAGTTGTCATTTATTCTTTCATAATGATTTAACTGTGATTGTTCATTATCTTTGGAAACAGTTGCAAACAAAAGCAGATATTTATTATCTTCTTTTGTTCAGTGACAAGGCAGAGGATGACACCCCATTTGTCCCCAAGATGAGAAGGCTATTCAGATCATTACAGCCATAGTTGTGGTAATATAACAGCAGAAGGAAGAAATGCCATAAGAGATGGAGAATGACAACTGAATCACTAATGAAGTCCCAGAACTCGGCTCAGAGTGTGGGAGGGCTCAGAGGTCAACAGAGTCTATATACTGATATTAAAATCGCCTAACTAATATTTTGTATCATGCTACTAAAACGACTCTGATGGGTCGAGACATGGGCTGCACAAGGCTCCTATCTCCAAGGTGAGGGCGGCATCAATAGTAATGTGCAATCAAGGGTGAAGGCAGCCTGGTTTTGTTCAAGAAAACTCGCTGGTGTGCTTTGCGAAAGACAAAATGCCAATCCATCTGATATCTACGATTTACAATATGATTGTTTGCCCTTTTGCACTGTGTGGCACAGAGTGTGGGCCAGTAACAATGGCCATAGGGAACTGCCTCTGTGCCATGGAAATGTGTATGCTCTGTTGGATATTGAGTACCTCCCTCCTCAGCAACATCTGACAGCAACTAAGTGTTGTATCAGTTACAGAGAAGATGAGATAAACCTGGCTTTTCTGTCCTCAGAGTTGCACCTTCCACCATCACCAAAACTACTTACCTCCTGAAAATCTATTGCTCACGGCCACATGGGTGACCATAACAGAGATGGTAGGACATGCAGATTGTCAACTTGCACCCTGAAGACACAGTCAGTCAGGCAAAGAATAAGGGAAGGTAGCACTTTTCTCAATCATTCCAGAGTTCTGGACATGTAATAATGGGCTCAAGTTACAGGAAGCCAGACTTTGGATGAAAACATCCTAACTATAACAGCACTGTGGCAATGGAACCAATTACTTCAGGAGGTGGTGAGCAGTCCACCTCTAGAGGCATTCAAGAGAAAGTTAGAGAGCCGTCTGTCAGATGTACTTTAACTTGGACTGCTGCATTCATCAGCGAGTTGAACTTAATGCCCTTATAGGATCCTTCACAAATTTGATTTCACAAATTTCATATTTTGCTAAAAAAAAAGTATCAAGTTCATTGGGGGGTGAGATAAACAACTGTCTAATTAAGCTTTTAATATATGTTCAGTTGCTGAAAATACTTTCAATTCTGGTGTTTTTGGTTTTGTTTTTCATTTATTAATTGTGCTTTATTTTAGGAATAATGCACGGTATTTGTGGAAAAGGATACCTCCTGCTATTAAGTCTGTAAGTACTTTTCAGAACTGTGAGAATAGGAAGAATCACATCTTTGCTTGCGTTTCCCAAAAATTGTGGCAAAAGGCCAAAATGGAAGATTGGCTACTGCTCAGATTATTTACTCAGATTATCGTCAGGTATGTCATTGTCATTCTGTTTGAACAGGTCAATTTTATTTTGTGCAATGTGTGTTCTAGATTTGTAGTCTTTAAACCTGTACATAGGAGGCTGCATAGCTCACTGAGCTAGGAGGACCTGGGTTCAATTCCCAGCCATACCTTGTAGGAGAAACCACCAGCCTGTATAGCTTTGGGCAAAGTGCATACAGTAGGACTCCGGTATCCGCTGGGGATTGGTTCCAGCGCCTTCCCGTGGATAATGAAAACCGTGGATAAGAGAGAACACCTGCCCACCCACCCCCAAACTGCTTTTTTCTAACAGTAGCTTGCTTTATGACTGCTGTTTTGAGACAGTAGCTTGCTTTATGGCCACTGTTTGTGACAGTAGCTTGCTTTACAGATGCTATTTGTGACAATAACTTGCTTTACAGATGGTGTTTGTGACAACAGCTTGCTTTGTGGCTGCTGAATTATTTAATTTTTTCCTCTGCTAACTGTGGATAACTAAATCAGTGGATACGGGGGTCCTACTGTAGTCCCAAAATGTCCCAGAAGAAGGGAGTCATGAACTGCTTCTGAGGGTTCGTTACCAGCCACTCCTTGGGAATACTTGCCATAAACTGGAATTGACACGATGGAACATAATTATCATTATTACTTTTCATGGCAGAGGTTAAGTTGTACAAATAGGGTACTATTTCCTAATGTGAGTTCAGTATTATGTTGGAACCCACTTTTAAAAAGCTGTGATTCTGGCAGCAAGTCTTTCCTGGATTTTCTAGTCACAAAAGTCTCAGAAGCAGTTCAACCTATCCTCTTCTAGGGGTTCTCTGGGACTGTACAGCTTGTTGAAAAGCTGCACAGGCTCGCTTTTCTCCCTAAAGGCACAGTGGGGAATTGAACTCCCAAGTGAAACATTTAGTATTTTAAAAGCGCACATGCAAATGCAGAAGTTGAAGTCCTAAAATATCTGGAAGAGATAAAGGAAAAGCATGTGAAAAACATATAAAAAGAACCACATTTCTTTAGAAAACCAAAGCAGCCGTTTGGAAAGGGGGAAAAACTGTGGCAGTTCTTTGGAAGACAAAATGAGGTGCAAGCCAAGGCAGGCCACCTGACAGCCTGTGTGCCAGAAACTCCCTTTTCCCTTGTTTCTCTCAACATTAATTTCTGACTACTTGGGACACAAAGTGGGAAATGACATAAGAAAATCTAGAAATAACAGTGGACTTGCTGCAAGACCAAAATTTTGAAGCCAAGTGTATTTTTGAGTCCTGCAGGACTCTTCCTGAGTTGGATAAATTGCAGTTTATGGGGGTCAGGAAATTCCTAAATTTGTTTTGGGTAGATTTTGAAGCTCTAGGCAAGGCCTGTAGTTAATAAAAATAACTATTCATCTTACTTAGCCAATTTACCAAAATGTATTATTAATATATCTTCCTTAGAAACTTTGATCTGGTTTAACATAGAAATGCAATAATTAAAGGATAATCTAAAGAATATTATTTTTAGGAGAAATATGTATGGAAGAAATTGTGGTACTCGTATGGCACCACAATATGCAAATATATCCATGGTTGGTTTCATATGTTTGCAATGTCTGTTTTAGGATTTTACTTTAACTAGAGGTCACAAGGTTTCAGTGCATAAGTAAGATGAATTTTGGATTTTTTGCCCCTTCTCCCAAGCTCAGTAGTGCTCAAAGAAGAGTCAAGCTCAGATAATAGTGAAATCTTTAGAAGTCTGATAGAGGCTTTGTGTTTCTGGATTTGGAAGAGGTTTGAAGGTTGTGGCTTAGGAAAGAAAAATGAATTTCTTTTAATCACTGGTTATTTTGTAGGCAAATCCTGAACTTGGTGCAATATGGACAGTAGGACAAAGAATCTGGCAGAGAGATTTTCCTGGAATTTACACAGCAATTGCTGCCCATCAGTGGTCTGAGTCTATCCAGCCAATCATGGAAGCACTAAGAGGTATTTGAGATCCTTGTATTTTATCACCTCAGTAAGTGTCTCTAGGTGTGATGCATGTGTGATTTAACACGTTTGGCGTACACTTTATTTTTATCTTATTTTTAATTATTGATGGGGGGCATATATCCATGAAAGAAATTGAGTGATGGTCTTAACAGCATGGAAACGAAGTTATGCTCACACTATCTAGAGAAATGCCATCAGGAAAACATGTTTAGATCAGCATGCCCGGATAAATAACGTAGACCTTCTGAACTAAAGTACAGTGGAACCCCGATTTACAAGATCAGTCCATCCAAGCGAACGCTCGTAACTCATAAGTCGGAGGTTAACTCATAAGTCGGAGAGCGGTTTCCCATAGGACTGCATTGAAAATCAATTAATCTGTTCCGGACGAACGGATTTCAGTGCATTCCTGTGGGAAACCACTGTTAAAGTGGGTGCTGTTTAAAATGTATTTTGGGCACGGAGGCAGGTGGGTGTCTCTTTAACACCCACCCACCCTCGTTGTGGGTTAAAGCGGGCACTTCTCCCCCCCCCATGAAGGGGGGTGAGGGGGAAAGTGTGCACTGTTTAAAAGTTGGCCTCTGTGGCTGAGAGACATTTTAAACTGCATGCTCCCCCCCCAGGGGGAGGAAAGCTGGGTGGTGGTGTTTAAAGTGTATTTCAGGCACAGAGGCAAGCTGGCCTCTGAGGCTGAGAGACATTTTAAACAGTGCCCGCTTTCCCCCTCACCCCGCAATTGTAAGTCGGGGAAACCCACTCTCCTGCTCCTAAGGCAGCAGGGGGAGGGGACCCCGCAAACATGCTCGTAAGTCAGGATTTTCATACATCGGGCACATCGTAAGTCGGGGTACCACTGTATAGACTTTGTCAGTGTTTTGGGATGCAAAGAGGATCTGTTAGCTTTCAGATGACACCTAGTTGCCCTGAGAGTTGGTTGCAAAATCTTTGGATAAATATTTTACCTATTTTTACAGTATATATTTGAAATACTCTCAGTTCTTGATAAGCAGCATCCTTATAGCAACATAGTGCATGGGGTAGCTTTTATGTGACAGTAGCTATGCTTTCATGCAACTCTGTGTGTGTTTGTGTATGTGTGTGTGCGCACGCGCAGGTTATGCCCAACACAGTAATCATGTTTCTGTAGAAAGACAGGGTGTTGTAGGGTAAAATACAAAACAAAACAAGAGAAGGTTTTTTAAAAATCCTAAGGGTCGTGGGGAACATAGTACAGTAGTACCTCAGTTTACGAAATTAATTTGTTTTCCTGGCCATTTCATGGTGTGAAAAAATTGTAAACTGAAACGCGGTTTCCCATAGGAATGCATTGAAAACCAATTAATCCATTATGGAGGTCAGAAGAAAGTAAAAAAAAAAGGCCTTACACAGCAGAACCCCCCTCCACACACACAATGCAGAAAACAGGCATGGAAAGGATGAAGCTCAGCTCCCTCCCTCCTATGCATAGTACAAAGCATCCAAATGACACAGTTCAGCTCATCCGCCCCCCTCAGTAAAAAGCATGCAAACAATGAAGCTCAGGTCTCCCCCAATGCAGTGCAATGCTGAGGGGGGGGGGAAGCATGCAAACAACAAAGCTCAGCTCACTCCCCAATGCAATGCAATTCAGAAAGCACAGAAAAAAGCATGCAAACAATGAAGAGCAGCTCACCCTCCACAATGCAGTACAATGCAGAATGCACAGAAAAAAGCATGCAAATAACTATCAGCTCCCCCCACAATGCAGAATACACAGAAAAAAGGCATGAAATGATGAAACTCAGCTTCCTACCTTTCCACCACTTGAGAAATGCACCAGAAAAGTTTGAAAAGTCCAAAGACAAAGAAAAAAAATGCTGCCAAAAATGTCCAGAATGGCTCCAAACCTTGATGAAAAAAACCACTCCTCCTCTCGTCCCTCCACAAACTACGGAGGTGCAATACACCCTGGTACACTTTTTTTCGCAATGCCTTACTGTATGGAAAGCACCCTGCTTTCCACCAGAGGCTTCCTCAGAACACCTCTGCAAACAGTAAAAATCTTAACAGGCTGTATACTTTTTAAGATACACCAGCCTAAATTCCACCCTCAGTGGGAATTACAGCTGTTAGCTCTAAGGCCTGGATTCAGCCTCTCCCATACGTTGGGCAATAAACAAACCAGTTGTAAAAATTATTATTTTATTAAAAAGTAAAGAATTAAAGAGGTACAAAAATAAGCCAATTCAAAGACAGTTCATGGTTCAATTCATGGCAATCAGGAAAATAAAGAATTCTATTTGACTACATCTTGTCTAAGTTACACTGGACATTCTGAGTGACTGCATCTATACTCTATGCAAGCATTCTAGAACAAAACTCTACTCATAATTGTCTCTAATTTAAAGCATTAACTTCTTTCTGCAGGTTGCCCCCCCCTTTCAACCTTTCCGTCCCATTGTCCAATCATAAGGCTAGATTTAATTAAAACAGTTATTTTCTGTGTTCTCAGGCGTTCTCATGCGTTCATCTTCAAAGTACGTTCTTAATTAGCGTTGGCACAGAGTGTTGTGTCTTCATGTGTCTCTGTATGGTACCGCGAGGTTCCACCGCTCTGGTTTCCCAGCTGATAAGACACATGTGAAGCTGATCAAAAGAGCATGGCACAGCCTAATCTATCTTTTCTCACACAGACACAGACTTTTGCTTCTTGCTGACTGAACAGACATTGCTTGAACCAGACACCATCTTTAAACCTTTCTCCTTCCTTTACACTTACAGAAAAAAGTAAACGGGGGCATTCAATTGAAAATTTTCTTAAAGCAAGGCATCCCTGTTTCCAATAATTTATTTTCATAAACTGATTTTTTGTTAACTGAGGCATTTGTAAACCGACGTGCCACTGTATATTTTGATATATGTTTGTATTTTAGTTTATGTTTCTGTTGGTAAGTTTATTTTGGAATTTAAAAATGCTGTCTTTCTAAAGCTACATTTCGGTCTTTTTTTGAAAAAATACTGTTTGACTTTTGTAATGGACTAATTGGAATGTTGCTTCTCCATTAATTCTCTTCCCTTTTCTCTCTCTCTCATGCTTACCTTTTTCTTTTTATATAATAGAGAATGTAGAAATGCTGTTGCATTTTATTGCAAGATAGGGAAAATCTGTTTCTTCATTTCAGAACCATGTATTTTCTTTCATTTGATTCATCAGATTATTCACAATTATCCCTCTTAACAGATGCAACTCGGCGGCGAGCCTTTGGACTTGTCTCGCAAGCATATACCTCAATATGTGCAGATGACTTTGCAGCCTTTGTTGGGCTTCCTGTAGAAGAAGCAGTGAAAGGTACTAGAAAACTGTGGATAAGACTGAATGATTAAAGAGTGTTGTACACACTTCCTGGTATTCACCCGAAGTGGGCACACTAACTATCTTTATTATGCTTCTGGCTAATATCCCTTTCTTCTGCCACTTTAACTTTATTATAATTATTATTTCAGTGTTAGTAGTTTAGACTGGCTTCTCTTTTTATAGCTCAGTATGGAAAAATATTTCTCTGGTAATCACAATGCAAATTCAGTGAATTTAAATTATGAATTTAGTGAAAATCGGTTGAGTTTGGGGCAGTATGTCGAAATTTTATTTCCAAATTCTTCTCTCATCTAGAAATGTTTTAGGTTCTCTGTATGGTTTAGAGGTGTAGCAAAATATAGTGCATTTCTGGATAAAGTTAAGTGTTCCGATTAAAAATTGTAATAGGAAAAGAGAGTTACTGCTATTTCCTTGAGGACATGTAGGGCTGGTGCGCAGTCATACTGTTTGAATCTTTGTGAATTTTAATATTTTTAACTGCCTTAGGCCCCTGATAGATAAATAGATAGATATCAAGGCATGGGATAAACAGGAATTTAATCTACTAGGAATGTGCCACTTAGGGTGTGTGTGTGTGTTAGATATACAGTGGTACCTTGTATAAAGGAATTAATTCATTCCAAATGAAATTATGTTAAGCAAATTTTCCTTTATACAAATTCCCATAGGAATGCATTGAAAATGCAGTAATCCCATTTTTATGTTGAATGGATTTTCCCCATAGGCAATTATGTTAAGCAAATTTCCCCTATCTCTGGAAATTTTTTTTGTTGTACAGATTTTATGTTATACAAACTCTTTGTTATACAAGGGTCCACTGTATTTATGTCAGTCACCTGGGAAAGGCTGAGGTCTCCTTCTAATCTAAGCTTTCTTGGGGGCTGGTTCTTCAGCATGTGCCTCTACAGAGCATAGAGAGCTATTAGAAGGCTAAGAAGAAGGCCTTGAAGGAGACTTCAGTCCTGTCCAAGGGATTGAAATGAAGGTATCTGTAGATACACTATGACCCCTGTATCTGCAGGCAATTGGTTCTGGGCTGCCCCATAGATACTGTTATCCGCAGATAAGAGTGAAAACTCTTATCCAAGGATAATTGTGGTGCTGGTGGCGAGGGCAGTCTGGATGGCTGGTTTGGAGGCCCCTCAGGGCTTAGGGCAGTGTTGGCAAACCTATGGCACGGGTGCCAAAGGTGGCACTCTGAGCCCTTTCTGTGGGCACCCGACATCGCCTCTTCACAGCTACCTGCATTCAGGTTAAATTGCTGTATTGGCACTTTGAGAAAAAAATTAGTCGGTTCTGAATTGCAGTTTGGGCACTCGGTCTCTAAAAAAGATTTGCCATCACTGGCTTAGGGCATTGGGCTGGCATTCCTCCTCCTCCCCTGCCTGTCCGGCCTGGAGAGGAGGTAGCCCAGCTCCTCTTCCTGCCCAACCAGTTGCTCCTTCCTGGGTGGGACAACCTCAGCAGTATGAAGGCAGTCCCGCTTTCACCCTCGCCATCGCTTTTACCACTTCCCCCTCGCCACTGGCATCATCCTCCGTGCTGCCCAGCAGGGGTGCTAGAGGCACAATTGCCATCCAGTCCACCACCCAGGCAATGTGTGCAGCTTTCGTCCCTGGCACCCTACCACCCCCACCTCCCGCTGATCACCAGCCATGGATAACAATTCATGGATGCTGAATCAGTGGATACGGGGGTGGTACTGTATCTCTTTTTAGGCTGCAGTGTCTGGACAATCTGAGGATTTGGAGTACAAATGAAATGAATGGCCCACCACTAATAAAGCATCAAGTATGTTGAAAATTGCATGCAATGCCACATAGCAAAAAGTCTTTAGAAAATGAAATAAAACTGATTTTACACTGACCTTGATAAGTTAACAAAGTGCAAATTAAACTGAAAATCTAAAAGTTTTCCAAAATTTAAGTGTCTTTCTATTTTAAAATGAACAAATTTTCCTTCCGGTTTTCAGTTGTTATAAGGAATTCTAGTAGCATAGTTTGTAGCAAAAAAGTACAAAAATGAATAGACTGCTACTTGTATGAAGAAAATACCTAAATATTCAGTGTAGCATTAGTTTGTTCCTCTATCAGTACTATCTTTAATAGTGCTATGTCTTCAATTATGGTTTTTAGGAGTTCTTGATCAGGGATGGCAAGCAGATTCATCAACTCGCATGGTTATGCCTAAAAAGCCAGGTAGGTGGGGCTCTTGTTCCATGCAAATTTAGCTTTATTTTAATTTTAATTGCTGAGGATAAGGAGCGATTTGGTATACTTTGCATTGTAAGATACTCAAAGAAGTAATAGCACTGGTACGCAATATTTGATTCTAGCTTTTGTAAAACAGCAGGGAGGCTTATAAAACATCTCATAAATGCGAATTATTAATTTTTGCATTTGGATACAGACAGTTTTAATGCGCATACATTTCAGAATGCAGAACTTATTTATGGAAGCAATAAAGAGTTGTTTGGTCATGGTATTAAGGACCTTAACTGACATGTCTGAATTTATTAAAATTTAGAATTTTACAATAAAAAAAACCCCACGATTTCTAGACTCACTTTGAATTTTATGGGTGCAGTGCTGTACTATAAAACAGGGCTGTCCAACTTTGAACAGGCTGAGGTCTACTTTTTCCATCCCAAAGTGTCTGAGGGCTACTACACTAAGCTGTACTTACGAATTTTATCCATTCCTTCTGAGCACGTTGTCATAAGTAACACATTTGTAAGTAGAACAGCAGTTTCCCATAGGAATGCATTGAAAATCAATTAATCCATTATGGAGGGTATTCTCCAGGGGGGAAGAAGAAGGGAGATGTCACTGCACAAAGGAGATGGGCACACTTGCAACCCCACCTCTCGCCCCTCTCCTCCCCTCTCCTCCCTCCACTCCACTCCGCACCAGCGACTCAGCTGGTCACGAGACACTGGCACACCTATCATCTGGCCGGTGGGGGGGAACGGGGGGCTGCACCATGGCCCTTGAGCTGCCTCACTCTGCTGAGACAGTAGGCTGGCAGACCCAGAACTTTGCTGAAGCAGTGGTGGTCCTTGGGATTGGGGAGGGAGGGGTGGAGAACTTATCCCCTCACTTTTTTAATTGATGCCCAGCAGGCTACTTTTGAACCCTTTGTGGGCTACTGGTAGACCACGGTCTACCTGTTGGGCAGCCCTGCTATAAAAGATATTGCATTTGCTGTTCAGTGAAGATGGGTTATTGTGGTGGCTTTTAAAAACTTCCAATCATTACAGAAAATTCAGGAGTGAAATGGTAATTAGAGGAAAAGAAGGAATTATGTGTTCATGAAAGTATCAGAAATGTACTGTCAGATAGTGCCCAATATCAAGCAGTGCCTAGCAGTGGTAGATGATTGCTGCTCCTGGAGAGAGAGACATCCCTCGCTTCATTACAGATTGCTAAAAACTTTTTAGCTGTGAAGCATGTTGCCCTACGATTAACTGGGAGTGTCACTGAGAAATGCCATATTTCTTTTAGTCAGTTCTTTTTTGAAAGGAAATGTGGTATTTCTCATTGACACTATCACCTAATGTTAAAGCAACATGCTTCGCAGCTGAAGCAGCCTTTATATAAAATCCCATGAGTTTAAAACCAGCATTCCTGAGATAACGTGCTACTTAACCGCCTGCCTAAAGCGGAAGGTCTTTGCTATACAGTACAACGGACGTGCAAGAAGGGAGGGGGCCAACCTGGCCTCTCAGGGGGGGGGGTGCCTTCCAAAATCTGTGAGTGGCCACCGAGAAGGACCTCTCTTGTGTCCTCACCAAATGAGCTTGTTAAAGCCGGTGGACCCAAGGAAAGGGCCTCCCTCCAAGATCTTAAAAGCCAAGAAGGCTCATATGGTATGTATGATCCTTCAGATAAGATAATGGAAAGCTTTGACAGCTTCTCAGTAATGATAGAAATGGTTTGTCAATGTTGTGGTTCTTCCTCCAACTTACCGAAGGCTTCCTGTGTACTTCTTTAGGTCCCCTAGAGCCTGCGTTTAACAGATTTCACCCATTATCAGGTACTTATTTTAAAATCTGTTTTCTCAAAGATGAAGCAAAGTTGTGTTGGAATAATATTATGTGCCGTTAAGTTGATTCTGACCTACAGCAAGTCTTGCCAGGGTTTCCTAGGGGGGGAGAGAACACTTCAAAGTGATTTACCATGCCCTCCTTCAAGGGGCAGTTCTGGGTCTGTAGTTTGCCAAAGCTACACTGGCTGGCTTTTCTCCTGGGCAGCACAGTGGGGAATCAAATCACAGTGGGGAGGAAGCTGATATGGTGTCGTGTTTACCCTTGCAGAATCTCAATTTTTAAAAAAAACAAAAATGCTCTAAAAGTGCCCTTTTCCCCAGTTATTCTTTGAGTCTTCCCTCACCTTTGCAAAATCAGCAGTGAGGAGCTCTGGAGCAGCCAAAAGTAGCAGAGTTGCTCCCTAAAGCCACGAGAGAGCACAAGATGGCTTTCAACATTCTGCTTTTTAAGGAGAAAAAATATATTTTGAGGGGTGTTGGAACAAGTACAGCCTCCAGCTTCTCGAGGTGGGCATGTGTGCACCCTTGCCATCTGGAATGTGCACATCCATCTTGTAAAGGCGTGTTCAAGTGATTGTGAATGACACGATTGTACGCAATGTTAGAATAGTTGCTGCTCTTGGCAATAGATTCAAAAGCAGGACTAAATATAATTGTATATGGGCAAGATCCCCAATGTTTGTAATTGAAAACATTGGGTATTTTCTTTTGTGAGGCCTAGCAATACTACTTCTCTGTGTTTTTCATCTAGAGGTCTAATTCTCATTTTCTGATTTTTGTTTTTGTTTTTCAGAACCTGCACCAGTCCCCCCAATCCCTAATGAACAACAGCTTGCCCGGTTAACTGACTATGTGGCTTTCCTTGAAAACTGATAATTCCAGTCACTCATTTATGACATCCTGTACACTTCTTAGTCCATTTTGATCTTAGGTTTATCAGCTCGAAATGTTGCCGTGTATGCCCTGTGATGGAACAGGCTGGTAAAATAGTTTTGTAATGTTATCTTGATCTGTGTTTGCTGAAAAAAAATAATTTCCATAATTACAGTCAGATGCACAGCACCATTATGTTTTAGGGTTTAATCTCCTGTGCTTAATGGGGAGTGAAGCAACATCTATTCCAATATGCAACTGGACTGAAACGCTGACATTGGATTAAAAACCAAACTGAATGAGCATGGAGAAATTGTGTGTGGACAAAAGAACTTGGGAAATATGCCTAAGAGAAGTTCCATAGGTACTGAAATCTTTTACAAGATTTTCTTGTATTTTCCTGTTCATTTATAAGTGTTCTGCTTCTGCTTATATCACAAAGCATTGTCATTAGCTGATTTTTAAAAATTCCCTCATGAAAACTGAAGTCTAATTCTGATCTAAGGCAGAATGTTTAATCTTCTGTGCTCTAGTATTTTTCTGTTGCTAACTCATTAAGAAGCCATTCTTAAAGGCTATCAAATTATTTCAGTTTGAGGTAAGCCAAATACAGTTTTCCAGGTATATGAGTTGTTGAAGGAGTGCTGTGTCGTTGTCATCCTAACCCTACCACCCCAGTTAACCTCCATGGCTGAGTGGGGATTTTAACCCAATAAGGAGTGCCCATCTAAACATTCTGTTTTGCCACCTATTAGGTCTTCTTTAGATATATATACAGTCACCCACCGCCATTTCGCGGTTCAGGTACTGTGCTCCCATTACATCGCGGGATCACAGTACCTGCACCTCAGAGGGCGGGCAATCGGATTGCTCCGCGCTAGCCCCCGTGCTCCTCCAAGAAGCCTCGGAGCTGCACGGCGGGGGGGGGAATTGGGTCGCTCCGCGCCGCCGCCCCTCGCTCCTCTGAGAAGCCTCGGAGCCGCGCGGGGGTGATCCGGTCACTCCGCGCCGCCCCCACACTCCTTCGAGAAGCCTCGGACAGGTGCGCAATCGCCCCACCCCACCCGCTTCCGCATATCGCAGATTTTCATGCATCACGGGTGGGTTGGGTCCTTAACCACCACGATCGGTGGAGGGTGACTGTAGTTGGTATAGGTGGGGAGATGATACTTTCTACAAACCTTCATTGTTAATGGTATCTACATGGGAAAGTGTCATCATTGTTAAGGTCCGTGAGCCTTCTAAAATTGACAGCTATTGCTTCTCTCAAATATATAGCCTGCAATTTCCCTTGTGGCAATTGTAGAAGGCACCTGCAATCGCTAGAACAACCAGCCTGTCACGATCAAACTCAGGTTCTGAGCAGAGTTTTCACTGCAGTACTGCAGTTTAACCTGTGTTCCACGAGGCTGCTAATGTTAGAAGGAAACAGCTTGCAATCGCCTTGCCTATAATGCTTGCATTTAATATTTCATCATTTTATTTGTGTTACATCCTGTTCTCTTCCATGCTTATGGCTGTCATTTAGTAGCAGGATGGATTTGATTTAAGTCACAATTAAAATATTAAAAGGTGGATTTTTGACAATTTAAATAAAATAATTGGTTATTTAAATTTAAATTATGATACCAGCCCATTTGATTTAAATTTTTGATTTGTTCCTCGAATATTGCTGCTTTTTGCTCTCCACATTTACATTTTTCCTCCGGTACATCCCAGCTGTACACTTCTACAGTACATGGATGTAACCGACTAGAAAGGGATTCCTAATATATATACATTCTCTTTAAGATACCTTTCAGGAGTATAAGCATTCATCTCAAAGTATTATTTTAACAGTTGGTAGACCAATATCAGTCAACAGGCTGAAAAGATCTACAAAAAATTCAGAATTCTCCAAGAAAGTAGGAAAGATTTGTCTTAAATTATTATTTATATGAAAATCATTTAAAATATCAGCTCTGTAAGTAATAACCTAAATTTTGTCAGTACTAAGTATGTTTATGTGGCGTCAGTACCTTACTTTCTTCAGTTCCTTTTCTTCAATTTATGTGTCCAGTATTCAACATTAGTTACCCATGTTCCAGACATACAAATTCGTTCTGCTAAGAATGGAATTGTGCTGATATTTTATTTATTAACTGATATGATATATAGAATCCTTTTTGGTGTTAAAAAAACCTTCAAAAAGCAGAAGTAAATTTGTTTAGATTTGCTTTAGTGGGTTTGTTTAGGACTGCATTAGAAGTGTTGGTGTCGAAAAAGCAGAGCAGGAGGCACGACATTGTACATTAACACTCAATGAATTCTAAAAGAAATTTTGAAGAGGCTTTTCAGGTGGCAGCTGCTTGAATAGGAGAGGGCTGAGTTCATCATAGCCATTTGAAAAAAAATGTATTTAAAAGGTGGCAAAGCAAGCTAATGGCTAGTTGGATGTCTGGCTTAAAAGGGACACAATCTTGGCATGTAAAATGATTTTGCCATATTCTTTAAAGTAAAATGAGAGTTGGGGAGTCATCAGGAGAGGCAGACCTGTATAGGAGCCAGGACCATTGTCTTGAGATCCTGCTCTGAAACTGTGAGGAATATAATGATAATAAATGAGAGCAGAACTGAACACTCCTTTCAAATGTTTACCGTGCTGTGTTTAATAAGACTTGAATAGGGTTTAGGAAAACATGTCAGGAAAAAGTACTAGAAAGGGGCCTGTTCAAGAAAACCTAGCAACTGATGACCACATTCTCTGAGACACCAATTTCCCAATTAGGAAATAAAACATTTTTTTAGACACACATTTATTTAAAGTTACTGTGTTTGCATTGAAGCCTGTTATTTACCTCCCAGTGAGCTGTCACTACACAGAAGGAGGCTAATTTGGAACCTTTGGAGTTAAGACAACCCTCATGGTAGGAGAAATCATAGAATCATTGTAGGTTTGGAAGGGACCTTGGAGGTCTTCTAGTCCAGCCCCATGCCTAAAGTGGAAGACTTCATACCATCTCAGACAGGTGGCTGTGCGGTCTTTTCCTGAAAACCTGCAGCGATGGGGCACCCACAACATCAGGAGGCAAGCTGTTCCACTGTTTAATGGCTCTCACTGTCAGGACATTTCTCCTTATTTCCAGGTTGGCTCCCCCTCTGATGAGTTTCCACCCATTGGTTCTTGTCATACCCTCAGGTGCAAATGAGAATAAATCTATGCCCTCTTCTCTGTGGCAGTCCTTCAGGTATTAGAAGATTGCTATCATGTCCCTTGACGTTCTCTAAATGTCATCTTGTAAGTATTTTAGGGTGGATGTTGAATACTTTTAAATAAGGATATATATTTACCTTTTCAGAAGTTCCTGATGAACACAGTTTGGCTTCATGGTGCTTCAAATCTTGGTAAACATATTTAAACTGCCCAGAGTGGCTTTCTGCCAGGTGGGTGGTATATAAATCGAATAAATAAATAAATATACATTTGCTTAAAGTGTGCATTGGGGTTCTACTGATAAGAGTTGGAGGAAGAGGGTTAGCTGTGCATTTGTGTGAGCAGGGTAATAAAATAAGGAGATGTACTAAACAAAGTTGAAGGTCCCTGCAAGTTTTTAAGAATACACAGAAATACCTGCAAGTGATCAGAAAACATATCTTTCAAAAGGTACTTCATTAGTAAATCTGGGAGTGTAATGGAGCTAGGGATAAGGTATGGATCTACCTTCATCGTAAAAGGAATTGAACCAAGAATAGCAATAATCAGAGTCAAGGAAACCTTGATCCAAAATGGATTTCACTCCTGATCATACTGTGCTTTTTTTACATACAGTAGGAACCCCGTATCTACTGATTCATTAACCACTGATTCAGTTAACCACGATTGGGAGAGGAAAAAAATTAAACAAATAATTTGGCAGGCACAAAACCAGCTATAAAGCAAGCTACTGTTTCAAAACAGCAGCCATTAAACAAGCTACTGTTGCAAAACAGCCATTTGAGGGGTTTGGGGTGTACTCTATTATTCATGGATTACATGATCCACGGGAAGGTCTGGAACCGATTCCCAGTGGATACTGGGATCCTACTGTCTTTAGAAACATTTTCATTGGGACTATCACAAAGGTGTGAAACTTCTTTCTGGAGTTGACAATTTCTAAGGGGGATGATTTTCAGTCTGACAGAAAATCCTTCAGAAGTGAAAAGAGAGTGAGAACAGTAGTGTTTGGAAATGTTAACAGTCCCCATTACTTTTGCAGATTAGGTGACAGTGAGGATATTGTATGTTGCTGATTCAAATTAGTGAGCAAAATGACTTCTTTTAAAAGGAACTAACGAAGGGCTTGCCATTTCATAAATCCAGTGCATCCAAAACACAATGTTCTTACGAGACGTCTAGTATAATGTCTGCTAGAGGCCACTTGGCATAGTTTAGTTATAAAACTGTTTTCAGCAGACTAGCTAAACCATGTGAAACTCACTATTAACAAAGACCAGTACTGGACATACTGTACTTTCTGTATCCTTGCCTTCAGGGATGTTGCTTGTTTATACTTGGTAGCATTCATACATCTCAGCACCTGCTAGTTAGCTCTGATTCCTCCTTCTGACTCTGGCGACCACTGGAATGGAACTCAGTTTTTTGAAGTGAATAAACAGTTTGTGTTTGATTCATCTTAGTATGGGGCTGCTGAGAAAATGAATGTAGAGTTTGCTGCCAAATCTATGACGAGTGTGCTCTTTTCCATCTGGAAAGACAGAGTCATCTTAAGGAAAGAAAACAACTTGTCTTCCTTAGGGATGGAAAAACAGCACTCTGTTCAGAATCCAAGAAACCAGTGTGTGCTGTGTTGCCCCCATTTGCAAGTAGTTTTTTGTTGTTTTTGAGTCAAGCAACTCGGGGCCAAACTTGACATTGAAAGTAACCCATCATTAGAGCTGCAGTTGCTTTTCTGACCTTGAGATGTGCCTGAAGGAATGTTTCATGTTTGAGAAGCCACATTTGCAAAGGAAGAGCCTATTTATGTGGTGAGGTCCCACCATAAAACAAAAAATGGCATCCTGTTCATTGTTTACATGTATTTAGAGCACCAGCTTCAGAAGGTGTGATGGCAGTCTCTCATATGTGACAAGGCAGTTAGCTGGGAGCTTGTTACAACCACACGGCAACTTCCACAGTTGGAATTGTACATGCTTAAATATTTAGTGGCAAACGGTAAAAACAAACTAATTTGCAAAGTATGGATGGTGAGAAAGGTTCCTACTGTGACAGTATCCACAATGAGTACTTGAGGAATTTTCCTCATCAGGTGACAGGTTACCTGTCCTCAAACATTGTTATTGTCTTCAGAGAGTTTTACTAAGGAAAGGTCACCTGCCATTTGCGATAGTAGTGCTGCATGTTTCTTTCGTGCCAATTAAATGCATTCTCACAAATTTGTTAGACTCGTTAGAGTGTAAAGCGTTTGCATAAATTTTTCCAGTGTCAGCTGGATTCACTGCCTAATTATGCCATGAAAGGTTGTATCACAACAGTCAACATTACTTGGTTCTCTTCATGTCAATATAAAAGGAGGAAAAATGTGGCTCAGGATGCTATTGCACCAGATGAGGAAATAGCAAGAAATAAACCATAAGTGAAACAGGACTTCAGTCTGCTTACTACCAATTAGCTTGACTTTAATCTCAACCCAGTTGGCTAAACCTAGTAGATTTACTAAATTTTCACTCAAATTGCCAGATGGTGGACTAGGTTTTTTTTTATGTTCCCCTGTTTCCCAGTCAAGTTAAAACTTGTAGTTCCAAAAGTATGCCAAACAGGAAAGGTGTATACATTATGCCTCTGTTTTTTTGTTTGAAGGACTAGGGCAGTGATAGCGAACCTATGGCACGGGTGCCAAAGGTGGCACTCGGAGCCCTTTCTGTGGGCACCCGACATCGTCCCTTCATAGCCACCTGTATACAGGTTAAATTACTATATTGGCACTTTGCAAAAAAATTAGTGGGTTCTGAATTGCAGTTTGGGCACTCGGTCTCTAAAAGGTTCGCCATCACTGGACTAGGGTGTGATGTATTGTGTCAATATCTATCTATCTATCTATCTATCTATCTATCTATCTATCTATCTATCTATCTATCTATCTGATTTATATACTGCTCATCTAGTTATTTGGCTATTCTGGACAGTGTACAACACATACAATCAATAGTTGTGTCAGCTATAACCTTAAAACAACAGTGCAGTCTACATTATTCCTGACTTGCATCAATGATAAACTGGCAAAATTCATCTGCCATTAATTTTTGGGAGTCTTAATTTCTTTGCACTAACAACAAAACACCAGTACAAGCCTGAGGAGATGGATTTTCTGACCCCCAAAAGCTAGCAAATTGTGTAATTTCTTTAGTACCCTATAAAGATACTGCCTACTCCTGCACTTGTCTTTGCCCTTGTGGCTCTGGATCCTTTAGTGATGCCAAACATTCTGTTTATTTTCTTTCAAAAGACCATTTGGAAAACATTCGCATGTTTGTACAGCTTTTGTTTCAATATTGCTTTTCTTCCTCAGGTTGGCTGCATAAAGGAAAGGGTTTGGAAATTGGAAGATGGCTTTCTAGTCTGCTTTTTGTGGAGCAGGCATTCATTTTTCTCCACTGGACTTACATCTTTGCTTCACTGTTTCTGCTTTAAGCAGAACATGTTGCTTCTTTAAGTTCAAAACTGCCCTTCAAAATGTACTGACTAGAGATGGGTACGAAATGAAAATATAGCATTTTGTTTCATTTTGTTTCTCCTTTCGTTTCATTTTGTTTCTCCTTTCGTTTCATTTTGTTTCGTTAATGAATTTTTAAAAGAATGTTCAGAATGAAATGAAATGATTTGTTACTCTCTATAATGGCTCCCCTGGGTCCCAGAGGCACCAAATTTTGGGGAGGGAAGCTTCTTTGGACTCTTTGATATAACCCCCCAAATTTGGAGAGGTTTGGGGTTCAGGGGACTGAGCTATTAAACTCCAAAGGGGTCCCCCAAGAAAGCATTTGTAATTGAAGAAAGTGCTTGATAGTCCCCCCCCCATGGGGGGAGCTTTCTCAAGTGCTTCCCTTAATTAACAAATTATTTTTTTCCTGGGGGGAGAACCCCATGGAGCGTAGTGGTTAAGTGATGAAGGAAAGAGTCTGCTTCTCAGATTTTCCCCACTAAAGTCTCAGTGAGTTGTAGTGAGTAGAAGAGGGTATCCTGTAGACCAGACATGTCCAAACTTTGGCCCTCCAGATGTTTTGGACCACAACTCCCACAGTCCTTTGTCATTGGCAGTCTCTAGAATTCTCTGAGTTGTGGTCCAAAACATCAGGAGGGCCAAAGTTTGGGACATGCCTGCAAATGTAGACTATATTGGCTGCTGCCATTGACGTCAGCATTCAGGCCCAGTGCACTCTCTTTGTCTTTTCTCAATGCACATAATTCCTACCTATGCTGACTAGAAGTAGGTGCATCCAAAATACCACAATCACCACATATTTGGGAGAAATGGAAAGAGAAAAGTTAATCTATTTTGAATTTGAAACTTCATGCCAATATTTATGTATTTTAATGCTCCGGTTTGGGGAGAGGGGGGGAATAGATTAAGCCTGATTGCACTCGCATGCACATGTCTTTATGTGTAGCTTGTATTCCAAGACATACCTAAAGTTTTTTTTCCAAATTTGAAAATCAAATCTGAAATGTCGCAGCTCCGAATTTGTACTTCATTATTCTAAATTGTTTCAGCCAAAAATAAACACTGGGTTTTTTAACTGGGTAATTTGAATTTTTGCACTGGTTGAGCACTGAATATTTAAAACCTGGGTTGATGTGTCAGGGTTTTTGTTTTTGTATATCTATTTTTGGCTGGACTAAACATTGCCCATCCATTACAGTCAGATTAGTGGTGGTGAGGGGGTTGCCTTTTGTTGGTATTTTCTGTCTTACTAAAATGAATCCCAGTTCTTGGGATACCAAGTTCTTGCTCATAGAAAAAATAATGTATCAAATCCAGTGGTACCTCTTAAAACAAGTTTAATTCATTTTACGGGTCAATTTATTTTAAGAAAACCTTGTCTTAACGAAACACAATTTCCCATAGGAGTGCATTGAAAATGGACTAATCTGGTCCAGAGGCTATGGGTTGCTTCATTTTACGAAAATTTTGTCTTACAAAACACTGTTTCCTGTAGGAATGCATTGAGAATGGATTATTCCATTCTGGAGGCTAGAATAAAGACAAAAATAACCAGGCATTTTCTCCTAGGTACATTTTTTCGTCTTGTGAAGCATCTTGTGGAATTTTTTTAATTGTAAATGTTTTTCTTCCTATGAGTTTTTTTGTCTTACGGGGCATTTGTCTTAAGAGGTACCACTGTACTGAATAATTTGGACCTTTGTTTTAATCTAGGAAACATAATGGTTCAGTTGAAAGGATACTAGTTTTGCTCAATAAGGTTGCACAAATTGATGAACTTGATGAGAAAACCAGTATTTGTTGAGAAAACTAGCAGTTGCCAAAAATGAGGAATATTGCAGAGCCTGAATATTCCTTGTGAAGGAATCATAGAATCATAGAGTTGGAAGAGACCTCAAGGGCCATCTAGACCAACCCCCTGCCGTGCAGGAACCCCTTCACAATATTTCCGACAGATGGCCATCCAGCCTCTGCTTAAAAACCACCAAAGAAGGAGACTCCACCACCCTCCGTGGCAGCATGTTCCACTGCCGAACAGCTCTAACTGTCATGAAGTTCTTCCTAATGTTCAAATGGAATCTCCTTTCCTGTAGTTTGAAACCATTGCCCCAAGTCCTAGTCTCTGAAGCCATGGAAAACAAACCTGTTCCCTCTTCAATATGACATCCTTTCAAATATTTAAACATAGCTATCATACTCTCCCTCAGCCTTCTTTTAGAGAGGCTAAACATTCCCAATTCCCTAAGCCGTTCCTCATAAGACATTTCCTCCAGACCCTCAACCATCCTGGTCACCCTCTGCACCCGCTCGAGGTTGTCAACATCCTTTTTAAACTGAGGCGCACAGAACTGGACAATACTCCAGGTGGGGTCTGACCGGAGCAGAATAGAGTGGCACTATCACTTCCCTTAATCTAGACACTATGGTTCTGTTGATGCAACCAAGAGTCTTATCAACACAGTCTAAATTAACAATAAAGAATTTAGTGGGTATTTAGTGAAGAATTTGTCTTCAAGTGAAACTCCTTGATTTCTAGAAATGTGATCTAATGAAGAAAGGAAGGGTTCTTTGTGGACTCTGTGAATCCACACAATGGGTCTTTGCCCCTGCGCCCCTGAGTTCCCGGTCGTTCCAAGCCCAAGGCCTACAAGCCCGTCCCCTCCGTGTGCATGCTCACCCATCTCTCGCCTTGCTGACTCAGTTCCTTTTTGCCGCCGCTGAGTGTGGTCGTCTTTCCACGAGCTCCTGCAAACAAAAAGGAAAGTGAAAACTTTATTCAAATATTTAATTTCTTTTATTTCCTTTCCTCCCAGTTCCCCCCCTCCAAGTTTATACAGATATTCTTTATTTCCAGCGCCCGGCCTTAGGGTGGAGGGGTTGTATACCCCCCTCTCCCCCGTACTGGCGGGCGCAAAGGACGTTTATGGCCGCGGCAGCACTGTTTAAGCAGTGTGAATCCTGCCGGAATAGAATTCCGTTAGCTGACGGACACAGTTTGTGGCTTTTTTGCCTGGGCGAGGCTCATCAGCCTGAACTCTGCCCGCATTGCAAAAAGCTAACGAAGCCCGCCCTTAAACATCGCCTGGAGCGGTTAAGGGCTTACTTGTGGGAAAAATCCCTCCAACCCATGGAAACCCACTCCGAGGCTTCCATGCCTTCTGCTTCCTCAAAATCCAAAGCTTCAACCAAAGGCAAAATGATGGAGAAAAGAAAGAAAAAACATCCCCAGCCTGCTCCGATTCCGGAGAAAAGATCAAAGGAAATGGCCTCTGATGTGCGATCAACGATGGTGACGCCGAAACCACCCGCGCTTGTATTAACCGAGTCTCGCGGCGTAGAGGGGGTTCACAGTTCAGCGCAAGTCGGCGCCCAGTCTCCTGATACCACACGAGACGAGCCTTGGTCCCATGCCTTTGAAAATCAGGCGACGGGTACCCGTGAACCCCCTCATAGCCCTATGATTCTGTCGGGCTTACCGCCGGGCCAGCTTGTCCATGACACAGACATGGCCACAGTCACAACCCATTGTCGCACCTACAAAATCTACAGGCTGCCTCCATGACCTCAGCTCTTCAGCACTCTGACGCGGAGGAGCAGGGTCTAGATGCCCCCAAGCGCTTGGCCACTATGAGATAAGGCGTCGAAGATAGAGGAGTCTCTGATGTCGGGTGTCCTGCAAGGGATCAACGCCCAGTTGTCTCCCCGGACCGGGGCAGAAGGAGGGTGAGGGTAGACTCTCATGATTCCACATCATCCCCCTCATCCTCGCCTAGGCGTCAAAAATCTAGACGCAGACAGGGCAAGAGGCACCGACGTCATGGCTCTCCCTCCTCTTCGTCCCCCGCACAACGTCATAAAAGCAAACGCCTTTCTAACAAGAAACGACGTCATGCCCGCATGGTGTCTAGCTCCTCAGACACCGATTCTTCTACCACTTCTTCATATGCCTCCTCACATCATAAGAGGCAGCGAAGAGGTAAACCTAAGCCACTGGCCCAGTGCCCTCTGGTGTCCAACACTGACACCATTACTGGTCTAGCCTTTCAGAGCCATGCCCTGCAAAGCCCCACTGACACCACACCGCAAGCAGTGGATCAGCAGGCACAGCTGTCGGATTTGCCAGCCACCATGATTCCGACACGGGAGCAGCCTCTCAGACATCGCATCGGTCCACCCTCTCAAAATCTAGACACTCTGAGACCGATATGCAAGACAAACAATCTTCCACCCCAATGGGAGACTTTAAACATTATTCACAGATGATACACAAAATTGCACAAGTCATGGGACTTCAAGTTCAACTCCCAGACGCAAGTGATTCGTGCAAATTCTTTGGCCACTTGCACAAGTCTAGGCCACCGCCTTTGAGAATGGGATTTATTCCCTCTATGTTGGAAAAGGCCAAGGAGGCCTGGGCCAAACCCTCCTGCAATCCTCTGATTCCAAGGAGAATTGATAGCCTCTACAAGACACATGGTGGTGGCACAGATTTCCTTATGAAGCACCCCCTACCAAATTCGGTGATAGTGGATGCCACGCAAAACAGAGGGAAGTCCCATTCCAACACTACCCCGAGCAACAAGGAAGCTCGGAAGCTAGACCTCATTGGCAGGCGTCATTACTCCTTTGCCTCATTCTCCTTGAGAGCACTGAACTACCTGTGTGCACTAGAGGCGTATACCCGTCACCTCCTACTCACTTTTCCGGATTTCATAAACCACCTTCCGGAAGAACAAAGGGCCAAAGCACAGGCCTCATACATGGAAGTCTTGTCTCTGATAGACTACCAGATGATAACCTCCCTGCTTCTAAGCAACTGACGACTGCTATACATCTCCGTCGTCATGCCTGGCTCAGGACATCCAACATTACAGATGATGCCAGAAACCGTATAGAAGACTCCCCATTTGATGGAGAAGGACTCTTTGCGACGTCTACTGACGCGTCACTGGACAACATTCAGAAGATGCGTAAGGCTGCAAAATCTTATACATACCAAGGAAATTCTTCACAATCATCCTCCAGGCCACCAGCCCCTTCCTGGGGATGGCAGTATACTCCGTCCCACCAAAGGGCTCAGGGCAGATACAGGCCCAACGCTTACTAGGCCTGATGGCCTCCACTACAGCTATCATACCACATGCCAGACTCCGCATGAGACCGCTGCAGGCATGGCTTCTAACCAGGTTTTGACACTGCGACAACCCATCCAAACGGCTGAGTTACCTCCTCTCTCCTCACCAGCCTAAAGTGGTGGAAGTCCTCCCGCAATCTCAGAGTGGGAAGGCCCTTCAAACAGAGTTACCCGTCCATTCAGGTAACGACAGATGCCAGTACCACGGGATGGGGCGACACTTGCAACCACCTGTCGATCCATCACAGGTGGACACTCAAGGAGCGAGTTCATCATATCAACTATCTGGAACTCCTTGCTATTCTCAAAGCTCTCAAGGCATTCGAGCTCCTCCTTGCCCACCAGATGGTCCAAGTAATAACAGACAATACCACAGCACTTTATTACTTGAACAAGCAAGGAGGTACTCACTCGAAATCTCTCCTGCACCTCACCCTCAAACTTTGGAGATGGTGCATAGCCAAGGACATTCACCCAATAGCCATACACATTGCGTCATGCAACAGTGTCGCTGCAGACAAACTGAGCCGCCTCACACACGACAATCACAAGTGGAGCCTATCAGAGGCAGTGTTCCAAATCCTCTGTACCAGATGGGGAACCCCGACCATGGACATGTTTGCATCTCAAGCCAACGCGAAGTGCAGCTTGTACTGTTCCAGAGCGGGAATCGGCAAAGACTCACAGGGAGATGCCTTTGCCACCAGGTGGCCAGCCGGCCTCCTTTATGCATTCCCACCAATACCACTGATTCAGAGGACGCTGATGAAGATCAGACACCACAGAGCCCATGTCATACTTCTGGCCCCGTGGTAGCCAAGACAGCCATGGTTTCAAGTCCTGCAAACAATGGCGATCGACTCCGTCAGGCTGACATCAACGCCCGATCTCCTCACGCAACACCAGGGCCAAGTCAGGCACCCAGACATACTGACTCTCCACCTGACGGCATGGTACATCCGCTAACAATTGCAGAAGTATTTTATTTATTTATTTATACCCCGCCCATCTTCCCTAAGGGAACTCTGGGCGGCTTACAGGACTAGAAAACACAAGATATACAAATCACAATCTTCAACAAACAGCAAAATTAAAAACAGTAAATACAAATATAAAATCACGAACACCCTATGTTAGTAATTATCGCTCGTGGACGTCGAGCGGGTGTGTGTGTGTGTGAACGAGCAACAAATGGCGGGGAAAAGTCTACTAATACCCTATATGCACATAAGTGGGCATCTTTCCTACACTTCACTTGTGCCAACTCTCAACCCTCGAGTCCAACCAACATCCAGGTCCTCCTGGAATTCCTCCTCTTACTCTTCAACAGAGGACTATCCCTATCTACCCTAAGAGTCTACACTGCAGCCATCGTAGCTCATCAGCCGCCTGAGTCTGGGGCTGCAGCTTTGTTTACACATCCTAAACTTAAGAGGTTCCTAAGAGGCATCGCGAACCTCCGTCCACAACACAGAGCCTTGACACCACAATGGTCTCTCTCCTTGGTACTGAACTGTCTAACTAAACCGCCATTTGAACCTATGGCTACCGCATCTCTTTACTTACCTTAAAAACAGCATTCCTAGTGGCAATCACATCAGCCAGACGAGCTTCAGAGCTTGCTGCGCTCAGAGCGGACCCACCATTCCTCAAGTTCCACCATGATAGAGTGGAATTGCGTCCGGACATCTCTTTCTTACCAAAGATAGTGTCCTCGTTCCACGTGTCTTAGCCACTTATTCTACCAACCTTCTTCCCAAACCCAAGCACTCACCTCGAGATGAAGCTCCACTCCCTCAATGTCAAAAGAGCGCTCCTCTTCTATACAGCCAGAACAGCTTCTGTTAGAAGGACACACAAGCTCTTTATCAGAACCTCGGCACCGTCTTGAGGTCATCAAGTATCCCCTCAATCCATCTCCAGATGGATTGTCACAACCATCAAAATGGCTTACAGCACTGCGCATGTCTCCTTACCTGTCATGCCTCGGGCACACTCTACAAGAGCAGTAGCCTCCTCCACTGCTTTCCTAAAAGGAGTGCCCTTGGAAGACATATGTAAAGCGGCTACCTGGTCTCGACCGTCTACGTTCCTGAAGCACTACAAACTAGACGTCAGGACGCAGAGATCAGCCACATTTGGCAAAGCAGTTTTGACAACTGTGCTACCATGACTACCCTCCACCGGTAAGTCAGCTTGCCAGTCACCCATTGTGTGGATTCACAGAGTCCATGAAGAAGAAATGCAGGTTACTTACCTGTAAGTTAAGTTCTTCGAGTGGACCTCTGTGAATACACACCACCCACCTGCCTCCCCTCTCTCCGTCATGGCTCGTTGTACTCTCTAAGGGTCAGCGGCAGACCAGAGGGGAACTGAGTCAGCAAGGCGGGAGATGGGTGAGCATGTGCACGGAGGGGAGGGGCTTGTAGGCCTTGGGCTTGGAACAACCGGGAACTCAGGGGCACAGGCGCGAAGACCCATTGTGTGTATTCACAGAGGTCCACTCGAAGAACTTAACTTACAGGTAAGTAACCTGCATTTCTGGGATATGCATTGTTTTTCTTACATTATCAGTCAACTTTTTCAAGCTGAAACTGATGGATTCTCCCCAAAGCATAATTTTAAAATTCCATGGCAAATCAGCCACCCAGTTTCCATGAACTGTGCCCAGATCCCTAAATGGTTATGTTTCATATCAGGTGCTGTTCCCTTTGTTCCATATTCTCAGACTCACTAAAACCATGGAGCAGTAGCAAAAGCACTGATATGCAACAACAACAATCGAAAAATTATGCAATGCTATTAGGAGGCAAACCCAACAGCCCATTTTCAAAATAGAGTGATGGAATGTTGGAAAAGGAAGCAGCTGAATCAAGATGTAACTGAACAATGATTAATGGACCACAGAAGGTTTTCAGAATTGGAATTACAAGCACTATAAAACGTGGCAAAAATAAAAAAAATCAACACAGAACAATGACCATAGTGTGGAAGACAAAAGAATAGTAGAGGTAGACACAACAGTGGAAAAGAACGTATCAGTAGAGAAGCAATCTATGAAACAACCTAGAAATTATGAGTTGACAGAACAGCAGACATCACTGAGGGTGAAAAATAATAAATCAAACTAGGCAATACTCAGGAAATCCAAGGCTCCCCCTTTTATGACAATTACCAAGTAAATGAGCCAAAGATTTATTAACAGAGATAAATGTAGTAATCCTATCTAGTAGACTAGACATAAACCAACTCCTGTGTAGCACAGCTACCACAATAACCATGGAACTTGGTTGCAAGCCGCAAATAAATAAAATCGAGAAACCCTTTGGCAATCCAAAATGGAAAATTTGGCTTGAAGAAAAAATAGATTACATGCAGACATTAGCAAGTTTAAAACACTTGAAATGTTTAAAACTTAAACATGAAAAAGTAAAAACCAGACTATGCAAAAGATACAACTTAGAAAACAGCTGTTGAAATTACAGAAGAATTAAATCAACTGGTAAGAGATACAGTAAAGTAAATGGAAATATATGGTGGCCATTTTTAGCAATATAGAGGAAACACAATTTCATCGTAACTAATGATTATTCTACAAACCAGTAGGAGAAAATACAGAGCAGGAAGAATTAGGCTCATGATCTAAAATTATGGAAAGAAATTGTGTGCTTTATTTTCTTCTGCTGGTCAATGACCATAATAAAGATTTAATTGATTGGAAAGAAATTGGAGAAAGCCCAACCAGACATAAGAAAAATACTTTGTGAACTAAACAAAGAAACTCAAGGAAAACATACCGACGATATTGTAAAACAACTGAAATGATTAAGAGGCAAGTAAACTGAATATTCCCTATATGCTACTCGAAAGGACCTTTAAAAAGTCAAGAGGCATGCAAAATAAACCTGTTTCAGCAGTGTAGCAATTGGGACAATTATCTCAAGAAGTGGTGCTCCAACACGGAAGACCTTCAAGAGAAATGTGGACAACCACCTGGCATATATCCTTTGATATTTGTATTTCTGCTGGAGCAGGGGGTTGGACTTGACGGCCTTGTTCGCCCCTTCCAATGTCACTATTCTATAATATTCTGTGATTACATTATTCTACTTGTGATAAAATGATACTCAAGAACTCAAAAACACGGAAAACGAATGTTAACATGGCCTGGATATACACAATAAAAGAGTGTTTGGTTCATTGCCACACAGCTGGATTAATACCCACTTAAAATTTTTGGATTAAAAAGAATATTCAGAAGTTCCTCAAGAAAAATATCTCTTAATGGCCTATGCTGGAGGAATTGGGGGAAGTTAGCATCAAAAGTGGAATAAATATTTCAATGGGAATTTTTGTCAACACTAACATCTCATTAATTCTCATGTCAATAATAAAACTGGATTGGGTTGACATATCTCAGAACAAGGAGGAAAAATAAATTGTCAGTTGTACATGGACGACCTAAAACTATATGCAAAAAAGTTCCACAGAGATAGATACACTGCTAAACAAGTGTGAATTTTTAGACACAATAAATATCCGGTTCTGTCTACACAATGTGTCAAGAGCCCAACATTTTGTGGAATATAGTTTTAAAATGGTGATATTATAAGATCACTATCAAGTAATGAAAATTATAAATATATTTGAATTCTAGAAGCAGATAACATCCTGCAAACAAAGCTTAAATTGGCAGAAAGGGAATGTAACAAAAGACTGCAGAAAATCTAAAAATGAAAATTGAATGGAACTACAACAAAATCATAAACACATGGACAGTCCCAGTAACTAGATTCCCTGTTGTCTGAAAGTTCTATTTCACATGTAAGAATATTTGAATTCTAAGAAAATTCCAGGCAAAAATCAAAGAAACAAAATTCCAGGCAAAACAAAAGACAAAAACTTGTGGCACCTTAAAGACTATTATATTTTAATGTAAGCTTTTGTGGACCAGGTCCACTTCTTTGTACATATGGTATATATGTAAGCCTGATCCACGAAAGCTTACATAGAATCAGAATCATAGAGTTGGGGGAGACCTCAAGGGCCACCCAGTCCAACCCCTTGCCATGCAGGAACCCCCATCAACGTCTTCCCGATAGATGGCCATCCAGCCTCTGCTTAAAAACCTCCAAAGAGGATACTCCACCAACCTCCGTGGCAGCACATCCTATTGCTGAACAGCTTTAACCATCAGGAAATCTTCCTAATGTTCAAATGGAATCTCTTTTCCTGTAGCTTGAAACCATTGCTCCGAGTCCTAGTCTCTGAAGCCGTGGAAAACAAACCTTTCTTCGATATGACATCCTTTCAAATATTAAAACATAGCTACTATATCGCCTCTTAACCTTTTTGTAAAACTAAACATTTCCAGGTTGTAATAGTCTTAAGGTGCCACGTGTTTTGTTTGTTTGTTTGATTGATTGATTTTTGCCTGGAATTCTTTAAGCTCATACTCTGAACATTAATACTGTATAGCATTTGTTTCTAGTATGAGGACAATGTACTAAGAACTCCACTAGAGGACACTGAAGGATAGTAAATATTAATTTTAATCTGTTAAAGTGGGGAAATGCTAGGTAGGGAAACACAGCATCCCGAGAGAGCTTCTGAGACTGATTGCTGACATAGCAACAGTACCACTTCAGCAGAATTTGCTTACAGGTGAACGGCTATGACAAGAAAATAGTTGGATTCACTAGAGCTGTGAAAGGTTGCCTATACAGAGATAAAGTAACTAAACATAGAAAAACAATAGAAGTGCTCTGGCATTTAGATGAATTGCTGTTTTAACCTACTCCAGATGTTGACAGTTGAGAGGGTCAACATAGAAGCATAGCATAATGGAGTTGGAAGGGACTTATAAGGCCATCAAGTCCAACCCCATGCTTCATGCAGGAATCCAAATCCCACAACCCTATGGTTGGATGCTTCTAATAAGAAACTCAGTTTCCCGACTACACTCTGTACTTCCCTGACTTTGGGGAGAATTTGTGTGGACGTCTACTCCTGGGAAGGTTAGCAACTATCTTGAATGTTTTCCACATGTGAATAATCTTCCTCATTTTATAAGGATCAATTTTAAATTGCTTGGAAATGGCCTTATAGCCCTTCCCAGACAGACGGGCAGCAACAATTGCTTCCTTACAATCATTGCTGATGTGTTTCCTCCATGGCATTGTGTAAATATACACACCTGAATGTGCTAGATGACTCCGGCTTTTCTAGAGGTGGTCAAACTTGCTGATGATAAATCACTGGAGGGCTTTTGGTTAGCAGCACCTGGCTGCTACTTAGCCTCTTAAGTCCCATGGAAGCAGTAAAAGTGTACTTAGTTTTTCACACATGGCCTCTCCATTTGGCTTTTATTTTTGTAGAATAAATCATAACATAGTATATTATATCATATGTTGTTGTTCATCTGCAATTGTATTTACCTAATTTTCAGATATACTAAGTACCAGATGATTTTTCTGCTCTGATGCATAACACATTAGAATTCAAAGAGGGTGTACTTTCTTTTTCACCTGAGAGTATATAGCTTTTCATAATTAAAAAAAAATGATTTGTTTCTAACAAATTTAGAAACAAGGAAGTTATTAAGCATTCTGCATCTTCTTTAATTTGAGTTATAACTAGAGTTGCAGTTGTGGTGGGACTTCTCCCTCTAAAGTAAATTGAACCCTGTGTATTTTGTCCAAATGTACTTATGGAACCCTCTTACTGGAAACCCAATATGCTCATAAAACCATCTTCAGATTTCTGTACTGAACTCACAAAGGTCCCTTCATATGCCCACAACAATTACAATGTTCCTGACATGGATTGCAGCTAACAATTACATGGGCAGATGTGGAATGGAGGAAGAGTTCCAGGATTAAATAATTTTGCTCTTCTAGGCTTCATGTAACTTTCAGATTACAATGCAAACTCATCATTCTGTTTTTCAAATATAAAATCCAGTTGTTATTTGAATTTGTCCCTGACTTTAGCAAAATAACATGGGTTGTCTTTTAGATAGATAATAAAGTTATAGCAGCGTTCATGTTGCTCAAAATGCACATGAATTTTGTGTGGTAGAGTAGGTATAAGCAATAACAATTCTGTTGAATACTCTGGTCACAACTGCGTCATGTTAGCCGAGTCATCGTGGAACCGGAAAAGGTGCAAAAAAGAGCAACTAAAATGATTAGAGGCCTGGGGGACCTCTCTTATGAGGAAAGGCTAAAACATTTCGGGCTCTTTAGTCTGGAAAAGGGGGAATATGATTGAGAAGGATGTACAAAATAATGCAGGGCATGAGTAAAGTGGATGGAGGGACACTGTTCTCCCTCTCACAATATACCAGAACTAGGGGACATCCACTCAAACTGAGGGTTGGGAGAGTGAGAACAGACAAAAGAAAATATTTTTTCACCCAGCGCGTTGTTAGTCTATGGAACTCCCTGCCACAGGATGTGGTGATGGCATCTGGCCTGGATGCCTTCAAAAGGGGATTGGACCGATTCCTGGAGGAAAAGTCCATCACAGATTACAAACCATGATGGAGATGTGTAAACTCTATGCTTAAAACCGGGGTGCTTCAAGGGCCAGATGCAGGGGAGTGTTATCGGGAGACAGATATCTAGACTCATGCGCTCCCAGATGCATCTGGTGGGGCCGCTGTGAGATACAGAAAGCTGGACTAGATGGGCCTTTGGCCTGATCCAGCATGGCTCTTCTTATGTTCTTATGAGTCAACCGTGGGTGCCAGGCTGGTTTAGTTAAGGTGTGGCACCTAAGTTCCTTCTTCCCAGTGTTGCCTGGGCTGGCACAGCAATAGTTTCTAATCATCCTCCAGCTGTTTTGAAGGGATCCAAACCATGGGAACAGTAATGCTCTTCTTGGTAATAAAAGCTCAAATTTTCCACAGAAAGCATGGTTCCATTCAAATGTGGGCATAAAAAAAGAAGAAGACCGTGTTGTTTATTTGTCACTAATAAACAGCATGACATTTCACTGGTATGCGGGCTTTAGACCGCAAGCCCTTTAGCTTATTAAACTTTTAGCATAACTTTCTCAAGAGGCAATTTGTCAAAGTGCAGTTTTAAACTAGCTGTTCTTAGAGGTGGCGAGCAAGACCCTTTGTACATGAATAGCAGACGTGTGGTATCCTGTGTCCTGACTTATAAAGAGATCTGGATCGTTAGGCTTGCTGGCATCCCCCCTCTCTTTCTCTCCCACACACATGGCAGCCAGCTGTCTTCTCTGACCCCCACCTCCTGACCCTGTAAGCCACTGGAATGGAACCCAGTTGCTTGAAGTGGTTCAACAAACAGTTTGTGTTTGAGTCAGCTTAGGATGGGACTGGTGGGAACATTGATTATGGAGTGAGAAACAAACTCTTGATGAGTGCACTGTACTCTTTCCATCTGGGAAGACTGAGTCACCTCATGAGAGAACACCACATGATTAAGAGTCTCCAACGCAGAGGTCTTGGAAGACATTGTTCTGCTTGCTGCCTCCAGACGGTACTCTGCTTAAGTCAAGATAGGGAACTCTGGCCAAACTATACATTATAAATGAGTGGGAGGGAGGCTTTCTTCTGTATTCCAAAGCTTGGATCCTTGCATATGTGGGGGCTGGACCAGTGTGGGGTTTGTTAGCAACTGCTTTCTTTCAGAGTCCCATAGACTTGTTTGTGCTCCATAGTGGCAGCGTTGGTTTGTCATGACAGCTTGAGCCAAATAGTTACAGCAAATAGGGAGGGCTCATGGTGACAATCTTGATTTTAGACTCATTCTGTAGTCATTTTGCTGATTCCTGTGCTTCCTTACTACCTTTTACCTGCAAGGAACTCAAGACTAGGCCTTCTAAAATTATGGTCCACTGGAAAATGATGAGAATGGTCTGCAAGTTTCCTGCCCCTAGACAAAATGTCATGTTCATGTCATAGATACTTGCAGAGCTGTAGACCAGAAGAATCATCTGATGAAGAAACTTCAGTTTTTGGAAGCATAGTCAAAGCCACTGTCAAAGCAGAGCTTTGTGGTCCACTAGTAGTAGATGGTGGACAAAAATTAGTCAGGAATGGGTGGCTGAAAGGGTTTAAGCACGGAAATGAGCCGTGACAAGGGAAGACTACACCTGAAAGGAGACTCATTATTTTTCAACATGGAAGGCTGGTGGGGATAACTTGAATAATGGATTTGGAATTTAGATTTCCCAGTGAATTTATCTATTCAAAGTGCTTTGAGAGTGGCTTTCACTTTGTTTTCAAAAACTGAAGGTTCTTCAGCAGATGATTCTTCTTCAAAGGAAGCTGTCATCCTTGCATCTCTTCTGTATAGTTCAGCATATTGTTTCCTCTTCTTATTTTACCCTTATCATAGAATAATAGAATAGTGAAGTTGGAAAATGCATCCAAGGCCATCAAATCCAACCCCTTGCTCAAGGCAGGAATACAAGATCAAAGGATATCTGGCAGATGGTTGTCCAAATTTCTCTTGAATGCCTTCAGTGTTGCACTCATCACCTCTTGAGGTAATTAGTTCCACGGTGCTTATCAGACATGTTTTCCTGTAAAATATATTTGCAAATTTATTCAGAAATAAATCTCGTATTCAAATTATGAGGCAATGCATAACAAAATGCTTCAAGCATAGAATTAATAAGTTGTTTAATTTTTAAAAATAACAAAAGACCGCATTCTTGCTTCAATACAACAGCTATCCTTTTGAAATTTTTACATGTGTTTAGGGGAGGAACTGCACAAATGAGCCCAACTTAATCTCTCGTTTGAGATAGGAAGCTGGTTTTTGTCCGACGGTAAACTTCTGGAAGTATTTTGCAAACCGTGTTATCTGTAGGAGACTGAAAGCTGTAACTTTTCAGTTGTTGTGGCTTCGGCGGCTGCCAACAAAATAAAAGTTTTTCCCCCCCTTTCCCTCTCTTATTTCTTTTTAAGTTGGAGGTACTGTACCTTCAGATCTTCACTAGACTGGAGCCTCACTGGTCTATACTGAACGCTGTAATCATTCTTAATTGTTTAATTACTTTTTATTATGTTGTATATGCCTGTTTTAAATGTTGTAAAACTTGAACATGGAGAAAGAAAAGGGAGGGAGGGAGGCAGGCAGGGAGGCAGGCACGCAGGAAGGAAGGAAGTAGAAAAGGGAGGAACATTTCTCCAATTCCAAATATAAGATACCAGACATTATAAAGAGGCTTGCAGCTTGACTGTACTTCTGGGTTCATCTCTGAACCTGGATGCTTAGGGTCTCAGTGGTGGCCAGTCAAACCTGATGCACTAGCTCCATTCATTCCTGGAAATGCATGTAATATGCTCTTCATGGGACTGCCTTTGAGGATGGTTCAGAAACTTCAGGTGCTTCAAAAGGCTGCTGACTGACTGAATGCATGCATGTATGATCATATCTTCTTGGTATCTGAGCCTTAAACAGGTGCCCTGTTTCTGGTGCCCTGGGCTGAATAAAAGACTTGTATCACGAGAAATCCTGCACTGAATTGCCACATTGATGTGCCACTCTTGTCTTCCATGCATGCAGACAAATTAATTCATGTGTATTCCAGGTGCAAAGACCACAGTCCACCAAGGGGTACTGTGGTATCTATACTTCTACTCCTAGGAATGAGGACAGAGAATCCCACAATTGTCATGTTTTTGGCTGAGACAGAATATTTAAACAGGAAGAGACAAGCCTGCCCTACATAAAAATTCTTATATCCAGTGAATGGGGGGGAAAATAACAAGTCCAGAAATATTCCTGGTTTTTACTAACCACGCACAATTTTAATTTTTTTTAAAACTTTATTATGGTCCAGCAGTATTGACATAAATTGAAAATAAATACTGATGAAATTTATAAAACTGTGCAGAATTGTGCATTCTTCCTCTACTATCAAAGTCATATATTCACGATCTTTGCTAAGTCATCCTTCCCATATTTCCAGTTCATTGAAATAATACACAGCATATCTTTCTCTATATTGCTAAAAGTAGAATTAAACCATGTACAGTGGTACTTTGACTTACAAAACTAATCCATTCCAAATGCATTTTCGTAAGTCAAATTTTTTGTAAGTCGAATGTGGTTTCCCATAGAAATGCATTGGGAATGGATTAATTCATTCTGGAGTCTAGACAAAATACACAGACACCTGGTTTTTTGTGCAAAACTCTTTTAAAGTGCACTTTAAATACATGCACATTGCACAACAACATTACTGATCCAGAATAAACATTTCAAACAGCACATATCAATTTGGTGTTCCCAGTAATCAACCAGGAAGATGCCTGATGCTATGTCCAGGCAAGGGCGGAAAAGTTCCCTGGTGTACAGCTTCTTAAAGTGGGCAGTCAGCTGCTGGTCCATGGGCTGGATGAGTGGGTGGTGTGGGATGGAAGGAAAATCACACTGATGAAGCTGAATTCTTCTGCCAAGTCTTTCTCAAGGCCAGGAGGATACGCAGGGGTATTGTCCATCAGAAGCACGGCCTTGAGTGGCAGGTTGCTGGCCACCACGTACCACTTCACAGCATGACCAAAAACTTGATTCACCCACTCCACGAACAGGATGCAGCGGCCAGTAAAGCCAATGTGATTCTTGGTTGCATCAACAGAACCATAGTGTCTAGATCACGGGAAGTGATAGTACCACTCTATTCTGCTCTGATCAGTCCCCACCTGGAATACTGTGTCCAGTTCTGTGCACCTCAATTTTAAACGGATGTTGACAACCTCGAGTGGGTGCAGAGGGGGGCAACCAGGATGGTTGAGGGTCTGGAGGAAATGTCTTATGAGGAACGGCTTAGGGAACTGGGAATGTTTAGCCTCTAAAAGAAGGCTGAGGGGGATATGATAGCTATGTTTAAATATTTGAAAGGATGTCATATTGAGGAGGGAACAGGTTTGTTTCCCATGGCTTCAGAGACTAGGACTCGGGGGGAAATGTTTTCAAACTACAGGAAAAGAATTTCCATTTGAACATTAGGAAGAACTTCATGACAGTTAGAGCTGTTCGACAGTGGAATATGCTGTCAAAAAGGGTGGTGGAGTTTCCTTTTTTGGAGGTTTTTAAGCAGAGGCTGGATGGCCATCTGTCGGAAATATTGTGATGGGATTCCTGCATGCCAGAGGGTTGGACTAGATGGCCCTTGAGGTCTCTTCCAACTCTATGATTCTATGATTCTATGGAGTCGGATATCTATGTCACTCTCAACCTCTCCTTGTTCACCTTGTGCTTCTTGAAGGCACACGGGTTCTCTGAATGGTACAACAGCAGAGGCATCACCTTCAGATCCCCACTGGCGTTGGCACAGAACAGGAGGGTGAGACGACCCTTCATGGGCTTGTGGCCAGGCATTTTGGTCTCCTCCTTTATGATGAAGGTCTTCTTCGGCATCCTTTTCCAGAAGAGGCCAGTTTTCCAGAAGACTTGCTCCGGAAGGTAGCCGATGGAAGTCATGGTCTCCAAAAACTCTGTGGCAAATCTTCAGCTGAATGCAGGTCAGAACTTGCAGCCTCTCCATGCCAGAGCACACTACAGGTGCCTGATCTCATTTTGAATTTGTCATACCACCCCTTGAACTGATGTTAAATCATTACATGTCATAGAAATTTAAAGCTTTTGCTAGTGGGAAAGATGGGCAACAAAAAGGTGGCACAGCCACCCTTATATCAAATAAGTTACAGGTAACTGCAGCTAAATGGATTTTTCAAACTAGACTTCCTTCTTGATTTTAAAGACTGAGTCACATTTTTACTGCTCATTAATGTGTATATTTCCCTGCAACGAACCCATGAGTTCTCTGAAGAACTATGGGCCAATTTAGAAGCATATATCAGTAATTTAATACTAATGTACACAATAGTTGCTGGGAACTGCAACACCAGATCTGGTAATAAAATGATACCCTTTTTGCATGGTTTGGTTTCTCTTCTTTGGAATCTATTGAACATCCCCACCTTTCACTTAGACAATCAAAAGATTGTGGTTAGAGATGGGCACGACTTAGCGGTATTCCCATTTCCATTTCCGTTACTCGTATCCGTTACTCTACAGAAACGGAAACGGGAATTACTCCACCAGAATTCGAGCTCGAACCGACGAACGAACAATTTGGTCTGATTTGTCGTGCTCATTACTTGCATCGCGCAATGCCAAGCGGCACAGAAAAAAGTTTTTAAAAGTTAAAAAAAACCCGATTCCCGGCCCTAAAAGTAGGCGAAAACTGTCTGAGGGCACCTACCAGGCCAGAAGGGTGTTTTATTTCGGGGGGGGGGGGGTTTCCCCGCCCCCCTCTCCTTGGCTATTGCTACTGCTGCGCTGCTGGTACCAGGCTGGGAGGGCGTATCCATTTGCCATGCAGTGCGGGGGATCCAAAATGGCGACCGCAATATTTTTTTTGAAATCGTTGCCCAAAACCCCACCAAAGCACCACAGAAACATGTGAAAATTAGCTATTTTAAATGCTTGAATTTTTACAGTAGCAGCAGTGGGTTTTTCTTGCAAAAAAAGTCTCCGTTGATTTTATTTTATTTTATTTTATTTTTTTACACCTGCGCATTCACAATGATGGGCTCGCCCATGGGAGTGGACCATGCAAAGTTTTGGAGCCATTCCACCAATCGCATGGCCAGGTTTTGCTGACTGTACCGGGCTGGGAGGGCGCATCCATTTGCCATGCGGTGGGGGGGGATCCAAAATAGCGACCACAATATTTTTTTTGAAATCATTGCCCAAAACCCCACCAAAGCACCACAGAAACATGCGAAAATTAGCTATTTTAAATGCTTGAATTTTTACAGTAGCAGCAGTGGGTTTTTCTTGCAAAAAAAAGTCTCCGTTGATTTTATTTTATTTTATTTTATTTTATTTTTTTACACCTGCGCATTCGCAATGATGTGCTCGCCCATGGGAGTGGACCATGCAAAGTTTTGGAGCCATTCCACCAATCGCATGGCCAGGTTTTGCTGACTGTACCAGGCTGGGAGGGCGCATCCATTTGCCATGCGGTGGGGGGGATCCAAAATGGCGACCACAATATTTTTTTTGAAATCGTTGCCCAAAACCCCACCAAAGCACCACAGAAACATGCGAAAATTAGCTATTTTAAATGCTTGAATTTTTACAGTAGCAGCAGTGGGTTTTTCTTGCAAAAAAAAAGTCTCCGTTGATTTTATTTTATTTTATTTTATTTTATTTTATTTTTTTACACCTGCACATTTGCAATGATGGGCTCGCCCATGGGAGTAGACCATGCAAATTTTCCACCAATCGCATGGCCACTTGGCCAGGTTGACCACAGAGACTTCTGGGATGTGCCAATCAGGCATAAACAGCCCACTAATCGTAGCCCAAACCCGAACCCTAAGCCTAACCCATACGCCAGTACACTGTCCTTCTAAGTGGGTCAGAGAGGCACCCAGAGGTGCACCCCAATACTCACCCTAACCTCACCCGTAACTAGCCTAACCCTAGACCTTGCGCTAACCCGTCTTAACCCTAAGCCAGATCTACTTGCATTGCACTACATGCAAGTACGTGAGACACAGCGGGTGCAAAGAGTCTGCCAGTCCGTCACTTGTGGCTCTGGCTGACTCCTGCAGCTCCCTCCAGGAGCCCGCTACCCCCTCCCCAAACCAGTACTAACGACAATGAAAAAACGAAAAAACGAACCGACTAATTTTTGCAAATTTTCGTGAAAAACGGAAACGAGCCGAAACGGAACCGGCCCGACTAACGACAACTCGAAAAATTTTTTTTTCAAGTCGTGCCCATCTCTAATTGTGCTTGTAAATATGCTGGTCTCCGTTTAATGTGCATAATTAATAACCTGGGTCTAGTCCCCCTAAAGGATGTATAAATTGAGGCAGACGGGGGGTTTATGTTCAGTTCTTCAACAGGGGCTTCAACAATAGTTTATAGCTTGATGTCAAGGGACTTGGTAGCTTTAATACAGTAATATCTTGGTTTACAAGTATCTTGGTTTAAGAGTGTTTTACAAGACAAGCAAACATTTCTTCTAAATTTTGCCTTGATCAACAAGCTATGTCTTGCAATACAAGCACTGGAGCAGGTCACATGATCACAAGAGAGCCACTGGTGGGTCTTTTTCTCTCCCCCTGCTGGATTGCGGATGATTGTCTGGAACATTCCATCTCAAGCAAGCCTCAAAAGCAAGGGGAGGAAAGAGGAAGGAAGGTCTCCCTTGCACCAGCCAGGAATGTTTTCAAAGGTGAGTGCAGGTTAGGGGTTTGTTTTATTTTTATTTATATTTTTCTTTAATTAGTTTCCAATGTATTTTCTTATTTTTTTCAAACCATTTCTAGTCATAGGGCAGCTAGGCAAGTGTGTATGTGGCTACAAATTGCATTTTAACATTGTCACATTAAAAATACAGAATAAAGACCAGTTGTTAGTCCCAAGCAGAGCAGATTCTGCAGCCAGGTACCTAAACCATGGTGTGGACGAGGACTTCTAGCCGGCTACTTTTGTGAGCTTTGGCATTTTGTTTTTACAATATGTGGTCTATGGGGCCACAGAACAAATCATCTGAGTTTCCAGTATTTCTTATGGGGAAATTTCCTTTATATATGAGTTCTTTGATTTTCAAGCATGTTTTTAGAATGGATTATGCTTGTAAACCAAGGTATTACTGTATATGATTTCAAGGTGGAATATTGCACAGAAAATGACTATCTACCTTTGGCCCTTGAAATCAGTTCCAGCAACCACCATTTTAATAATATAGTCCTCAGTGCTCACAACTAGGTGTCCTACATTTTTGCCTTTTCTAGAAATGTCTGGTGATTGTAGTGATGGTATCCAGCATATGCATTTTCTTCAGTAACTGAATGTACATTTTAAGTACCAGGCACAATACTTCTCGCTCCAAATGCTACTTGTTCAACAGTTAGTTTATAAGTGGCATAGATTAAACATGGCCATATCCAGAGATACAGGTTCACTACCTCAGTGAGAATGAGGTTTACAGACAGCAGATCTACGAGCATTATGATCTGAACTTCACATGCTCCCACCAATGCTGCAACCTCTATGCTTTTGCTGAAAAAGCTATTTCATTTAAGCTTGCCAAATAACTTGATGAATCTGGTTGTTAAACTTGATCAAAACTTAAATTGCAAGTAAAATTGAGAGGTAAAATTTATTGCTTATTTGCCCATTCAAAAACTGTGATCTTGCTAGCCTTTGTCATCACAATTACCCTTCTGCAGAAAACATTGGTGTTATCAATGTGCTAGAGGTCACCTGGGATGCGATCAATTCTCCTTTTTCAGATTTAAAATTCTAACTCCTCAAATCTCAAAACTGTAGCCGGGGTTCCTCCCACTTTGGAGAGTGTCCACCAGTGTTTCTGGCTTCCTTTAAATAAAACTGGGTTGCATCTTTGCATGTTTGTTATTTGTCTTGGTCTTCTGCCAGAGAAAAGCCTGGCTTTTAAATTCTGAGGTGGTGGTACATACTAAGGGCGTTTATACACGACCCCTAAACTCCGCCGCAAATGGCTCCCAGCTCCGGAGCTTAAAAAATGCTTCCCCACCAGCTCCGGAGCTAACAGAAAATTAAGTGTACCCCCGCCCACTTTAGCGCGACCCAGCACACTTTTTTTGTACCTTCTCTCTGGAGGTGAAAATTCTTTGATGCGGTGCAACGATAGTGAGTGCGGGGGTCTCCTCGCTTCTGTTTGCTGTTTTTGGCTCCCGCCCCTTTAAGAGCTACTTAAGAGTTACTTAAGAGCTACTGGAATGTTGCCAGGGCAAGAGCCGGCAAGAGCGAGAGGCAGAACGGGAGGTGAGCCACGGTCTTTCTTCCTTTTTTTTCTCCCTCCCCTCACGCAGCCAGCAGCCAGGGTGGGAACACAGGAAGAGCGACAAGCCCCTAAGATCTCTGGTCCGAATTTAAGGGACCAGCGGATCTTAGGGGTCGTGTAAAAGCGCCCTAAGTCTTTCAAGCAGGGATTTGAATCCATGTGTCATGAATCCTAGTGAAATATTTTGGCCACTACACTACACTGCCCTGGCTGTCATGTTGCAAAAGACACTCCTAGAATTTGAAGTGTACTGGATTCAGAATTCAGATCCAAAAGCTTCTATTTTGAATTAATTATTCATATATGTTTTAATCCTACTGAGAAATTGGAAATCTAAAACAGATCTCAGGATGGAAGATTGGTATAATGAACTTCAGGATATAGCTATAAATGACAAATTGTCCTGTAGCTTAAAAGTCAAACGAGGAGAAATGAAGAAGGACATTTTAATGATATTTGGGGAAAATTTATAGACTTTGTATTAGTAGAAGGGAAAGGGAAAGAACCGAGGAACATCGCAACACAGTTCTGGAGAAGAGGACTTTAAGAAGAACATCAAAACAACAGAAGACGGAGAAGTAAAGGAAGAATTCAGGAAGAACTGGATGGTCCCGGGGGGGGGGTTGCACTATTATTGTTGTTTGTTTGTTTGTTTTTTACAGAAATTTTAAATAAATTAAAAAAAACAATTTTATAGTTTTGAGACAAACAGCCAAAAAAAATTCCTAAAGTTTTTACATCATTGCTTTCTTCTTATTTCCTAGGTACATGATTGTTTATTAGCCAGCCTAGCAGAACATTATAACCTTCTTTTGGATGTAAAGACAAACTTGCTTGACAAGTTCAAACTGCCTCCATTTTCCTGATTGGGGATCATGTAGGCATCTGGCCTTCTCTTTAAAAATAAAAAAAATCTACATCTAAGCACATGATAGTTGACACACCTGGCCTTATTTTGTCCTCAGTCGGATTGCCATGATTTAGAAGTGGTATTACAGCATATATTAACCTCATTCTGTTTCCTTAGCAGCAGATATTAGATTTTGGCTGGAATGTGAATGGAAATTAGGTTTAATTCACACAATGCTAGCTTTTAAAATCTTGAGTTTCGACATGAAAATTTGAAATTAAGACAATATTGTTCGTTCTCAATTTCTCAAAGTATATGAGGATTTTCACATTTCTGGATGCTTCTTTCTCCACCTAGCACCCATGAAATGTGGATTCACAAAAGACAATAGAGAGTTCACAGGAAGACAGTTGTCTATGTTTCTGTAAAGAAGGGCACAGGTGAATTGATTCTACAGCCCCTGAAATGAAAAGCGAAACCAGATCTCAAGAGTGATTACAATCTCCATTTTGGTACATACAGTAGTTTAATTCCTAAAGGCTATACCTTGAAACTCTGTCTAGGGCAGTGATGGCGAACCTTTTAGAGACCGAGTGCCCAAACTGCGATTCAACACCCACTAATTTTTCACAAAGTGCCAATACAGCAATTTAATCTGAATACAGGTGGCTGTGAAGGGGCAGTGTTAGGTGCCCACAGAAAAGACTCTGAGTGCCACCTTTGGCACCCGTGCCATAGGTTCACCAATACTGATCTAGGGTGATTTCTGGATTCTCATTATGTAATATTCCTGGTTAGAGATGGGCACGACTTAGCGGTATTCCCGTTTCCGTTTCCGTTACTCGTATCCGTTACTCTACGGAAACGGTAACGGGAATTACTCCACCAGAATTCGAGCTCAAACCGACGAACGAACAATTTGGTCTGATTTGTCGTGCTCGTTACTTGCATCGCGGCGATCGCGCAATGCCAAGCGGCACAGAAAAAAAGTTTTTAAAAGTTAAAAAAAAACCCGATTCCCGGCCCTAAAAGTAGGCAAAAACTGTCTGAGGGCACCTACCAGGCCAGAAGGGTGTTTTATTTGGGGGGGTTCCCCGCCCCCCTCTCCTTGGCTATTGCTGCTGCGCTGCTGGTACCAGGCTGGGAGGGCGCATCCATTTGCCATGCAGTGCGGGGGATCCAAAACGGCGACCGCAATATTTTTTTTGAAATCGTTGCCCAAAACCCCACCAAAGCACCACAGAAACATGCGAAAATTAGCTATTTTAAATGCTTGAATTTTTACAGTAGCAGCAGTGGGTTTTTCTTGCAAAAAAAGTCTCCGTTGATTTTATTTTATTTTATTTTATTTTTTTACACCTGCGCATTCGCAATGATGGGCTCGCCCATGGGAGTGGACCATGCAAAGTTTTGGAGCCATTCCACCAATTGCATGGCCAGGTTTTGCTGACTGTACCAGGCTGGGAGGGCGCATCCATTTGCCATGCAGTGCGAGGGATCCAAAATGGCGACTGCAATATTTTTTTTGAAATCGTAGCCCAAAACCCCACCAAAGCACCACAGAAACATGCGAAAATTAGCTATTTTAAATGCTTGAATTTTTACAGTAGCAGCAGTGGGTTTTTCTTGCAAAAAAAAAGTCTCCGTTGATTTTATTTTATTTTATTTTATTTTATTTTATTTTATTTTATTTTTTTTTTTTATTTTTTTACACCTGCACATTTGCAATGATGGGAGTAGACCATGCAAATTTTCCACCAATCGCATGGCCACTTGGCCAGGTTGACCACAGAGACTTCTGGGATGTGCCAATCGGGCATAAACAGCCCACTAATCGTAGCCCAAACCCGAACCCTAAGCCTAACCCATACGCCAGTACACTGTCCTTCTAAGTGGGTCAGAGAGGCACCCAGAGGTGCACCCCAATACTCACCCTAACCTCACCCGTAACTAGCCTAACCCTAGCCCTTGCGCTAACCCATCTTAACCCTAAGCCAGATCTACTTGCATTGCACTACATGCAAGTACGTGAGACACAGCGGGTGCAAAGAGTCTGCCAGTCCGTCACTTGTGGCTCTGGCTGACTCCTGCAGCTCCCTCCAGGAGCCCGCTACCCCCCCAAACCAGTACTAACAACAACGAAAAAACAAAAAAAATGAACCAACTAATTTTTGTGAAATTTCGCGAAAAACGGAAACGAGCCGAAACGGACTGCCTCCAACACACGACAACTCGAAAATGTCGTTTTCCCTAGTCGTGCCCATCTCTATTCCTGGTACATCAGAAGTAGTGTTTTGATTTTCAGGTGTGTTTCTTTTGGGGAGGGAGCCACACACAATTCTCTCCATGAGTTAGCTCCATTCATCTACCCATCACTGCAACTCCACAGCGCCTTCTACTTTCCAATCTGGGTGTGTGCTTTTTTGAGTGCGGGAGTCTTTTACATATAGATATGTGCAATCCAAAAACGCACACATTTCCACTGGTGTTCAGCAGCATGCGTGGTTCCAGAGACATATGCCTTGGCCCCTACATCCCTTTTCGTATGTCCACTGACATACAAAACTTGCAAGGCAAAGTGTGGATGACTCTGCTGCCTCCTGCCATCTGCATCTCCTTGTAGGGGAGAGGAATTTCTTGGCACTTCACATGGGAGAAAACTTAGGTCACTAATGCTTTTTCTCTTACTATTTCTTTATCTCAGACAAAGGCTTCCTGAATTACTTTTACTTCCTTTTATAGCAAGGAGCAGATGATGTCGGCTACAGAGTAACATAAACCTTCATGCTGATCATTTTGGGCATCTAGCCTAGATGAAGCTGGAAATTTTCTACAAAAGCCTACTCTGCTAGTAGGCTGAAGGAGGGCATTACCTTAACTGGCAGTGCTGTAAGGACAGCAAGGTCCTTGCCATTTCAGAGAGTTGCCGGGGGCAGCTTTCCAAAGCTTTCTAAATGGACTGTGATTGCATCTATAGTTGTCCCTCCTGACAAAAAAAGAAGGATGTGGTGGCACCAGCTTCCCTTGGCCAGGTGAAGGATGGCATCCATCATGCATCAAGGCATTTTGGCATGATGCATATTTGCAAGAAGACATTTCGTTGGCAGCCTCTTATAGCATGTATTTCACAGGCAAATTGTAACTTAATAGAGGTACCCCTTAAGTGTGAGGGTTTTTTATTATCTCCCATACATTGCAAATTAGATTCCTTCATTTTGAAGATGGTGTTCAAGCCGTGAACGAGTTCTTCCTTTGCAAGTCTGATATCTCCAATGATAAAAAGGTACTGCATCAACCATGTCACCTAAACATGAGGACGAACACTGGTTCCCATGATCTATTTCTGTTCAGTGAGAGACTAGAGACTAGAGCAGGTGTCCTCAAACTTTTTAAACAGCTGGCTGGTTCATTGCCCCTCAGATACTGTTGAGGGCCGGACTATAATTTGGAAAAAAATGAACATATTCCTCCCTTCTGTTTGTCTGCAGCCTCCAATATTGCCACTTGCCCTTCTCCTTGTTTGAACCTGCACTACTTAGCCAGGAGGGAAAGGCAAACACAGGGACAGAGCTTAGATAAGTATCTTTTTTCTGAGTGGGGTGTGTGAACCTCCTAGGCAGCACAGCCTGTCCCTACAACAACAAACTTACTTGCCTTGGCCAGGCAATTGTAGTCCTCCACCTATTGCTGCTGCTGCAAAAAGGGGAAGGCTGTCCCATGCTCTGCATAAAGCAAAGGGCCAACCTGTGTTTTCTGATGGGCTTTTTTGCTATGCAGATTACAGATCAGCAGAACACAGCAGGTAGGATTTGGACAAAATGCAAAACACCTCCCCTTTTTTTTTTTTTTTTGCAAACAGGGTGTGTCCCAGCAGCCAACAGGAAAGACAACAAAAGCACTCATGATCCGGCATTTCTCCCCCCCCCCCCCCCCCGAGGGCCAGAAAAGTGCCTTTGTTGATGATACTGCCAAATCAATCAATCAATCAATCAATCAAAGGAGGTGCGATCGTTAGGCTTGGGGAAACCCCAAACTTGACAGGCGTACAGACAGAAAGAAATGCCCATTGGCAGAGCCCTCAGGTAGCAGGATTCAAAACTGGCAACCCTGGGGAATGGGGACCCGGTCAGAAGCCTCTGGGGTCCTGGCTCAGCGCTTAATGGAAAAGGTTTCCAAGAAAGAAGGAGGGGAAGGAGGAGGTGAGGCATGGCGGGAGGAGGCACACACTGGAGCCAATCCTGCCCAGCACGGATGGAGAAGGTCCCAGTGAAGGCGGCACATCTGGGCCAAGGAATGCACCCTTGTTTGGGGCTGGAGGGTGAATTACTAAGGAAGGGAGGAAAGGCCTCTCCCCCACCAGGAAAGAAAAAGCAGGGCCACCCTCCCTCTGAGCCCAGGAGGGCGGGCAATGAGGAAGGGGAGAAAGCGAGCCATTTTGGGAAGGGGGCTGCAAGGCGCGGGCTGAGGAGGAGGAGGAGGAGAGTAGGGGGAGGAATTGCTGATGCCCTCCCCTCCCCCACTCAACCTCTCCCATCCCCGCCTCAATCTTGTGGATCCAGGGCAGTGGTTGTTTGTACCTGCTCATGCAGCTTGTGCTCCTCATCCAGCACCTGCTGAAACCGGCTTAAGGGGGGCAAGAGGGGCTCTGCAATGGCCAGCAGGCCAGATTTGGGACCCAGGTGGGCCAGATCCAGCCCACAGGCCATAGTTTTAGGACCCCTGGACTAGAGTGTTCATCTCAGGCACCTCGCGGTTGCCTCCTCACAGCAGTCCTCTCTTGGGCAGCTGGGGAAAGAAGAAGGAATCATGTATAGAATACTATAAAAACCATTAGCTATATTTGGCCTCGGAATTATATTGCTTCATTTTAAGATTTTATGACTGCAATTAAAGAAAAAAAATTACACACAATGACAAACTACATTCAGATGTGTTCTTTTAAATGCTCCTGTCAGCAAATCGCGCCATGAAATTAACAAAACTTCATCTTTCCAAATGGTCCTGTCTTGTGTATAGAACAGGCAGTGGCAGTAAATGCCAACTGGAGAATGGTCTTGTATCTTCACCACACAAAACTGGTGAAGGGGATCATGAAATAAATACACAAATGCACATGTTTATGTGTATAGCAGAGAAAATTAGCTTAGCAGCAGCAGCATGTAAATAAAGTGTAGATAATTGCAATAAGTATTATTGGAACTGAGAGACATAGAGACAAAGAACATGACTTAGAATAAAAATCTTATATTGGATATATACGGTAGATAAACAGCAGCATAATACCAAGCATAATACCATATCATATATACAGAGCAAATATACAACACAGTGTGGGGTACTGTTTTCTCACCATAAACAGTCCCAATTTACATTACACCAGCCAGTTCCTTTATGCACATTTGAAACTCATCGGACATAATTTTAACCAATCACATCCTGACACGCCATGATGTCATTAAACTATTCCACCTGTGCTAAATCACTTTAACCTCCTAGTGATTTCTAATCCCTTGCACTTGTGGCTAACATCATGACACTGCATTTTTTAACTGACTCCAGTTTACAAATTCTCTGTTCAATCTGTTAAATATACATTACATGCATTTTGTCAATTCTACATTTTATGACAGAACATTTAGAAAGCTTTTGTCAGATCCCATCTAGCTGTCATACATACATACACCTTTATTGGCATTAAAACAAAGAAAATAGAACAGAACAAAAATAATGATGGTAAAGCATTGTCAAGTAAAACAATAGGTAAAAGGCCAAAAAGGGGATACACTTGTAAGGTGACCCATTCGGAATTGTCACGAAGTAAAAAGCTTGTGTATTCCTCTGGAGGGCCAGAGAAGATAGACATAATTGGGTCTAAAAACTCTTTGCGTAACCTAGTATGGGCAGGACAACGGCACAGAATATGAGGGACTGTGTCCGGTTCAAGATGGCAAAATTTACAAAGCCTCTGGGACGATGGTATACCCAAGTATCTTCCTGAGAGTACTGAGGAGGGGAAAATATTGAGTCTGGCCAACATGAAAGCACGTCTCTTATTTGGATTAATTAGCTTGCGGAAATAACAGAGATCATGACCAAAGACAGGGGATAAGTTAAAGAAACGTGGAGAGCAGGTCCAATTTAGATTGGAGGAAAGTAATTCAGTTTCTTCTTCAAATAATTTTGCCTTAATGGTCAAGTAAGCTCTTTTAAAGTCAAAGTTGGCAAAATAATCAAGAGTTAAGCCTAAGTTGTGGAGTTTGTTTACAAAGAGGGAATCCCAGGTGGAAGTAAAGGGATCCTTTAAAAGGTCAAAAAGTAAGGAACCAGGGGAGGAATTATAATGGAGGGCTAACCAGTATTTCATGGCCCGAGACCATGCCAGAGTAGAAGGTAAGTGAATGCCCAACTCAAGGATCATGGTTGAAAGTTTGATTGTGTTGGGAACACCTAGCATTTGCCTTTAAAAGGAGGCAATTACTAGGTCTACTTTTGTGGAAGCCGCCTTGATCCAAATTGGAACTCTGTACAGAAGCTGACTCAAGGTCTTTGTCTGAAGAACCTTGAAGGCTGCAGGTACATACTGGTTGCCACTATGGTAATGAAAATGGGATACTGCATTCAGATGGAGTTTGGTTGAAGATATTGCCAAGTCTCTATGGAAATTCCATTCTAATCGGTGGTGGAAATTTATACCTAAATATTTGAATGTTTTAACTTGTCCGACTGGTCTGCTGTTAATACTCCAGGATAGCGGTTTCCATAGATGAGAAAAAAAACAATATTTTGGTTTTTTCGGAGTTGATTATTAGATCATTAGATATACAATAAGATAGGAGATGGCGTAGCCCGATTTTGGAGATGGAAAGAAGGACTGAATCATCAGCATAAAGGAGAATTGGTAATGGGGAGTTACTCAAACAAGGGGCGTTACTTATCACAATGAGATAGTTGAGAACATAAATCGGCAAGGAAGAGATTGAATAGTTGGGGCGCTCATCTAGCTGTCATGAGCTGTTCTCGTCCCCCTGCTGCAACAGCGGTTCACACTTTTTGTGGCATCACACTTTGCCTTTTCCCCCACATCTCCCCACTTCATCATGACCATCAATTCCACTCTATTTAATTGTATATGGGTAATTACAATTAAAAACAAACAGAAATATTGGTAGCTGTTGTGAGTTTTTCGGGCTGTTCGGCCGTGTTCTGGAAGTTTTCCTGACATTTCACCAGGCTCTGTAACTGGCATCTTCAGAGGTCAAGGAGCTCAGGGAACTAGGAGTTCTCTCTGTGCTCTTGGATATAGAGTAAGTGGTTATTTTTGTTAATGAGTACCTATTTTTCAAAATTGATATCACAATATGGTTTTAACATCAACCAAAGATTCAGGTCAAACTCAGTTATCTGGCAACCTCTCTGGACACTGAGTACTGGGCAGGCGGGAAAAGGAACTCTCCAATGGGATCTTGCCGTACATGAAATGTTGGAGGTCTCTTCTCCTAAATTGGCTATTTTTCTTGAACTGTTCCTGAGCTTTGTGAGTGAGTGCACAGAAGCCTAGATCACCCCATTAAATGCGATGTTGCCTGAAATGATGGACATTCTGTACAGATTAGCATTTCAGTGTGCTTAATCGGTGCTAAATATATGAGTCACAGCTTTGGCAGAAGACAACTCTCAACAGAAGCTGTGGGTTAAGTGTACAATTCAATGCATTGCCATCATTGGCTAGCTACCATTGCCACCGGTCTATCATATCTGAATTGTTGTGGCTTCCAGACTTTGCAGGGCATGTAGAAAGAAAATGTGTGATGGTCCCGTTGGGAAATGGATTCTTCTCAACAAATATGCAATTTCTCCAGAAGATGATGAAAATAAGGAGTCTCCAACTGAAGATTGAGGTCAGGAGCAGCAACCTGGCAAAATGTGCAGACTCGGCAGCCAAACATCTTGATGCTAAGCTGGAAAACATTAATTCTGCTCCATAGTTTGGAAGGAACATATTGTGAAACATTTATGGTATAAAGGGAACAACAGAACATGTGCCTTCCCACCCCCTTGTCTTTTTCTGAAGCAGAGGACGGATGGCACATATTTTTGTCAAAGGATGTTTTAGGCTTATTGGAATTGTGCATATACAAAGAGATTCAAATAAAAGGTGCTTAGGGTAGAAGGGGCAGTCATTTAGCAATGCAGACAGGATTCATGCCAGTGAAAACACACTCCTTTTCCCCTTCTGTTCAGACTCTCAAAACCTCCTCCCAAAGAGTTCAATTCTAAGGTCACAGGAAGAAGGAAGGAAGACAGAGAGTTGGGAGATGAGGATTCTTCCCTTCTTTTTGGAAACACTTCTGCATCCTATTTTGCCTGGAAAAAGGAAAATGTATGTGTGTGTTGTGTCATTACAGTCATGACCGACCCTTCGTGACTCCACATCCATGGAGTTTTCTTGGCAGGAATACCAGAGTGGTTTGCCAGTTCCTGCTCCAGGTGCCTACAGCACCTGGTATTCACTGGTGGTCTCCCATCCAAGTACTAACCAGGGCCAACCCTGCTTAGCTTCCGAAATCAGGTGAGATTGGATGTGCTTAGGGCATCTAGGTAGCTCAAAAGGCAAAATATTTTCATGCTAAATGTCCAAGGAAGAGGAAATTGGAACATTTACTGTTATTTTGATCTTCGGGTACAAAAAGGTTTACGCAAATATTTATTTACAGTACCTGGCATTCAAATCATTGTCACCATTCACACAGAAACTTAACTATTATACAAAGGTACATTTCAAGTGCCCCTACAGGACTCAGTCCCTCCTTCTCTTTCACCCCTGACATTATCCTCCTCCTCCTCCTACCCTTGCCTTTCTCCTGTATTCAGGTGTCTTCTGTTGTTCTAACTGTTTAGTAAGTGAAATGACACTGACATGGCAAGACACGGTAAGCATAGTGCTGTATCAATTATGGCTAGAGATGGGCACGACCAGGAAAAATGACGTTTCGAGTTGTCGTGTGTCAGAGCCGGCCCGTTTCGGCTCGTTTCCGTTTGTCGTGAAATTTTTCAAAAATTTGTCGTTTCGTTTGTCGTCTGTCGTTAGTACTGATTTGGGGGGGTAGGGTAGCGGGCTCCTGGAGGCACCTCTCTGGGGTGGATGCCTCCTCTGGCCCCCTACAAAGGGAAAAGGAAGGGTACATGACCGTGTAGCCATTGCGTACCAAGTGGCACTGGCAGAGGCACCTCTCTTTTGGGTGCCTCTAGCTCACTAAGAAGGACAGCATACTGGCGTACAGAGTTTTTTGGAACTTTGGACTGGTGAGCGAGGTGAGAGAAGAAAGCCTCTGCTGGGCGCCCTCTGACTCACTAAGAAGGACAGTGTACTTGCGTGTAGTGCAATGCGAGTACAGATCTGGCTTAGGGTTGGGGTTAGGGCAAGGGCTAGGCTTAGGGTTATTACGGATAAGGTTAGGGTGAGTTAGTGGGCTGCACCTCTGGGTGCCTCTGACCCACTAAGAAGGACAGTGTACTGGCATATGGGTTAGGGTTAGGGTTAGGGTTAGGGCTAGGGCTAGGGTTATAGTGGGCTTTTTATGCCCGACTGGCACATCCCAGAAGTCTCAGTCAAAACCTGGCCAGGTGGCCATGCGATTGATGGAATGGCTCCAAAAATTTGCATGGTCCCATCCCATGGCCAGCCCATCATTGCGCAGGTGTAAAAAAATAAAAATAAAAATAAAATAAAATCAATGGGATTGGAGACAGACGTTTATTCAAGAAAAACCCACTGCTGCTACTGTAAAAATTCAGGCAGTTAAAATACCTAGTTTTCACATGTTTCTGTGTGGTGCTTTGGTGGGTTTTTGGACCACGATTTCAAAAAAAATATTGCGGTCGCCATTTTGGATCCCCCTCACTCAGGCAGGCATATTTTCGCCTGCTTTTTTGGCCAGGAATCGGGGTTTTTTAAAAACTTTTTTTCTGTGCTGCTTGGCATCGCATGATCGCCACGATGCCATGAACGACAACAACAAATCAGACCCAATTTTTCTTTTATCGGTTCGAGTTCGAGTTCTGACGGCTTAATTGTCGTTACCATTTCCGTTGCGTAATGGAAACGAGGAACGGAAACGGAAACTAGAATTTCGCCAAGTTGTGCCCATGTCTAATTATGGCTGTAATGCTGTAGCACTGTTCTTCTTGTTATATATGCCATCAAGTCATAAATGACTTAGAGCAACCCTAAAAGGCTTTTCAAGTTAAATGTAGCTATAGAGTTTAACCACTGTGTTGCGAGGCTCCTTAATGTACTGGATAAAGCAGGACTACGATTTAGTTGGACTAAGGTTTGGGAGACCTGGGTTCAAATTCCATGGGAATTTATATAAGGTATGTGAAAAATAGTAAAACTACTCCATTAATATTTCATGTAAATGCTTGACTATCATGGAAAGGTATGTTTTAAGTGTCAATACATCACATGGCTCCCCTTCCCCCTCCCCTTTCTCTGCTTTTATCACCACCCTCTTATCCACGCCTATGAGAGTCACTATAGGTTGGAGGTAACTTGAGAGAACAGAACAGTAAGAGCTGCCTTTGTAGAGATGGACAACCACCAAATCCGAACAGGAATCTCTATGGCATGACAAAGACATGTTAACCACCATCTACAGTACTTTCAGATCAGCATACTCCTGCCTAACTGAGAAGATCTGTTCAAAGTGTAATTGGCCATATGTCCTGGGCAGATGATACAGGAACATTACTGGTTGAGAGCCAGCATGGTTTAGTTGTCAAACTAGGATTTGGCAAATTGTTTTCTACCCATGAAACCAACAAGTTGGACACTTCACAGGGCTGTTGTGATAACAACAGGGGGTAGGGTGAGGAGTCAAGGAAGCAGTCTTGAGCACAAGAAAGGAAAGATGGGGAAGAACCACTGAGGAAAGAAGGAAATACGAACACTTTTTGTTCAGCAGATGTCACTGTTGTTCTCTTTATCAACCAAAGCAGAGGCACAAGGAAATATTTTATATGTTCCTAATTGATGCTTTACATCTAAGATAACATTTCTGAAACATGCGTAGCTTGAAAGCCTTCAGTGGAGACTTTTCTATAAAATACTTTTATTTTGACCCCTTTATTTATGCTATCTGTTGTGGTAAAACAATATGAAAACAAATTCTAAAAAACGAACAATTCAACCGACTGTGATTTAGAGGCAAAGTATGCCATAAATGGAATTATTTCTACTGCATGAAGACAAATGCTGGAAAATCTTCATACTCTTGGAAGCATGCTTTTGAAAGGAAGCAGGATATGAGTCAGTCTATCTTGCATTTTCTATGAGAACAGAGAGCCTTAGGGAAGGACGGTTTCAATTATGTTCAATGAATACAACAGGGACATTGGAGAGAACTGCCATTCTCTCTCTCTCTCTCTCTCTCTCTCTCTCTCTCTCTTTTTTTTTGGCTGGGCATGCCATCAAATAGCCCACTGGAAGGGATTAATTCACAAACCACAACTACTAACCTGTTATTACAGGATCTATTAACAAAAATAAACAGGAGAGAGAAGGGACACTGAAAATCATTGACCTTTTGTAGAAGGTGTTACAGATTTATTTTATTTATTTATTATTATTTGAGCTTTATGTTTATTTATTTATTTATTATTTATTTGATGCATTTATATACTGCATTTATATTGCTACCATCTCACAACTTTCTTCATTTAAGGATATCACACAGAGGTTTGTTCAGAAGAAACAAACTGAAAAAGTAGTAAAACAAAGAGAAATGCAACTTCAGTTGAAAATAACATATTGTATTCTGCAAGCTGGACTCTCTCTCTCTCTCTCTCTCTCTCTCTCTCTCTCTCTCTCTCTCTCTCTCTCCCCCCCCCTCTCTCTCTCCAGTATGGTTCAGCTGAAAGTGATACCATCACACAGTGGCATAGCAAGGTTTCGGGACACCTGGGGACAAAGTTGTTTTTGCGCCCCTCTGGCCCTCCCCAATCCCATTGCATTCACCCAGCAAGGGGGGCAATCCTGTGGGTGTGGGGCGGGTGTGGGGTGGGCATGGGGCACATGGGCATGTGTGTGTGTGGGGGTGTACAAATCTTTACCTTCAGACCAGAGCGGGGTGAAACCAAGGTGAACTACAAATTGGAGGTCTCCTACTGGCCTTCCTCACACTGAAGAAGCTACTTGGAGTTTTAGTGAAATGTTTCAATCCCACAAGAAAAAAAAGTCCAGTTGGTATGACACAACTCCAGGTTTCTGCTTAGAGCAACCCATCCTGCCCTTTCTGGAACTGTAACACATTTTTCTGTCACAGCACTAGGGCAAGCATTCTATTTGGCACGATTCAGTGTGATGTTAATTGGCTCATTGTGTAGCTTGTTGGGATGGTTAGCCCGCACCCAAACCAAAGTGTGCTGCTTCTATACCACCCCATAGCATTTAATGTGCTCTCTGGGTGGTTTACAATTTAATTATGCTGGCTACAGCCAAATGAGGTATGTGGCTGGTGCTGTGGGTTAAACCATTGAGCCTTTGGGCTTGTCAATTGTCAGTGGGCGCAGGCGGGTGGCGGGGGGCCATGGGCGGGCAGCAGCGCGGGCCGCAGGGGGGTGGCGGCGCGGGCGGACGGGCGAGTGGGCAGTTAGGATATCACTTAGGATAGAGGTTCTGTTCTTGGCTTGCACCCCAAATGTGTGTGTGTGCAAGCAAATTGAAGTTGGGAAAATAGAAAATAAATGGTAGTACATAATATATATTTAAAATAAATCCACACCTCCCACTCCCAGTCGAACCTCCCCCTTTATCCAATATCAGAAAAAAATCCTCAAACTGCCAGAGAAGAAATAAAGAATAAACTGCTATTCCCTTCAGCAGACAAAGCTGCAGGGAATCAAAGAAATTATTTTCTAAATTCAATTCCCTCCCTGCCTGCCTAACTTAAATCCTAAAGCCTCCAGCCTCCCTCCTCAATCTCGATCGGATCACACCAGCACCAGCAGCCAGCCCTCCTCCCTCAACCACATCCATACACCCAACTGCAATTTCTGGAAGGTGCCTCGGCTTTTTATGCCCTCCGAGACATCCAGAAGTGTCAGTCAAAAACCTGGCGATGCCATTGGTGGAATGGTTCAAAAAAATTGCATGGTCCCATTCCATGCCCAGCCCAAATGGGCAGGTCTAAAAAAATAAAAAATAAAATAAAATAAAATAAAATCAATACGATGTTTTATTACTATAAAAACCCACTGCTGCTACTATAAAAATTCAGGCATTTAAAATAAATAAATTTCACATGTTTCTGTGGTGATTTGGTGTGTGTTTTGACCACGATTTCAAAAGAAAAATTGTGGTCGCCATTTTGGTTCCCCCCTCCACCGCATGGCATGCAGCGAGACAGACGACGAGGATGACCCCCCCCCCCCAGCCTGGTGCAAGCAGCCCAGGACAGGAGAAGAGGGGGGAAAGGCCGGGGACCCCCCAGAAACCACCCCTCTGGTAGGTGACAAAGCCTCAGGCAGGCATATTTTCGCCTGCTTTTTTGGACGGGAGTCGAGTTTTTTAAAAAAAAACTTTTAAAAACTTTTTCTGTGCTTCGCATTGCGCGATCGCCGCGATGCCACAAATGGAAAGAAAAAACCCGACCAAATTTTTCTTTTTTCAGTTCGAGTTCGAGTTCTGACGGCATAATTATCGTTACCGTTTCCGTTACGTAACGGAAACAATAACCGAAAACGGAAACAACAATTTTGCCGAGTCGTGCCCATGTCTACCTGCAATAAATGGAGGAGTACTGTATCCTGTCCGGGGGGGGGGAGCTTTTTCTCCCATAATTCAGCCCTAGTGGCTATCATCAAATTATGGGAGTAGAAGTCCTTAGGATATGAAAGTCCCATCCTTAGTAGGGATAGCAAAGCTTAAATCTCTGCATGGTCAATACTAGGCTTGGTTTCCTTCAGTCAGGCTGTATTTTGTAACCAATCTAAAAGAGAGTTGTGCAGATCAATGGGGATTGGAGAGGTATGTAACATTGCATATTTATTGCTGGTCCATTTATGATTTTTTTTGTATGAAGCGTCTTCTAGGGATATTATTCAGATAGCTGTTATTCTTTGCTAGTCAGTTATTTGTTAGTTTCTACCAATGGCAAGAAAAGAACTATAGGATAACAATGGAGTCCCACACAAGTGATATCTAACAATCAATGCCTGTACTTTTCGTTGTGTCTATGGCTCGTCACACCACGAGCTATACTGTCCCAGACAAAGATGTCTGTAAGGGAGGAACTTATTTCTATTGCTGATCGAAGTGGTTGTTTTTGCAGCAAGAGACTAACACAGCTGTCCCTCTGAAAATTTTGAAAGGTATGTCTCTGTGTGACATATATATGTCAAATTCGTTTTCAGTCCAATGTCACAGGAGTGCCCCCTCTCTTTAAAAATATCATCCGACATTTTAAGTCTACAGTTCCTTATTAAGAATCCTTTCTGTGGCACCATCTCCAACAGTTGCTCTTTGCTTTCACTGCCGTAGACTATGCTGTAGCGCAGAATGAGATAACCTGAGTACAACAATACCTTGTAAGATGAATGCCCCTTAAGACGAAAAATCCGTAAGAAAAATGTAATTTCCAGGTATAGGAAAAACTCGAAAGACAAATTTTTCCTTCCGGTTTCCATTCATCTTATGAGGTACCATTGATCCTCACCCAGCCTGGGTTGTTTGCAAGGGAACAGCCCAGGCTAGGTAAGGATCAATGGGTTCCTTCTGCGCCCACCAAATTGGTAGGCAAAGCAGGGTTCCATTGATCTTTGCCCAGCCTGTGCGGTTTGGAAGGGAAGTGGGGCTGGTGATCTGCTGCCACCACTTCCCTTGCAACCCTCTGGGGCTGGGAGAAGATCCATGGGTGCATGCTCTGCCCGAGCAGAGCACGGACCCGTGTATCTTTGCCCAAACCAGAAGGGTTGGAAGGCAAGCAATGGTGGTGATCTGCCACCGCCGCTTGCCTTCCAAGCAGCACAGGCTGGAAGCAAATCCATTTGAAGAAGCTTGGGCCAGAGTGCTCATGGCGGGACATTTTAAAATGGATCTTCTCCCATCCCAGGAGGCTTGCAAGGCTCCTGGGTTGGGCGAAGATCCATTGGTCCTTCCTCTGCCCAGCACTTTGTTGGGCAGAGCAGGAGTTAAGCGGTGGTGGCGATGATCTGCTGCCATCGCTTACCTTGAGAAGAGGAGGTGGTGGAGATTTCTATCCTGCCTTCCCTTCCCTGTAGCAGGCACAGATCGGATGCTACAGGGAAGGAAAGGCAGGACAGAAGCTGCCTCCTCCACCTCCTCTTCACACGAGTTTCGGCGCAGAGACAACAGGCAAAGAGGAGGTGGCTGCCCCCCTCAATCACTGGCAGCGGAAGACTCCTCCTTGCAGCCAAGACAGATACGTGATTTTGACAGCTTTGAGCTGTCAAAATCAGCTGTCTGTCAGCTGCAGGGTAGAACAGCCTTCCCCTATCCCTTGATTGGGGGGGGGGTAAGACAGCCTTCCCATAGGAATGCATTGAAAACCTATTAATCCAATCCCTCTGGAATAGACATGGGCACGACTCGGCGAAATCCTCGTTTCCGTTTCCGTTCCTCGTTTCCGTTACGTAACAAACGAAGAACGACAATTACTCCACCAGAACTCGAACTTGAACTGACTAAAGAAAAATTGGGTCTGATTTGTCGTGGTCGTTCCTGCCGGCATCGCAGCGATCGCGCGATGCCAAGTGGCACAGGAAAAAGTTTTTAAAATTAAAAAAAAAACGATTCCCGGCCAAAAAAGCAGACGAAAATATGCCTGCCTGAGGGGTGGTTTCGGGGGGGGGGGGTCCCCGGCCTCCCCCCTCCTCTCCTGGGCTGCGCAAACTGCGCATCCTCATCGAGTCGCCAACTCGCCAAGCGGCGTGGCACAGAAAAAAAGTTAAAAAAAAAAGATTCCCGGCCAAAAAAGCAGGCAAAAATATGCCTGCCTGAGTGAGGGCACCTACCAGAGGGGTGGTTTCTGGGGGGGGGGGTCCACGGCCTCCCCCCCTCTCCTGTCCTGGGCTGCTCTGGTGGGGGGGCATCCTCATCGTCTCGCCAACTCACCATGCCATGCGGTGCAGGCGGGGGATCCAAAATGGGGCGACTGCAATATTTATTTTGAAATCGCGTGGTCCAAAAACACACCAAAGCACCACAGAAACATGCGAAAATAGCTAGCTATTTTAAAACTGCCTGATTTTTTTCAGTAGCAGCAGTGGGTTTTTCTTGCAACAAAACATCTCCATTGATTTTATTTTATTTTATTTTTATTTTTATTTTTTTACACCTGCGCAATGATGGGCTGGCCATGGGAGTGGACCATGCAAATTTTTGGAGCCATTCCACCAATTGCATGGCCACTTGGCCAGGTTTTGACCGAGACTTCTGGGATGTGCCAGTCGGGCATAAAAAGCCACTAACCCTAGCCTGAACTCGAACCCTAACCCTAACCCTAACCCATACGCCAGTACACTGTCCTTCTTAGTGGGTCAGAGAGGCACCCAGAGGTGCACCCCAGTAACTCACCCTAACCTTACCCGTAACCCTAAGCCTAGCCCTTGCGCTAACCCCTAACCAGTAAGCCAGATGTGTACTCGCATTGCACTACAGCAAGTACACTTCCCTTCTTAGTGAGTCACACGGCGCCCGTAGGGGTCCTCTCTCACTTTGTTCCCCAGCCCAAGTGCAGGCAGTGAGTCACAGAGGCACCCGAAGGAGAGGTACCTCTGCCTGCTACTGCAGTGCAACTGCAACTTAATGGTATGCATATCCAATTGGCTATGCATGCCATTTTGTAGCAGGCCAGAGGAGGCACCCATCCCAGAGAGGTGCCTCCAGGAGCCCACTTTCCCTTCATGGCGGGCCAGAGGAGGCACCCACCCCAGAGAGGTGCCTCCAGGAGCCCCCCCAAACAAACAGTACTAACGACAGACGAAAAACCGACAAACGAAATGACAAATTTTTGAAAAATTTCACGACAAACGGAAACGAGCCAAAACGGGCCGGCTCCGACACACGACAACTCGAAACATAATTTTTCTTGGTCGTGCCCATCTCTACTCTGGAATGGATTAATTGGTTTTTAATGCATTTCTATGGGAAATCGTGCCTCACAAGACAAGTTCTCCATAAGACACATTGACTCATAGAAAGAATTAAATTCGTCTTACGAGGCACTACTGTACCCTGATATAACATATTGTTATTATTGCAACATGCTATTTTACAAAAGATAGCCACATTATAATTCCCTAGATACTGTAGAATAACTATGAGAGAGTTTGGGAGTTGTAGTCAAAGAAAGTAACTTTCCAAATAGTTAATTCCTAACAAATGTATCAATCACCTATGCATATTTAGTTGAGTGTTGAAAAAGACTGAGAAAACCTTGGTTCTATCAACTAGAGAGATTTGCTTTCTTTCTTCTTCGCTTAATAAAAGCCTGTCTAGAAATGGGCAAGGTCTATACAATTAGGCATCATGAATGCCATGAAAACAAAGTGCACTATAACATAGAGCAACAACTCAACAGATGTAGCACTTCCACATCACCTGGAAGCTGAGCCAAAAAAGGCTGACAAAACCACCACTTTGAGGGGGATAATCATGAGGAATTTTCATAATCTAACACATGTACATTTTTAGAATGTTCTAAAACCATGAATAAAATCCTGTAACATGTGTTGATAATGAACCATGATATTATTATTAGTGGTCATCCTGGGTGACCCAAAATATAAGGCCCAGACTACACATGCAGCATAATGAGCTAGTTAACTTCTGAACTATGGGTACAGGATTATTTTAGTACACAGTAGGGGGGGTGCCATTTTAAAATGCACATTGGCATTAAAACGCACAAATACCTCCACAGAAATAGACTTCTGTCACTTCATTTGGCTAAATATATGGGCCAAAAATGATTTTAAACCCCTACATCAGTGTTCCAAGATTATGAGATTCTCATCTCCCCCATGTTCTGCTATTCTATTATTTATTTATGCTACATTAATTATGGTTTTTATTATGCACTAGAGATGGGCACGACCAGGAAAAATTACGTTTCGTTGTTGTGTGTCGGAGCCGGCCCGTTTCGGCTTGTTTCCGTTTTTCGCGAAATTTTCCAAAAATTTGTCATTTTGGTTGTCGGTTTTTCATCTGTCGTTAGTACTGGTTTTGGGGGGAGGGCGGGCTCCTGGAGGCACCTCTCTGGGGTGGGTGCCTCCTCTGGCCCGCCATGAAGGGAAAGCGGGCTCCTGGAGGCACCTTGTGGGTGCCTCCTCTCCTCACCTGCTACAAAATGGCATGCATAGCCAATTGGATATGCATACCACTAAGTTGCAGTTGCAGCAGGCAGAGGCACCTCTCTTTCGGGTGCCTCTGTGACTCACTGCGTGCAGTGCACTTGGGCTGGGGAACGAAGTGACAGAGGACCCCTACGGGCGCCCGCTGTGACTCACTAAGAAGGGAAGTGTACTTGCTGTATAGTGCAATGCGAGTACACAGATCTGGCTTGGGGTTAGGGGTTAGCGCAAGGGCTAGGCTTAGGGTTACTGGTAAGGTTAGGGTGAGTTACTGGGGTGAACCTTTGGGTGCCTCTCTGACCCACTAAGAAGGACAGTGTACTGGCGTATGGGTTAGGGTTAGGGTTAGGGTTAGGGTTCGGGCTAGGGTTAGTGGGCTTTTTATGCCTGATTGGCACATCCCAGAAGTCTCTGTGGTCAACCTGGCCAAGTGGCCATGCGATTGGTGGAAAATTTGCATGGTCCACTCCCATGGGCGAGCCCATCATTGCGAATGTGCAAGTGTAAAAAAATAAAATAAAATAAAATAAAATAAAATAAAATAAAATAAACGGAGACTTTTTTTGCAAGAAAAACCCACTGCTGCTACTGTAAAAATTCAGGGAAGTTTTAAAATAGCTATTTTCGCATGTTTCTGTGGTGCTTTGGTGTGTTTTTGGACCACGATTTCAAAATAAATATTGCGGTCGCCCCATTTTGGATCCCCCGCCCGCACCGCATGGCATGGCAAGTTGGCGAGACGACGAGGATGCGCAGCCCAGGAGAGGAGAGGGGGGGAGGCTGGGGACCCCCCCCCCCAGAAATCACCCTTCTGGTAGGTGCCCTCACTGAGGCAGGCCGCAGGCATATTTTCGCCTGCTTTTTTGGCCGGGAACCGGGGTGTTTTTTTTAAAACTTTTTTCTGTGCCGCGCCGCTTGGCGAGTTGGCGACTCGACGAGGATGCACACTTTGCGCAGCCCAGGAGAGGAGGGGGGAAGCCAAGGACCCCCCCCAGAAACCACCCCTCTGGTAGGTGCCCTCACTGAGGCAGGCATATTTTCGCCTGCTTTTTTGGCCGGGAATCGGGTTTTTTTTTAAACTTTTTTTCTGTGCCGCGCCGCTTGGCGAGTTGGCGTGGGCGAGTGCGACTCGACGACAAGGATTCGCACTTTGAGCAGCCCAGGAGAGGAGGGGGGGAGGCTGGGGACCCCACCCCCCCAGAAACCACCCCTCTGGTAGGTGCCCTCACTCAGGCAGGCATATTTTCGCCTGCTTTTTTGGCCGGGAATTGGGTTTTTTTTATTTTTAAAACTTTTTTCCTGTGCCGCTTGGCATCGCGCGATCGCTGCGATGCCAGGAACAACAACGACAAATCAGACCCAATTTTTCTTTAGTCGGTTCGAGTTCGAGTTCTGGTGGAGTAATTGTCGTTACCGTTTCCGTTACGTAACGGAAACGAGAAATGGAAACGGAAACGAGAATTTCGCCAAGTCATACCCATGTCTATTATGCACATTTACATTGTTGTATTGTTTTTATGAGTGTTGTAAGCCACGCAAAATAGCCTTTGCTACCCTTTGATGGGTAGGCTATAAATGCAATAATAAATAAAATAAATAAATATGTATTCCCAGTCCAAGAAACATAAAGGAAGGTTGTGGCTGGGATCATAAATGATGTGCATGGAAGGTGGTTGACAGAAAAGCAACCTCTAACTTTGTCTCAATCCAACAGAACAGTTCATACAATGGAGTCCTATAGCACAATAATAATGGAAGGTGCATACCGCTCTGGCTATTACTCATTCACAGAGAACTTTGAAAAATAACACTAATATTTGTCTTTCATAAATGATTTAGTTAGTTTTCACAGTAGGCAAAATAGTAACATATCACACAAGAGCACTCTTTGAAAAAAAATAGAACAGCTTGCAAAATTGTCATGCTGTATAAAATGTTGTGTCTCAAACAGAAATACTGGGATTTAAAATCTGGAAACAAGGATAACAATGAAAAAAAAATCAGGCTACCATGTCTTAATGACATTCACGGGGGCTGCCCCAAAGTATGTTTTCACCTCATAGAATGTAGTGATAAATGTGATACATAGCAGATGGGATCTTTTTAAAGTAAGGAAAAATTGTTGAATGGCGTGCTTGCATAATCTTGAGTGAATCCCATGAATATGAATCAAGTATCTAAGAAGATGTTTCTGTATTTTGATATGTTTTTCTTTGCTGGAGTTTTCTCAGGAATTAGGTCAGGAAAGAGCAGGCACGGAGAAGGCCTGGAGTTTGGACAGAAAGAATAGACTGTGAAGAGTCCACATGTGAAGAATAGACTGTGAAGGTTCCATATGAACCTACCCGGCAATTAAGATCAAGCCAGGGAGCCCTCCTGAAAGAGTCATCCTTCAAGGAGACCTTTGGGTAGTGGGCGGCATACAAGCTATATAAATAAATAAAATAAATAAAATAAGGAGGTGAAAGGGATGGCTTGTAGGAACAGGGTCTTTTCAGCAACTGCCCCCAGATTATGAAATGCCCTCCCAAGTGAGACTCGCCTGGTGCCGACATTGATGACGTTCCGGTGCCAGGTAAAAACCTTCCTGTTCCAGAAGTTTTAAAACTGATTATTGTGAGTCCTAATGGCAATTTTAGTGTAGTAATGTATTGTATTGTATTTATTATTTATTTTAGAGTATTTTTACCCCGCCTTTCTCCTTGGGAAAGGACCCAAGTCTGCTTACAGTAATGAGGGATAATATACAGTCCAGTACAATTAAGACATGCTCAAGTATTTGAGAACAAGGAATGGAGGGGCATCTTACAGCATTAATAGACAACATTACATTACATTAAAGCAACATGGTTATAAGAAGTCATAAACACAAATTCTATGTGAAGCCATAGATACATATAAAATACACATGGTAGTCCATCCTTCAGGGAAAGCTTTCCTGAAGAGAAAGGTCTTTGCCTGTTTCCAGAAGGACAACAGAGATGAGGCACTTCTGGCCTCTAGTGGGAGGGAGTTCCAGAGTCTGGGTGCAGTAGTTGAGAAGGCCATTTCATGGGTTCCCATGAGACGTACCTGTGAGGGAGGTGGGATGGAGAGAAAGGCCTGATGACTTTAACACCCGAGTCAGTTCATACTCTGAGATTTGATCTTTGAGGTAGCTAGGACCCAGGTCATATAGTGCTTTGTAGGTCAAGGTCAGCACCTTGAATTGTGCTGGATACCTGACTGGCAGCCAGTGGAGCTGTATTTAAATGTTTTTATTGTTTTAACTTTATTGCAATTTTGATGTTTTAATTGTCTGAATTGTTACATCCCCTATGGCGGAAAACACTGGGCTGGAGACTAGACAAAGTAGAACTCTGGTCTCCATTTGATTGATAATTGGACAGAGTTACACAAAATTTGAAACAATTTTAAGGTCTTCATTGTCAGTTATGAATTTATGCAATTTACCCAACTGTGTATTTCCAGTGCTTGTTTGTTCTCCACATTTGTTCATGAACCAGAAGAGTTTTTGTTTCACAAGCCGACCATACCCACCTGTGACTTGAACTGGGAACCAAGCTAGTATGCTGGCTTGCAGTTGAGGCTTCCTAGATATATAAAGCACGTGCTCTTAAGGATGCTATTATTGGCATATCAAAAAGATAAATTTATAAAGTACATAAATCCAAAATGAAGACATGATACAAGTGCCATTTCTGCTACTTACCACTCCTCCTGTCTTTCCTCTTCTTTATTTCTTTATTTCTTTATTTCTTTATTTCTTTTGTTCTTTATTTCTTTATTTAATTTATATGCCGTCCACTACCCAAAGGTCTCTTTATGAATAAAACAGTAGGGAATTTTTAAAAAATACCTTGTGATTAAATTTGTCATTGGTTACAGTGGGCAACTGGCTATCAGTTGGTATTAGACCAAGCTTGGAAGTGACTGCAGCCAGTATGATCCAGAACAAGTGACTTTTCCAGACTCTGAAGTATAATAATAATTTGTCGTACTTCCATTTGCAAATAAGCAACAAATAAGTGCATAATATGAATGCTTTCTTAGCACATTTCACTTCTGATCAGAACTAGAACTGCACAGAATGATTACAGCTTTAAGTCAAATGGGGATGAAACATTTTGAAAAACAGCAAGGATTTGACCTGCTGGTAAGAACGTATGCAAAGCTGGGTCCCCCTGGACCCTGAGGCAGTTACTCATAAAGCTGGGCATATGATTTTGCACAGGTGTTGCAAATTTTGTTGGTTTTTCATAAGCAGGGCAGGAACATCTGGCTTTCTAGATCCTCTTGCTCTGAAATCACTAATTGCTTCCAGTTGCCAGGAAGTAAAGAATATTTCTGCCACGAATGAGCTTTTGTGGGAGTAGGACGTGAAAGAGAGAACGAAAAGAGAGTGAGAAAGACCATTATAGCAGAAGGGGGTATAATATTTTATGAGACATTAGAGTTAAGCAGCTTCCAGAGGTTTCTAATTATGAGAAGGATTAAGCAGATGTCTGAACACATTTTAATTCACAGGGAAAGGGACATAAGCTTCTACATTTCTGAGTGAATGCAATTTACGCTAGGTCAACAGCGTCCATGATGGTTACTTCACGTCCATCCTCATGCTGAGTTGAAGTTGCTTCCGGGTTGAAATCGGTTGTTGTCACGTGATCTAATTCTGGTTCTGCCCCTGTTTGTTTGTACTCATGGGCATGATGAATGGAACCGGCAGGACTGTAACCTCACGTCCTCGATGCGCATTGTGCTGCTGCTGCATCCCCGTCCTCCAGCTCCAGCGGCACCATGGCCCCGGCGGATGGCAGCGGCGGGACCCGAAGGGACAAGGGCAGGCAGGCATGCCGGAGGGCAGAACGCACGTCCTCCTCTCCTCCTACGGCACTTTAGCTTTGCAGCACCTCCCCAGGAAAAGACAACGCCCACCCACCCGCACCCTCTCCTGCTCTCTCTCTCCACGACCCCCGGGCAAGCCCTGCGGTCCTCACCTCGGCTCCCGGAGGAGGAGGAGGAGGAGGAGGAGGGCATAGGGGGGCCAGCCAGCCGCGTCATGCCTGCAAGCCCTCTCAGGTATTCGGAGGGGTGTCTGCCGTGAGGCGAGGGGGGCAGACTAGTACATTTCTTCCCTAAGGCAGCAGTACATTATGGAGGAACCATCAGTATTCCAGCTCCTGTCCCAACATTCCTAAGTGAAAAGGGGGGGAAGGGTACCAGAAATGGAGTAATAAGTCCTACCGTTCGATACATTGGTAGTTCTCTGTCAAAACCTCAAAAAAAATTAATGATGTAATAACATAAGATATTATCTCGCTGCAGATTAAGAGAAACTGCACGTCCCCTCCTTGCGGAACGAGAAGCGAATCGAGGAGATTCCCGAGCTCAAGGAGGGAAATCTCTCACCCTGCTTGGGGCGCAGTTCTGGGGGCATGGTCAGGATGAACTCGCTTCATGACGAGATGGACGTGAAGTTCCGTTCCTACGTACTGGTGCACAGTGGGAGCGCGAACAGCAACGAGAAGGACGTGAAGTATCGGCCCACATCAGGGAAACCAATATCACTCTACTGTATTCTGGTTCCGTCACTTTCAGAAAGATAGTGAGAGGAGAGTGATCGAAATTCTAAGCAATCTGAGGGGAAAAGGGTATGCGAAATTTCTAAAGGAGTTGTGTATGTTTACTCTGGAGAAGAGAAGACTAGGATGGCATGGAAACGATCTCTAAGTTCATGGCAGGATGTCATGTGGAAAACGGAGTAAACTTCTGATTCATGTTGCCTCTATGGATGAGTGACTTTCAAAAGGCCCAAGTCATCAACAGCCCTGCAGAACCCTTGCTAACTCAAAACTGTAGCTTCTTTTATTAGATCAATTCATCTCTTATTTGGTCTTCCTCTTTTCCAATTGCCTTCAAACCTTTTCAGCCTTACTGTCTTTTCCATTCAGTTCTTGTCATCTCCTGACATGAACAGAGCACAATATCCTATGCTTAATCATATATCCCTCTACATAGATTTCAGGACTAATTTGATCTTGCATATATATACAGTGGACCCTCGCAATAACAAACAATTTGTATAACATATAATCTGTACAACATAAAAAATTCCAGAGATAGGGGAAATTTGCTTAACAGAATAGCCTACGGGGCGAATCCGTACAACATAAAAATGGTCGCGATTATGGATTACTCCGTTTTCAATGCATTCCTATGGGAAATGTGTATAAAGGAAAATTTGCTTAACAGAATTTCATTTGGAACGAATTAATTCGTTTATACAAGGTACCACTGTATTTGTTTTTCTGGTGGCCCATGGAATCTGCAAACGTCTTTTCCAAAAACACATTTCAAATCAATCAGTCTTTTCCCCTGTCCACCTTTCATATTCATGCAGAGTAACTGGTTCAAATTACTGGTTTTAATCTATAAAGCCCTATATGGCTTGGTTCCAAGCTATCTAAAAGACTGCATCTCCCTCTATGAGCCTGCTTGGGCATTAAGATCATCAGGTGGGGAAACAGGTGTCTTTTCTATCACTGCTCCCAGACTCTGGAATTCTCACCTACAGGATGTCAGGCTTACTTATTCTTCTACAGAGGCAAAGGCTTTCTCAGACAGCTGTGTGAGAGGGATTTTCAAATTGGATTGTTCTGCTCTGTTGGTTTTCAATGTGTTTTTAATATTGATTTTGTTGACAGTTTTTAATATGATTCATTTTAAATATATGTACGGTATAATTATGGCTTTTAGCTGTTAAATATTGTCTTTCAGTAATGTCAGCTGGCTTGGTTTAAGGAGAATGGTGGGGTATAAACAATGCCTTCTGGGGGGGGATGTGTAGCCTGCATAATTAAATTGTATACCGCCCAGGGAGTGCTTGAAGCTCTATGGGACAAGTATATAAGCAGGTTTGAAGGCAATTGCTTTCTGTTAATGCAGCCTAAAATATCATTTGCCTTTATTGCAACCTCAACACATTGTTGGCTCATATTCAGTTTGTGATCTGCAACAATTTGGAGTCCTTTCTTGCATGGGGTATTATTGAGCCAAGTATCCCTCATTTTATAATCATGTATTTCCCCCCCTTGAGCAGAACTTTGTACTTATCTCTGTTCAATTTTAATCTGGTTTTTTCAAACTAGTGCTTGAGCCCACCAATATCTTTTTAGAATTTTGTTTCTATATCTCTTCATGTTGTGTCGTCTGCAAATCTGGTAAGTGTTCTCTACACTCCCTCAGCAAAAAAATTGAAGAGCACCAGACCCATGACTGAGCCTTATGGTACCCCACTTGTTATCTCATCCCAATGTTGTATCCATCTAATAATTGTTCTATCTACCCTGTTAGTTTGCTAATTAGAATATCCTGTGGCACTCTGTGAAAGGCTTTGCTGAAGTCAAGATATTTTACATCTATGGTATCTTCACCATCTACCAGGGATGCTACTCAAATGAGATGAGAGTAGTCTGGCAGGATTTGTTCTTGAGAAATGACAAATCCATGCTGGCTTTTGTTTATCACTGCCTTGTTTCCAGAAGCCCACAAACCGAATACTTTATAATCTGCTTCAGAAGTCTCCCTGAGAAGGATGTTACATTGTAGTTCCCAGGTTCCCCCTCTTTAGAGATAGGGACAACACTTCCTTTCTCCAGTCTTCTGGCACTTCACCCATCCACCATAGTTTAAATAAAACAATAGACAATGGTTTTCAGAGTTCTTCAGCCATTTCCTTCAGAACGCTTGAATGTAGTTCATGGGCCCTGAGTTTGGACTTAATAAAATTGATGAAATATTCCGTGACAATTTGTCTGTGAAGATTCTTAGTCATCCAGGTGAGTTTATCTGGAAGTTGAGTCACATGGCAACTGGACTTCTTTTCTTGAGAGATTCTCAGACTGACGAAGCTGCTTGGATGATTAGCGAAACGTTTCAATCTCTCAAGAAAAGAGGTCCAGTTGCCATGACTCAACTGCCAGATCCTCACAATTGGTTTATCACTTTGAAGCTGCAATCCTGCCTCCTTGCCTTGTACTTCACAATTGTTTGGAGGGGTATACACTTTCTTTTGGGATTAAAGGAATGAGCTAAAGTAGGACTCAAGAACTTCTGTATTTTCTAGGTTGTCTCTCATTGTTTTTCCATCCCCACTAATTATTTGAGCCAATATTTATTTTCTCTGGGGAGTTTTTTCTGCACATGCATCCAAAGAATGTATTTTTGCTGTTTTTAGTGTCTTGCTAACCTCAACATATAGTCAGCTAATGCTAAGGAAAGTGGGAAAAGACAGTACCAAAGCAGGACTGCAGTTGAATGTTAAGAAGGCAGAAGTCATGACTGCACAACTTTATCATTGTAAATAAGTAAACTGAAGGAGAGATTTTGTTGACCATGGTTCAATCTTCAATCCAAATGGAGACTGCAGAAGACTGAGACTCAGAAAAACAGCAACGAAGGACTCAGAAAACATCATCAAGTGTAAGACATGTAACTGCATATCAGTTCCAAGATCTTCCACACTCTTGTATTTCCAATCTCCATTGTACAGTTGTGAAAGCTGGACAGTAAAGGAAGCTGACCAGAAACAATCCTGGTTCGTTTGAAATGTGGTGCTGGAGGAGATCTTTGTGTATACCTGTTCCTAGCAGTTCCTATAACAAATGAAGCCTAAACTGTATTTGGAGGGGGGGGGAGTTTACTTATTTAATTTTAAATATTTTAAACCACCTTTCTCCTTAAAAAGAACTCAAGTTGTTTTACAACAATTAAAATACAGTATTTATGGCTGCGGTCTCACCAGCGTTTTATGCGCATTTTTGCTGTGGCAAACTGCGCAGTAAAGGATCGCGTCCTAGCCGCGAAGGGAAGTAATTTGGTGCCCCGACTGACCACGCCCCCGGAAGCCCATTTTCACCAAAGTTTTTTAAACCACTGCTAGGGGTTGTTTTAAAAAAACTTCCCTTAAAGATGTGCAGTTCTTTGCTACTCTAGCGAGGTGCAGCCCCAGAAAATACACAGTAATTAGCTCCGTACCCCTTTTCCTGCAACTTCCTGCAGGATTGGCAATGGAGACTTAGAAAAATGACCCAGGAAAAAGGGGAAAGTAGAGATGGGCATAGAGCAGTAAAATACTACCCTGTCGACAGGACACTAACTGCACATCAAACATCACGTGACCACCCGAAAAAAACCCTATGCATCAAATTAAGATGCACAGAAAACTTTAGTGAGACCGCAATCTAAGTTAGTAACCATGAGTAGGAAGGGACACATGCTCACTCAGCTTAACAGGAAGGGGAGTGTCCTCATTGCTGCTGAGAACTATAAGTAGCAGCTGGGAGTTCTGTGTGCCTTTTGATTAGTTACTTTACTTCTAACATTCAAGGCAAAAATCAAAGAAAAGTAAAACAAAACAAAAGACACAAAAGACACAAAACATGTGGCACCTTAAAGATTAACGTTCATATTTTAATGTAATGTTTCATGGACATGTCCACTAAGCCAGGCAGGTAGCAGCAGATTGAGGTGTGCAATATAATGAGAGGGGGAAAAGGTTTTAAAAGCCCGGGCTTCTTAAACCTTTTTTTCCCTTCCCCACACCCCGGGCTACACCTCATTGGCACTGGGGTGGGGAATCAAAAGGTTTTCCTCTCTCAAGCCCCAGGCTCCAGCTCATTGGCCCTGGGATGGGGGAGAAAAAGTGTTCAGTACTGCGGTCCTGAGATATAATGGGACCATAGTATATGAACAGCGAAAGGGCGGGGGACCACTGTAACACTATCCAACCATCTCATTCTCTGCTGTCCCCTTTTCCTTTTGCCTTCAATTTTTCCCAACATCAGGGACTTTTCCAAGGAGTCCTCTCTCCTCTTGAAGTGGCCAAAGTATTGGAGCCTCAGCTTCAATATCTGCCCTTCCAATGAATATCTAGGGTTGATTTCTTTCAGGATGGATAGGTTTGATCTCCTTACAGTCCAGGGGACTCTCAAGACTCTCCCCCAACACCACAGCTCAAAAGTGTCAATTCTGTGGCGATCAGCCTTCTTTATAGTCCTGCTCTCACTTCCATACATCACTACTGGAAAAACCATAGCTTTGACTATCTGGACCTTTGTTGGCAAAGTGAAGTCTCTGCTCTTTAAGATGCTGCCTAGGTTTGTCATCGCTTTCCTCCCAAGAAGCAGGTGTCTTTTAATTTCATTGCTGCAGTCGCCATCTGCAGTGATCAAGGAGCCCAAGAAGATATTTGCCTGCAATTTAAGTTCAGCTTTCATGCATTTTAACACATTTGTCCCTACAGGTTTTTCACTACCTTTAAGACTTTTCGATGTTTTCAAACTTTGAGGTATTTTTGCACTTGTGGAACGTAGAAGCAATGTTAATAAATAAAACTTGAGGAATTTGACAAACAGATGTTGCCTGGAATTATGATGAAAAAGATTTATATTCAGATGAATTTTGTTGTGATCAGTAAAAGTTGGCTGATTTCATTCTGGAACTTACCCTTCTTTTGCAAAAATACCAGCTGGCCTGATATTGGGCAAATATAATTTAGGTATTTCTTTTTTAAAAAAAATCTTATTCATTTTTACACATACTAATGCTTTTTACACATAATAATTTCATTATCTATGTTTTTCTTAGTAGTATGTCTATATGTTAATAGAGCTTGTTGGTACTTGTGTCTGTGAAGATGTTCAGTCATCCAGGTGAGGTAATCTGGAAGCTGAGTCATGGCAACTGGACTAGGGATGGGCACCTTACGAAAAACGACACACTGTTTCATCATTTCATAAGGTTATGAAATGTTAAAAAATGAAATGAACATCAGTAGAGTTGGGCACGAAATGGAAAAATGGTGTTTCGTTTCGTTCTGTTTCGTGGCCCATCTTGCTTCGTTTCGTTTCTTTGAAACAATTTTTTTAAAAAAAATCATTTTGTTTTTCGTTTTGTTTCTTTTTCATTTACCCCATTCTCGCCTCCACATGTGGGCAGAATGGGGTCTCTTCTTCTCCCCCACAGTGGATGACAGCACCAGGCGCGCTGTCATCCCCCCAGGGAAGATCCCTTTAAAGATACCACTGTTCCTGCCTCCGCATGTGGAGGCAGGAACGGGGTCTCTTCAGACAATTCTCCCCCATGGTGGATGACACGCGGAGGCGGGAACGGGGCTCTCTCTTGACACAGCTCTCCCCCATGGGCGGTGGTGACAACGGGGCTGTCATCACCGCCTGTGGGGAAGACCCCTTTAGAGAAATGAAATGAAACACATTTTTTTTGTTTCAGAAATGAAATGATTCATTCTAGTGGTGAGAAGCCTCTTGATCCAGCCGTCTTGAGAATAGAGGTTTATTTTTAAATTGATTAATTTGTTTTCCTTCCTCCCCTCCCATGCCTCAGCTGTTAATTATCTCTGATCTTGATCTGCCTGCCTGCATCTAGCCACCAGATGAGCTCTTCCCTTCCTTTCCCTGCACTGGCTATCCCAATATCTGCAAGTTGATTTAAAGTTTAAACTGATCGTTTTCCTAACTTTCCTAATTGAGTAGGACTGTAGACATGGAGGTTATTTTTTATATTTTCCTTCCTCCCCATGCTGATCAGCTGTTGAGTTTATCTCTCCGATCTCTCTCCGTGCAGCAGCTAACCCTTAGGTTCCCTGCTTGTTTAGAGAGGTCTCTTTGTTTGAAAGCAAATTGATTGGAAGTTTTAAGGAGGGTCTTTGCTTTATTGCAACTGCCTCATCCAAGCAGCTTCATCAGCCCGAGGAAAGTTAGTGGCAAGGCCTTCAATTTATAGTTCACCTTTATTTCACATCCTCCTGGTCTGAATAGGATCATTAGGTGGCCTTTGTCCACCCAATGAACCTATTCAGGCCACTATCCACCTAATGAACCTATTTCCAGAAAAAGCCAAGATGAGAGACAGCAACCTGGGAAAGCTCCCAGCTCTTTGCTATTAAGGGTAACCACTTTAAATGCTTTACCACCAGTAGCGTTGAGGTAAATATGCTGCCACAGAGGATGGATAGCCATCTGTCTGGAGTACTTTGATGGGGGGGGTGTTCCTGCATGGCAGAGAGTTGGATTGGATGACCTGTGAGGTCTCTTCCAACTGTATGATTCTATGAGACTATGATTCTAAATTGTGAAGTGTATGAGTACTCCCCATGAGACTCCATAGCTATAACCTCAAGTGGAATCCTGAAATGCAAATTGTAGTATCAGTCCATTTTTACAAGCCAGTTTTCACAAATCTCATAAGTGATTTTTTTTGTAACTTTTGTGGGTTTTGATTACCCTTTGAAGGCTAGTTCATCCCAAAACATTACAATAAGTGATGGCCCACAATTCATTTCCAACTATAATGAAGACTGCAATTAATCTCAGAGAGGACAAGGGACCTTAATAGCAGATTATGGCACTCGCTCTCCTAAGAAAAATGTACTGGACCTGCAAGACTACGAGCCTGGGCTCCACTGCCCCCACTGTTTAACAAAGAGGCCCAACCAAGTCCTGGAGGAAACCATGCAGCCTGAGCAGTTTTCTGCATTTGCTTCAACTAAGATTCATTAAGGAAGGATCAGGCCTTTTCTGCTTAGCAAAGTTGACAGTATTTGAAAGCTCAGCCCTAGACATGAGCTGAGAATCAGTTTTGCGTACGAGCCTTCTAGCTGTGTCAGAGAGAGAAGCACAATGATTTTGGAAAGGGCCCATGGAATCATGCCTGGAACATATTTTGCTAGATGATATTAGAATGGCAAGACTTCCCTAGTTTTTGTTTTAAGGACTGGACAGAAGAACCCAGAAGTATTTTAAAACGTCCGAAAATTTGTTTTTAGAAGACAGTTTTGTTTTAGTCCTTGGCAAGTAGTTCATCAGCATAGGTTATCTGGAAGTTCGATCATGGCAACTGGACTTCTTTTTCTTGAGAGAAAGAAACGTTTCACTGCTCATCCAAAGATATCAGCATAAGTGACTTTAACTGCTTTTTAGTCTGTAATTTGTTGTGGTTTTAGTGTTATTTGTTTTAACATTGTGAGCTGCCTTCTATCCCCTCCCTTGGAGCAAAGCAGCCTATAAAGGCTTCTTTCTTTCTTTCTTTCTTTCTTTCTTTCTTTCTTTCTTTCTTTCTTTCTTTCTTTCTTTCTTTCTTTCTTTCTTTCTTTCTTTCTTTCTTTCTTTCTTTCTTTCTTTCTTTCTTTCTTTCTTTCTTATTGCTTTGTGTATATAGGTATGAAGCAAACCAGTGTAAATTGGGACTGCCTAAGGTGAGAGGCAGCTTTCCCCATTCTCTGTTATGCTGTGCTTTGTATACAGTATTGTTATTGTATATTTTCTTTGTCGTGTGTACATATGTAATATAAGTTTTGTACTAAGTTCTATTGCCTTGTTCATTTGTCTCCTAGCTCCATAATCACTAAGTGCATTTATTCTTCCACAACGCTGCTAATCTCTACTAGTGGTTTATACATTTCCTTGAAGATAACAAATCCCTGTCTGCATAATGGGGTTATTTCCTTTAACAATCTCATTTTGCTTTTGAGGGTTCAAGCAATGCAAATAGGATGTCGCGCGCGCACACTCACTCATCGAACTGAATCCACAGCAAATCTTGAAAGTTGGGGACATTTTTGTTCTGCATTACATTCTGCATTATTCACCCACTCTGGAGTGTAAACTGGTGGTCTCAGGATATGCCGTATACCATTCCCGCATCGGCTAAGAGCCCAGTCTTCTGGCTGGTGTTGATATGGCCATGAAGCCTTTTAAAATAAATAAATAAATAAATAAATAAATAAATAAATAAATAAATAAATAAATAAATACAGAGCTTGGTGATGTGTCAATTCACATTTGAATCATTTAGATGAAAGTTTAACATAGTTCTGGCTGTTTGGGATTTAAAAAACCATGTCAAATACTCTTGACACAATGTAGCAATCATGTGATGGGATCATGAAACATACAATGAGTGGGAAATTGAGCGATAAATGTGAGATTTCTGCTCTATAAACGCAGCCTTCCTTCCTTCCTTACCTAACCTCTATATTGAAATGATACCATCTACAGATATGTATTTCATGGTGATCTACATTCTCTGATCCTCAGTGTGATTACAGCTGTATGAGGAAGACATACTTCAGCGTTATCGGGAATATGGTTAAAAATAAAGATGCTGACATCAAATGTAAAGAACACGGAGGAAAGCTTGGAAAAGTAACTTTTTAAAAACTTTTAAAAATTTATATTCTACACTAAACAAAATAAAACAAATATGTTGATTGTCTCTTGTCATGTTACAGATTCAATCACAATTTTCCCAACACTTCATCCCAGTATAATTCATATCTCCTTCGCTAACTTAAAAGAACATACATTCATACTTAGTTTCCTTATTATCTCATTCATATTCTACCTTTACTTAGATCTGTTTAGTGGTACAAAAGATAAAGCCTGTCTAATCTCAACAGTATGTTCAATCTTGATATTTTATTCTTCAATTAGCTAAACAACTTAGGATACATTTTAGTTAAGTATTTATATCATAAATGTCATCAACAGGGTATGTATACCTATTCTTCTAAAAAAATACCTAATTTCAAAAGCCTTCTCTAAGTACTTTATGGGCTATAATAAAAGAGCTACATCTTGGTCTACAGATTTTAATGTTTGCATAGAAGTTCTTATCTGTACCTAACTACCACAATTCTTTTAAGGATCTAACAAATTAACATTTATTTATATTTCAGGTTGATATTCACATTTCCATTTTCCATTTCCCATATCATGCCAACCAATTAATAGCTTTAGACAATCAAAATACAGAAAACAAACCTATTTTATGTCATCGATTCACTAAGCCAAAAATTCCCTTTCTGAATTTTCTCTTTCCCTGCCAAGTCTGTTATCTTCATAAGTTGTTCTTTTATCTTGATAGCAATCTTGATAGTTGCTCTGCTGCTGAAAAGTTCCCAAGCTCTTCTCTTCTCTGCATCCATATCAAATAAAGCAGAAATATTTATCTTCCTTCCTGAATTTGGCCTACTCAAAGATTTATCCTGCACTGATCTTCTTGTATTTGTCTGAAAATTAGCTCTGGTTTAGCTCTGTCTCCTGACTAAGACTAATTTCAGCTCTTTTCACAAGTCCATCCTGCACAATTATTGTTGTAGTTATCTGTAGACTAAAATCAGCTCTCTGTTCTGACTCTGTGTCCTGATCAGGGTTAAAAATCTCCGTACCTTCAGAAGATGGGTCCATCTGTGATGTATGAATGTCTATTATTTTCTGTACTCTACATATAATTATATTGGCAAATTTTATCTGGTAAGATTTCCCAGCTCATTGTGTTCTTATAACTCACACCAAAGAGTTAATATTGTAATTTATTGTAGTTTCTGCAAGGGAGGGTTATAGAAGGAGGTGACTGGATTGAAGAAAACAAGAGCAAAAGAGGTGGGGATCAGAGATTTTCCAACAATTATTTTCATAACATGGAGTCCATTCAAGGTCAAATAAACATTCCTTTGAAAAACAGCTTTCCCAGTGCTGCCCTTAAACTGCGTCTTTAAATCCACCGCACATAGAAAGCACAAGACAAACAGGAGTTCCCTCAAGAGTTTTTCCCCCACTACTAGCCCAAAAAAGCTGATTTGTAAAACAAATGTGAAAGAAATCACTTCAGATATGTCTTTCAAAACATTCAGACCCCTTTGCCAAAAGCTGTTTCCACAAAGGGGGTGGTGGTTGGGGCTTGTTTTAAGAAAGAATTCCAAATCACCAAGGAGAAGCTTCACACACAGAGAGAGAAGGATGATAGCAGTTTTACTCACAATGTGCCTAATATTTACAGTAGGAATGGGCACGAAACAGAAAAATATTGTTTTGTTTCATTATGTTTTCTCCGCCCCCCATGTTTCATTTCTTAACACTATGCCCCCTGGGTCCTAAAGGACCTGGGGAGCAAGTGATTTTACATCGGCCTCCAACATTTGGAAAGGTTTAGGGGTCAGGGGACTGAGTAATTAAGGGCCAAAGGGGGTGCCCATAGTCAAATTCTTTCTAATTTGAATCTGAAGCTGATGAGGTGAGCAATAGCACTGCCGCGACTTCCCATTAATTCAATTTAGAAAGAATTTTTCCTAGGGGCACCCCTTTTGGACCTTAATTACTCAGTCCCCTGACCTCTAAATCTTTCCAGATTTCAGGGGGTTGCCTAAAATGGATCGAGGAAGGTACCCCTGCTACTTTGGAGCCCAAGGTATGTGAATTTTGAGTGCACATTTGTGAGTTGGACAAGAAAGGAAATGACAAGGTGGTCGTTGGTCCGTCCACAGAAGATGGTCGAGAACAAAACCAAATAAAGAAGGAAGAAAAGAAAACAATAGAATTGGAAGAGCAGCCCGGGAAATTGTTCTTTGATAGAGGGGAACAAAAAGAAAAACATTGTTATGAAGAGGAAGTTAAGAAAGAACAGTCAGATAAATTTATAGAAGGTTATATAGCTGTGGTAAAAGAAATAAGAATTTGGGAAATGATAAAAACTGAATTGGAGGAAGTTACACAAGAGGTAAAGAATATGGGGGTGCAAATTGAACTTGAACTAAATGATAAAAAAGGAGAGTAAAGAGTTAAGCGTTCAGACTGAGGATTGGAAGTGCAGAGGGAAATCAGTTAATATCCAAACTAATATCATAATTAAAAAGGATACTAAGACTCAAGCAGTACAAGTAGGGAAAGTGAAGGACAAATATATTGTAGGTCAATCCTGGCATATTGGGGTGCGGGTAAAATTAGATGAAGTTAAACAGCAGAAAAGTGCAGGGATACAAACAGAAGAGAAAGTTAGAAGGGTATTATTTAGGGATATGGGGATTCAGACTGAAGAGCATGAGACAGGAAAGCCAACGGGGAGGGGCAAGGAGGATATAGCGCAAGAGAGAGGGACGGTTGGGGGGGCCAACGATTTATCGAGAGAGGGGAAGCCAACACACACTTGTAGCCACCTTTTCAGGAAGGGGGAGAATGAGTACATACTGAAGCAGAAAAGAAAAGTGTACAAGATGCAGCTCACATAAAGGGAAAGATAGGGGAAAACATAGTCTTAGCTGCGGCAGTAAAGTTCCAAAATATCTACCAGATTATTTACATTGTCCGGTGCACGCAGTTTGAAGCGCTGCCATGACAGACCGCAGACGGACTTTCCCCCAGCAGGAGATGAGGCAATTTTTGAAGCTACGAAGCTTGCTGCTGCAATTCTTTGCAGCACCCAGATGCTGCTTCTCTTCACCACCCCTCCAAGGGGGGGTTACCCTTTCAGGTCCTGTTTATCTGGAGGAATTCAGCCTGATAAGCTGGAGAGGTTATCGAGGCGTCACTGAGGCGAAACCAGAACCAGAACTCCCGGAGGGTATCCCTCTCTTGAAGGCACCCAAATGAATTCATTTGTACCTTGAAATAAATTAGATCTTTGAAAACTATTGCTGCATCCAGAGAGAGTTATTCCTGTTCTGCTGGGTCCTTAGGGACCCCCACATATCCTTGTGTGGTTGACAGTAGCCAGAGACCTAAGCCACTGAACCATTCAGCAGTTTTCTCCTCCTCCTCTAGGAAGTGCGCCTCAATTTTAAAAGGATGTTGACAACCTTGAGCGGGTGCAGAGGAGGGCGACCAGGATGGTTGAGGTTCTGGAGGAAATGTCTTATGAGGAACGGCTTAGGGAACTGGGAATGTTTAGCCTTTCAAAAAGAAGGCTGAGGGGGGATATGATAGCTATGTTTAAATATTTGAAAGGATGTCATATTGAAGAGGGAGCAGGTTTGTTTTCCATGGCTTCAGAGACTAGGACTCAGGGCAATTGTTTCAAACTACAGGAAAAGAGATTCAATTTGAACATTAGGAAGCATTCTTGATGGTTAAAGCTGTTCGGCAGTGGAATATGCTGCCACGGAGGGTGGTGGAGTCTTCTTCCTTGGAGGTTTTTAAGCAGAGGCCGGATGGCCATCTGTCGGAAATATTGTGATGGGGTTCCTGCATGGCAGGGGGTTGGACTAGATGGCCCTTGAGGTCTCTTCCAACTCTATGATTCTATGAAGTGGCTGGAATTCTTCCAAATAGAGTCTCTTCCACCACTACTCTGTGCTCTCCCTGTTCCAGCCTCTCATAATCTGTCCATGGAGAAGGCCTGGTACTGTTCTTTATGTTCTAGAGCAGTGGTTCCCAAATGTTCCCCACCTGTGGCTCTCCTGAGCAGTGGCTGGGGTGCAACAGGAAGCAAAGAAGCCAGAAGGAGCCAGAGCTGGAAGAGTATCAGCAGCTGTGCTGCCTCCAGCTTCTGTGTTGGTTTTGGTTAGTTTGGCAGTGCAACAGGGAACCTCAGGGAGCTGGAAGTGGTGCAGTGTGCTTACGGTGCTCACTTTTGGAAGTTCTGCTCTAGAAACTCAGAAGCTCTGCTGCGGATGGGGACTATTGCGGGCCAGATCAGGATTATTTTATTTTTTTAAAATTATTGTGTTTTATTTTTTTATTTTTTTTATTTTATTTTTAAAATTGGCCGACCACATGAGCCACCTACCAGCGGTAGTGCGGGCTGGTTGGCTTTTTTTCCCCTGCTGGCCTGTGGGCCAGTTCAGTAACTCGTGGGTCAGGTCAGCGGCCCACGGGTCAGTTCCGGTGCTCACGGGCTAGATTGGGGTTTTTTTAATTTCTAATTTTAATTTTTTTTATTCTGCCAGCCTGCAGGCTGGCTCGGTGGCCCATGGGTCGGGATGGTAGCCCATGGGTCGGGTCCGGTGCTTGCGGGCCGGTTCGGGTTTATTTTATTTTATTTATTTTATTTTGTAAAAAATAAACAATTCTGGAATCCCCCTCCCTGGGGGCTGGTGGTGGCAGCAGCAGCCGGAGGAGGGAAACCACCACCAGTCAGGTAGGAGACACCGGTGAGGAATGAAAAATGAAATGGAACGAAATGGAAATTTCCATTTTGTTTTGTTTTGTTTTTCTTAGAGGGGCAATTCGTTATTCATTTTATTACATAACAAAATGAATAATGAATAATGAAATGAATCAAAAGTTCATTTCATGCCCATCTCTACTCATAATCATTACTACCCTTGGAGATGAGTAGTAGCTCCACTTCTGTGGCTCTGAAGACATTGCATTCTTCTTAATAGTCCTGATTGTATCACATTACTCCACAATCTTACATCTGCAATTGGCAGTCTTCTTATTCCACACAGGCAATCTTCCAGGACACCCCACTCACTTCTGTCCATAAATGCTGTTTTTTCCCTGATGGACTGAAGCACAGAGAGTCCAGCGTCAAGCTACTGTCCTTTCTCTTCTTGCATGGGCACTGGCTTGCATTTGCTGCAGGTGTAGCCTCCTACATCCCCAGGCAGGAAGCGATGTCATCACAGCTGTTCTTTCAATGTCCATGTTTCTTGGCCTATGCAGACCCTGACATGGCCCTCCTACTCTTCACTTCAAACTTCCCCACTAAACATTCATATAAAACACCTCTGTTCGCATAGTCACTTAATATACTTGGCAAATTCTCTTGCTTTGTTTTGTGATTGGTCTTCTAGGTTGAACTCTTCAAGTCTCAAACAAGAAAGTCTGCTGAAATCATGCCCCTGGAACACTAACATAGTTTTAGCTCTAATGACAAGCTATCTATAATATACAGTTTGGCAAATAGTTTCGCCCACATATTTGGCAATGTGTTTGCCTGCAATCAACTGGTATTAGGACCTCAAAGTGGTAGGATTGATGGCATTTAGATGATGAAATCAAAATAAAAGCTATCTCAGGCAAAAACACAGCAAGTACAGGAGTTAAGTGTAGCCAGAACTAGGTTAGTACATGTCTGTGTGGCTTCTTATAGGCATCTCGTGAACTGTGCCAGTGTTTTATTATTAGCAAACTCCTGCTTCTAGCTTTTTTGAGAAAATAGGCTTTGGTATAACACCATAAATTAAATTGTAACTTTTTCAGGAAGGGCAAATGCTAGGAAAAGGTAGTTCAGTAAAAGAACAAGCTGCATACAGAAATAGAGATGGGCATGAACCAAAAACAAACAAACAAACAAACAAAAACAACCAGGGAGTAAGTGCTGGTTCATTGGTTTGTTTGGTTCAGGTTAACCCAAATCCAAGAACCTCAAGTGACTCTACCATGAATGTTTTAGTATTTTCACAAACTTCCAGGTTCATCCCCCCCCCCCACACACACACACCTCCACATCCTGCCCCTGTTCATTTATATTTAATTTTATTAAACTTATATACCACTCCATCTAGCTGCACGGCCACTCTGGAGAGTTTACAAAATTGAACAAATATCAAAATACAAAACATAACCAACAAAACTGTACAATAAAGAAACAATACAATATAATACATAATAGCACAACCAAACAACAGACATCAAAACATCAAACTCGGGATGGGCACGATATGGAAGAATGGTGTTTTGTTTCATTCTGTTTCATCTCCCTGCATTTTGTTTTGTTTTGTTTTGTTTTTTGCAAAAAAAAACACCATATAAAATGAAACATTAAATAAAACGGTTCATTACCTTTTCGGGTCCGACAGGGGTGGCAGACCTAGGCTGGCCTGCTGGGCCCCCTCTCATCCTCTCTCCTTCAGTGGCAGTGGTGGCGGCAGCAGCAGCGGGAAGGCCTCCTACGGGCCTCACGGGCCCTCTCTTCTTCGGCCATGGCGGTGGCGGTGGCAGCAGCAGCATCAGGAAGGCCTCCCATTGGACCTGCTGGACCTCTCCTCTTTGGCCGTCGCTGAGGCGGAGGCAGCAGGAAGGCCTCCAGCTGAGCCCGCTTGCCCTCTTTTTTTTAGTCGCTCGCGGCAGCAGCAGCAATGGCGGCACAGTGGAAAGGCCTCCAGCTAGGCCTGCTCACCCTCCTTTCTTTGGCTGTGGTGGTAGTAGCAGCAGTGGTGGTAGTAGCAGCTGTGGTGGTAGTCGCAGCAGTGGCACAGCAGGAAGGCCTCAAGCTGGGCCCGCTTGCCCTCTTTTCTTTGGCCACAGCGGCAGCAGCGGTGGCAGTGTGACGGGAAGGTCTCCAGCTGGGCCTGCTTGCCCTCTCCTCTCCTGCAGTGGGTGCGGCGGCTCTTCAGCGGTAGCGGCAGTGGAGGCGACAGGGCCACCGATCCCAGCAGGTAAGAGAGCCATTTTACAGAGAAACAAAATGGTTCATTTCAACAAAAAAAGACCATTTTGTTTCATCTGTAAGAAATGCTGCTTCCTCATTTTGTTTCATTTCGTTTCATTTCAATGATGAAACAACTTTTCATTTTTCATTTTGTGCCCATCCCTACATCAAACAAAGAGCAAGCTGGACTAAAGACGGAGCAAGAGAAAATAAATGACAGTGAGTCAATAAAAAATAAATATTAAGTATTACTTATGAGCAAATACCCTCCAGTATACAATCATTATGATAACTAAATATACCTGTATTTAGTCAGGTTCTCACACACTTATCTACCCTGATTGTCTATCTCCTAATTTCCATAGGGGAATATATACAGGAGACAACTTAGGAGACAGACCATATACAGTAATACCCCTGTACCTGCTGATTTGCTATCCGCTGATCCAGTTATCCACGGCTGGCCACCAAAAATAATTTAATATTTATAAACTAAGTCGCTGTGGCAAAAGGATGCCACAAAGCAAGTTATTGTCACAAATAGAATCTGCTATAGATTGTTGGGGTGCTGATAGGGCATTCACTATTATCCACAGATTTTGATATCCACAGAGAGACTTGGAACCAATCCCCTGCAGATACAGGGGCACTGCTCTCTCTCTCTCTCTCTATTTCTCTCCCTCTCTCTTTCTCCCCCCCCCCTCTTTCTGTGTATATTTGTCCAAACAGGGGCAGTAATTTATATTTCCAGAATATCTAAAACGGCTTTCAGTCTTAAAACCCATAATCTGAAATAGCAATATTTGACAAATCATGCTGGGATTAGTAAATAATGGGCAGGATGCATTGTATATATTCTTAAACAATGGCCATAAAATTGTAAACAAAACGTTCTTAAGCAATCATTATGTCACTAATCGGTTCAGATCACTCAAGGGACTACAGTTAAGCAAACATGACTAAATATCTGTCCCCCATTATGCACAGCAACCACAACTGCTGCTGGCTGATGAAAAGCGGAAAGCTGAATTCATTGGGGTGGTCTTTTTTTATGGTTAACTCAAAATTCAGGACAGATAGCTGGCGCTTTTCCCAGGACATGACGGCTGAGAAACAGCAACAGTCTCATGAGAAAGATTTAGTGTCACAAGGCTTCCAGTATGGTGTCCAGCTCAGAGAAGTTTGGAGGCACTTCAGATTTTAACGCTTTTTCCAACCCCCAGCCCTCCTAATCTTTAGGGGGTAAGTTGTTCCTTCACAGACATCCGATCTGGCAGTGCATCCAATTGTGCAATAAGTGTCACTGTTACAGTCCATCTGTGAAAAACTTAGAAGTGTCCTCCCCCCCTGTCTTAAATGCAGAACCTTAAGTGTTTCCAGACACGTACTTGGCTGGGAGTGAAAAGCAGAAGGAAAGGAAAAGCTTTGCATATTTATTTTTGCTAGAAAATAACTGATTTCAGTCTCTGTCCAGTGAATCAATATGGTTTTAGTCTGGATCTTGAAAGTGGATCAGACCGCTTTTGGTGGTTCACATTCCACTATTCCAGTTTCTCTTCCACATCACTTGCTCAACCTTCGAGCTAAGTAAGTCCAGAAAAAAAAAGAACCCATTTCAACTTCTAGCTTATTCTGAAGCATCATCCCAGCCTAACTAATAACTAGAAGAGGATTGACTCTATTAACACTGCACCAGTATGTATGTGCACATGTAGGCAGACTTCCACAGGAGAAAAAGGAGCCATTGGAGGCGGTACCAATTGTATTTGTTTGTTCCAAGAAAATTTTGCAAAGTGGCTGTTTGCTACAATGGAAATGAATATCTTTAAAGATTCTTCCAAGGATGCACAAAATGATTTAAAATGTTCTGGACCTAATTTATATTTGGATCATGCAGGCATATTCCACGATAAGCTGTATCTTGATAAGGACCACCCATGCCAATATGATCCAGCTGACCTATTCTCTTCAGAACTTTAGATACAACCAATGCAATGTGGAAGAACCATGAGCAGCACAGACTTACTGCAAAAGTAATACATAAAATCAGGCTTGGTAAAAAGTTACACCCCATATTCCAAAAATATAAGAGGTGAGAGCCAGTGTCATATACAGGATGTTGGACTCAGACTCAACTCCCTGCTCAGCCTGGAAACTCACTGGGAGTGGCAATGTTAAACTGCTCCTTCAACTGTTCATATATCTTGAAAACATTTGTAGGGATATAATAAGTTGGAAATGACTTAAAAGCACCTAATAACAAAAGGTTAAAATGCAGGAATTAATTGTGAAAGTACACAAAACTGCACTCCAAGGCATACTGAAAGGCAGATTACTGACTGTGGTGATCCATATGAACAAGCCAGTTCTGGCAATTGTCATATTCACTCTTCTGCAAAAATGATTTATCCATTCAGGACAAAACAGTTTGCATTTAGAGATGGCAGAAATGCTCAGGGTTTTTTTTTCCTGAAGTGTAAAAAGCGGGAAGATAAACAGTGTTCTGTGCAGCCATGTTGGCCACATGGTCACAGACTTGCACAACACTGGCTCTTTGGCTTGAATACAGAGATGAGCACCACCGCTAGCAATAAAATAAAATAAAAATGAAATGAAATGCTATGCTCCCTTGGATCCTAAAGGACCAAAAAAGCAGGGGTAACTTCCTCAAGCAATTCTAGGTAACCCCCTGAAATTTGGAAAGGTTTGGGGTTCAAGGGGTTGAGTTATGAAGTTCCAAAGGGGGCGTCCCTAGGGGGAAAAATCTTTCTATTGGAATTGGAAGCCAAGCCATGGCTCATCCGCAGCTTGGCTTCCAAAGTTCTGATTCCAATTAGAAAGATTTTTTTTCCTAGGGGCACCCCCTTTTGGAACTTCATAACTCAGCTCCCTGACCCCCAAACCTTTCTAAATTTGGGGGGCTTTCAGGGAAAAGAGTGAGCTCCCCTGTCATTGACTCCTCTTGGATGAATCGTTTTGTTCTAGAGGGGGAAGTGCCATTTTGTAACAAAACAAAATGAAATGAAATGCGTCCTACTGTTTCATTAGGTCAGTGTTTTTCAACCTTTTTTGGGCAAAGGCACACTTGTTTCATGAAAAAAATCACGAGGCACACCACCATTAGAAAATGTTAAAAAATTTAACTCTGTGCCTATCAGACACACACAAACACACTTCTCACCCCCCAAAAAACAACAACAACAAATCCATCCTCCAGCCCAGGCCCTCCCAAGACATCCCTATCAAAATGTCCTCCTGCCCTCACCTTCCCCCTCCCTCCTCCTGGCACTTTTTTTCAGAGGAACTTGCAAACCCAGGAAGGTGGGGCTGGGGGAGGTTCTTCATATACGACCCCCCAACCCCCATCTTTTACCCCTTCCAGTATAAGCCTCCCTTCTCTTCCCCCCCCGCCTCCTTCCAGCCAGGCAGCCACAGGGCCCGGAAGGGACCCCCCATCCCCGTCTCCTCCCTAGGTCCTAGGAATCCCCTCCTCAGTCTCCCACGTCCTCCCCTTTATTTTCCCCCCACACAAAAAAATGACCATTGTCAACGGCCGGCCGCTCCCCACCCTTAAAAGAGGGGTGCGCACGCACGCTCCTACCTGGCTTGGCAGGGGCGCGTGCCCACCCTCGGGAGGCAAACAGCGAGTGCGTGAGGAGGGGGAGGGAGGGAGGGGGGTTCGGTGAGCGAGGAGGGGGAACCAACCCCAAGAACCTTTAAGAGCGGCTTCTGGAGCACCCTTCGCCGCAATGTGCCTGCGCGGGTCTCCCGGCTCTCACTCTCTCGCTCTCCAGTCTCCTCTTCCTCCTCCTCCTCCTCCTCCTCCTCCTCCCTTATTTCTTCTCCTTCCCCGCCCACGGCCAGCCTTTCCTCGCTGGCGCGCAAAGCACGCCGGGAAAGGTAGTCTGCTCTCCTCCCCAGGACCGCGTCTCAGACCTGCGGGAGGAACTACATCTCCCAAGGAAGCCTTGCGGCAGTCGGCTTCTTTCTGGATGCCCCGCCTTCCTCCGGCTCGCCGGCGCTGCACTGCTGCCTTGGTCGCGAGCGGGATGCGGGGGGGGGGCATTGCTGGTGTAGGGAGAATTTTTCCCACGGCACACCAGGCAACATCTCGCGGCACACTACTGTGCCACGGAACAGTGGTTGAAAAACACTGCATTAGGTAACAGTAATTCGTTACCTAATGAAATGATGAAACAGTGTTTCATTTCTCATTTTGTGCCCATCTTTAAACAATATATTGTTGTTGGAATATGTACTGTGGTGATATTACAAAATATTTTGCCACATAGTTCTTTCAAACTTTTGTGAGAATTGAAGTTTTCATAGTCATGGGAGACGGGGATGCGAGATAATGCAATTGTCTTTCACAAGTTCTGGTACTTCATTCTGGTGAGTGTCACTGTCTAGTATTTGGTCTATAAGCTTAAAAAGACATAATTACGTCCCTGGTTGCTGGAACAGCTTTTCAATGTTAAGTGATCATTCATTTGTTAGCCTGAATATTGGGCCATAGACCAAAAGGTTTGGGTGTGTTTCATTCAGGAAATATATATTACCTGCTTCAATATTTATTTATTTATTTATTTATTTATTTATTTATTTATTTAGCTTATATTCCACCCACTACCCAAAGGTCTCTGGGTGGCTTCTAATTCAAATGAACAATTTAAAAAATTAAAGGAAATTAAAATGCCAATAAAATTAAAACAATAAAAACATTTAAATAAAATAAATACAACAAACTAAAATTGCCATCAGGACCCACAATCAGTTAAAGTTATATCAGTTAAAAAAAACTCCTGGCACCAAAATGTCATCACATTTTCCTAAAGGCAGTGGATAAGAAAGGAACTGGTGCACAACCTTCAGATTTTGTGTGATTATTTCTAATTTTATTAAAGATGGTTGCACTATGTATGTTGTCACAATGTGCGATGAAGTTGCATCATACTTGTATCAATCCTGATAGGGTTTCCAAGGTATGCAAGATACTTAAGGTGTGGTTTTACCACTATTACACCCTCCTCCAATGAGTTTTCATGGCCAAATAGAGATTTGAATTCAGCTATCCTGAATTTTAGTCCATGACTCTTTCTGCTACGCACACTGGCAGTAGTAAATAGTGTACTACTATTGTAGTAAATATTACAAAAACACAGTATTTTGTAGTGCTTTTTCATCTAATGGCAACTGAATACTGCAAGGGGCAACTAATGGCTGTATCACACTGTCTTTAAAATACAGATCTAATTTTCCGATAAACTTGTTCCAAAAATTGTGCCCCCACAGTCAATGGGTTTTAAAAAACAACAACCAAGGTTTCAGCGAGTTTTTCAAGAACCAAGGTGGAGGGTGGGTATTTTTTAATCTGGTTCAAAATGCTAATTTTTACAAGAGGCAAACATTAGTGGGGGCGCAGAAAACCCAGTTTTTTTCCCTTTTTGTTGTTTACCAGTTATGCGGGTCACCAGCATTCTATCTTGCTGCTATCTCTCTGATATTTTGCTCAGAATACAGTCAGCCAAGTCAGGGTGAGAAGGAGGAGGAGGAGGAGGAGGAGGAGGCTCACTTGCAGGACAAGGATGAAAAGGACAAATTGCCTCTTATGAGGCCAATGGGCAGCAGCCAGGGGTTCCCAGCAAGGGCATGGGTTGGCCCCTGCAGCAGGCCTCCCTTTCCAGATGTGTGCTGGTGAAATCCTCACCAGCTAGGCACTCCATTGCCATGCCAAGGGAGGGAGAGGGGTGTGCACGCGCATGAGGGGAATCCAGGTGTGACGAAAGAAGAGGGAACTCACTTCTCAGTGGAGGAGTGAGGGGGAATCCTGAGGCTGGTGAGCAAGCGAGCAAGTGACTGACAGGCAGCCTGGAGCAGCAAAAGCCAGGCATTGGTGGGCTGAGGAGGGCTCGGTGGTGGTGGTACCCGGTTGAGAGTTGGGGTGGAAGCGAAGGGCAGGGCAACAGGCAACGGCTCATGCCAGCGCTGGCATATCTTTATTCTCTCTCTCTCTCTCTCTCTCTCTCTCTCTCTCTCTCTCACACACACACACACACACACACACACACACACACACACACACACACACACACACACACACACACACACACCATTGTGCTGATTGGGTCCACTGGAGGCAATCCAGCAGCAAATTTCCAGTGTGAAAGGTTCTTCTTCTTCTTCTTCTTCTTCTTCTTCTTCTTCTTCTTCTTCTTCTTCTTCTTCTTCTTCTTCTTCTTCTTCTTCTTCTTCTTCTTCTTCTTCTTCTTCTTCTTCTTCCTCCTCTCAAGGGCACACACAGTAGGCACAAAGGAGGACTGGCTGATTGGCCAGAAAAATGCAAAGATCCCAATAGGTGCTTCTAATGTTTAAAAAGTCAGTTCAGAAGCTATCATACTTGGGTGCCACTGCTCTTATTTATAAAGTTAGAGCTATTTACAAAGAAACGTTTTCACAAAACAAAACATTTCTGAAAAAAAATATCTAGCTGTGACTCATCCTTTTACAGGCAAAAGGTTTTTTGAGGGGATCTTATTTCATTCTTCCATGTGAGTATGAGATGTGAACGATTTACATCCTGCAGCATGACCTCTGTTTTTCTTCTTGTCTGTATATTTTCACTGTATATGTTCTCCATGCTGCTTCTTCCAATATGCAAAAATGTCTTCATATTCAAGGTGAAAATAGTGCAAACTCTTAAAAGGCTGAAAGCAGCTCAGAACACTTTTCTCATCCCTATTGTTTACTTGGATGAAAATACCCAGCAAAGGGGATCAATACGATTTGACAACTGTGGTGATAAATTTTGCCAGTGTAAATGTTAGGCTTCATGAGGCCAAAGGGCCCATTGGTTACCCTTTAATAAACTATAGGGAGCTTTGGATGAAATGGATAGGGACAGAGGGATCATTTCATTTCAGAGATCTCCCTCCATAATTAAATATTGGCCAGAGTATATTTAATGGGTAAGAGCCACTGTGATCTGGTGGACCGAATGAGAGACTAGAATTTAGGAAACCTGGGTTTGAGTTTCTGTTCAGCCATTAATACTCATTTGGGTTTGGCCGTGGTAAGCCTACTTCTTAAACATTTCACATACCTTGAACACCTTGAGAACAGATGACACTTGACAACACTTGAGGACACATAATGAAATGTTTGATGGGAAGGAGACATCAAGATGGCCACAGAACAAATATAGATGAAGCCTAAGTGGTTTGTGGTTTGTGCAAGAAAGACTGAGCTAGACTGAGATCACCAACTGGCTCTCAAACAACTAGGTCAAAGCTGTACCTGCTGGCTTAAAATGCATGGATTTTGGAATGTAGCAAAATAGAATGAAATGAAATGTTCCCATTGCTGGGTGGAAAAATAGGGGAGTGTTGGCTCAGTGGACTAAGGCTTCCGAAAACTGTTGGCTGCAATGTCGGCAGCTTGGCGGTTCGAATCCCAGGTGCCACGCAATGGAGCGAGCTCCCAGTGATAACCCCAGCTCCTGCCAAACCAGCAGTTCGAAAGCATGAAAATGCATGTAGATAAACAGGTACCGCCATAAAAAGCGGGAAGCTAGAACAGTGTTTCCTTGTAGCCATGCTGCCACATGGCCACGGACTTGCACAACACTGGCTCTTTGGCTTGAATACGGAGATGAACTCTGCCCCTAGAGTCAGATACAACTAGCATGCATGTGCGGGGGGGGACCTTTAACCTTAGCTAAGTGGTTTGTTAGCTCATAGTGTGTGTGTGTGTGGGGGGGGGGGGAGATAGGAAGATACAGTGGTCCCCTGCCCTTTCGCGGTTCATATATTGCGGTCCCACTATATTGCGGAATCACAGTATATGAAAAAAGGCCCCCTAGGGTAAGGGGGGAATGTCCTGTTTCAAGCCTCCCATACTTAACACAGGACTGGAGCTGCCCCGAACAAGTCTGCGGGGGCCTTCCTGGGCCTTCTGGAGGCCCCAAAAGAGCTTCCCTGCTAACCGGAAGTGACTTCCGGATCGCTGAAAATCCATTCTGAGGCCTCCGAGAGCCTTTCTAGGCCTGTTGGAGGCCTCAGAAATTATTTCCAGTTTACCGGAAAGTACAAGAGCCCCCAGCTAGCCCCCCCCCCCCGGCCTGACTCGACCTGCATCCGCGTATCGTGGATTTTCAATTATCGCGGGTCAGGTCAGGTCCCTGACCCCAGCGATAGGTGGGGGATCACTGTATTATCTAAATGGGACAGGAAAGTGGTTATTGGAGATGGGGGAAGTCACAACCTATAGTACACCCTGTGTTGTTGAACTCCATCACTGCTCTTTAAGATGCTTTGCCCAATATCTGATTTTCAAGTGCTTCCAAAGCTGGAGACAGGTTGATAGATGACAGAACTTTCCTTTTGACAACAATAGCTAAAAAGAATGATTTCTGAGAGATGGTATTCCTTCTGCTGCTCCAAATCAGACCTTGTTTATATATAACAAAGCTTTTATTATTTTCATATTTTGGAAGCATTTTTCCTTTTCTCACTGTTTTGGATATGTGGATCACGATACACAAAATCTCTTTTCCAGGAGTTGTTGGCATATTCTTTACTGTCACAGAGAACACTGGCTACAGTATGACTTCTACTGCCAGCTGGACAAGTCAGTGGGACATTAGATACTGAAACAGAATGGCAGTTGCTTTTTTTTAATGTACCATTAAAGAAGGGAGCTGCAGTGAGAGAGAAGCAACCAGAGAAAAACAGCTACTTTACCTGATAACCTCTATTTGTAAAATCCAGATTAGCATTTCATAGCTGGACCGCCTCTTTCTTGTGCAAGAAAGACCGAGCTAGATTGAGATCACCGACTGGCTCTCAAACAACTAGGTCAAATCTGTACCTGCTGGCTTAAAATGCATGGATTTTGGAATGTAGCAAAATAAAAATGAAATGAAATGTTCCCATTGCTGGGTGGAAAATGTAGCAAGTGACGTATTTTCAAGTTCCCCTGTAGAGAATTTAGAAGCCTTAATTTAAACTGTATTTCTACTGGTTATAACTCATTACACAATTTAAAGAAAACCCATATTGCTATCCAACACTACTCTCGAGTGTCAGATTAAAAATCATGAAATCCATACTACACCACAATAGCTTTTTAATTTTTTTCTAACCTCTCCAGACCCATGTAGCTTCACTTGCTCCAACAGTACATGTCGTAGACTGTTGTATTTATTATTATTCTTAACCCTTGTTCAAAATTCATATATGTAGTCTTTCAAAACACCCAACACAATAAATAAGTCCTCACTCTGGGGTTTTCTCTAGTTCGTTACTAGACGTTCTTGAGGAGTCAGCATTCCCCCCCCCAGCATTTTCCCGAGGCTATTCTCTCATATTTTGGAGGTGTCATCATAGATACATTTTGTCTTTGTTGCAGAAAATGTTTCCAACACAGCTCCTTTCCTGTAAGCAAAACAAGGAATGCCAAAACGTGACCAAATCTTCACAAAGTTTTATTTCCCCATAAAAAGAGCTCCCATTTTTTCTCATGATCCATCCTCTGGAACCTTTGGACTATATTTTTGACCTTACTTGGCAAGCCGGCTTAGGGGTGCTATATTCCAGAGATATTTAATGACTGCTATGCGAGCTACACGGGGAGAAGTGAGATGGCCTTTCACTTGCAGATACAGAGACATCAATGGCTAGGCCGCCGAAAAGGACAAAATTGTTCATTCCCACTTGTACAAAACAGAATAATCACTTTTTGGAGCACAGTGGGTGCCACCCTAGCCTTGGAACTGTATTGCATGCATTTACCACTGCATCAAGAGAAGGCACTAAATGGAACAAGCTGAGTAATCAAGGTACTTGATATCTTCAGTGTCAGCCCTTCTTGGTTTAGCCAAAAGGTGCCTAAAAGAGTGAGGCAAAGGAGCTATAAAGAGTAATGAATGCACATCTGGTATGTTCATTATAGACACAGAGACAGAATTACATGCCAGAATGGCAATCAAATAGTTTGGACTAGAAGAGAGAGGCAGCAACATTTGAGAATGCACAGGGCTTGGAAGATTTTCCGGATGTTGAGTCATGGCTACTGGACTTCTTTTCTTGAGAGATTAAAATGGAGGACTCGCTACTAACTTTCCTCAGACTGACAAAGCAGCTTGGATGAGTAGCAAAATGTTTTAATCTCTCAAGAAAAGAAGTCCAGTTGCCATGACTCAACTTCAAGATAAACTCACCTGGATGACTGAGAATCTTCACAGACAAATCAACAGATTATTCTTTTGGTTGTTTACTTTAGCCATAGTATTTTTGCAGAACATATACCCTCCGTTTTATTTTGTATTTGAAGATGCTTTCACGTTTTTCTTCCAGACTCATGATTTTACAGTTGATCTTTTTGGATTTATATATGTTTTCAATTGGCTCTTTAACTTCAAGATAACAGTTAATTTCCACATCTTGTTTGTTCAGGCTTGACTTAGCAGCATTAGAATTCTTGGATTAAGCTGACACAAGGTAACAAATGTTCTTGGGGGCAAATTTAACAGGGTACCATTTCAGTTTATGTATTTGCACCTTCCCTATGTTTCGTACTCTGGGTATAGTCAAACCATTTGTTAGTCTCAACAGGAGCAGAGACATAGAAACAATGGCATTCTTCAGCTGTGAAGCTTTTCAGTCATCTAGGTGAGTTTATCTGGAAGTTGAGTCATTGCAACTGGACTTCTTTTTATTTTTATTTTATTTTATTTTATTTTATTTTATTTTATTTTATTTGAGAGAGAGAGAGAGAGAGAGAGAGAGAGAGAGAGAGAGAGAGAGAGAGAGAGAGAGAGAGAGAGAGAGAGAGAGAGAAATTGAAATGTTTCACTGCTCATTCAAACAGTTTGGATGAGCAGCGAAACGTTTCAGTCTCTCATGAAAAAGAAGTTCAGTTGCCATGACTCAACTTCCAGACAATTGTTTAAAAGTTTACAACTTTCCATCTATTCTGAAAAATCAAATCTAGTTGGGGCTAACTATTAGATTTAGGCCATTAGAGCAGGCAATGTGTACCTGATATATCTGGTGCTTTATTTTGTTCTCCTGTTCTTTGAACTGATATGGAAGTGCTGTCCAAGTACAGTGACTGCAGCTCTATCTCTCTTACTTAGAGCACACTGTGCCTACACAGATTTCTGTGGTACTTTCTGGTATTGTGCCCAGGGCTATGTTAATATTTTTTATATTATTATTCACAATACTGCCAAATAGGGTGGCCAAATATCCTCCTCTAGGGAGGACAGTTTGAAGAAACCTTCATTTAAAGAACTGCCCTCTTTTTGGTGACATGCTAAGTGGCCACAATGCCCCATTTGAGATTCTCTGGCTCTACAGAGAAATTAGAGGTGTTGATTGGTCAATGCATCTAATCAGTCCTTTCTCGTTTTTAAAGAAAATGTGGTGTACACTATGGGCACAGCTGGGGACTATTACTGAACAGTGGTTTGAGGATGATCCTGCAGAAAAGATCATGTCTGAATCTACGCTGAAATGGATGAAGGGAATGAATCTCCTTCAGGAGCATCTGAAGCTGTTTGGGCACCGCCCTCTCCACTAGCTTGCTCAAAATGGGAATGTTGGCAGTAGGTTTATTGTTATTAATAGGTTTTTTTTTAAGTATGGACCTAATGAGCATCTTCTGGGGTGCATGGGGAACCTTAACCTCAAGGAAAACCCATTCATAATGGCAGTGACCCACTCAAATGTTACTGGCCTTGCAGCTTTTATTGGCCAAACTGCCTTGCTAATCTAGGTAGCAAAGTAAGATGTCCTTGTGCCCTTTACCTTTGCTAGGTAGAGATACATGATGTGGTTTGTGTAGCTTTTAGATTTGCTTCCATCTCCAAATGGCTTCTTGTCCCCTCCTCCTCCATAGCCCACAGTTATTGACTATATCAGGAACCTGGGCCAGCTCAGCAGTGGAAGGGGTGTTTGGGTGTGATCATGTCAGCAGCCCTGGTGATGGCAGAGTACCACCCACCAGAGCTTCAGCTGAAGCACCAACCAGATCAGCACAGCATCTTGAAATTCAGTTGGATCCAATAGCTTCTGGGGGCAGACTATTGTAATGTGTCCATTCTCCCTGTGAGGAAGAAGTGCCAGTGAGAGGCTGCATTTTATCAGGCAGTGGTCCAACCATGACAGGTGAGCTGGCTCAAGGCTGGTCAACTTCAGGTCATGCTCTTCAAGCCTTGTTGAAAACATCTGGTCCAGTGTATGGCTAGCAATGTGGGTGGGGCCATTGACATATTGGGACATATCCAAGGAAATCATGGTCTCCAGGAACTCAAGGGCTGGCCCAGAGATCTCCACCTCAGCATGGGCATTGAAGTCACCTAGGACAATCATCCGGGGGGGGGGGATCTCAACAATACTGCCAAGATGAAAGCCACCAGCTCCAGAAAGCAGAGTGATGGTTCATGATTGGTGGCTGTTGATGAAAATCCTGGCTTTAGGATGGTGGGGAAGCAACTCAGACCTCCCTCATGCTCCACTGAGAGTGCCTAGCTCAATGTTTCCTCTAAGCCCCTAGAAGCCACTGGACTTGGTTCGTTCCAGAGTCCAGAGAAAGGCAAGCTGCAGCCATTGGCGTGTGTTTTTTAAGAGGGCAGTGATTCAAGTGGAAGAAGGGAAACAACCCAGAGACTTCCATGTTCTCCTGAGGAGAACACCCAGCCTGAGATTCCATTCATCCAGCACCAGTCAGTCAGTTGCTCACTTAGATGTTTGTTATGTATCAAAAGAGGTTCAGTAGGCATTGAGGTCAGATTGATCGATGGCAGAATCAGAGAACTCATCTTGAAGTTTCTCCATAGCAGGAAATCCAAATGGAAGGGTAGGGTGCCCCAGTTTACAAGTGTAATAGTCCAATGATTCAATTGAAAAAGAAAGAAAGGAAACTATTTATTATTATTATTATTATTATTATTATTATTATTATTATTATTATTATTATTATTATTATTACTACTACTACTACTACTACTACTACTACTACTACTACTACTACTACTACTACTACTACTACTACTACACATAATGGGAAAACAGCCAGACAGTCTTCCGCCATCCTTTTTTTAAAAAAGCCAATCAGTGTGTTCATTAAAGTTAAATGAGATTTATCTCTAGAAACTGAAATTCTGGAATTCAAGGGTATGGAGCCTGGAAATGTTGGGGGTCTTAAGTAGTGAAAGTAGGGCATGTAAAGTGAAATTTCAAAATATCTCTTTTCTTTTTGTGTGCTCTTCGTAAGCTTTAATGTTACATTTTAATGTTCTAAGATGCCTCTCCTAATTTACTAGTCCTAATTTGAATATGTCTTAAATAATATGGGCTGTATATTGTCCCTCATTATTGTAAGCCACCTTGGGTCCTTCTCCAAGGAGAAAGGTGGGGTAAAATATTTGGAATAAATAACTAAAACAAAATTTAGTCCAAGTGTAAAAGCCATAGCAAAATATCTTGTTCATTTATGATACAGTACCACAAATATATATAGCAAAAAGGGTGGTCCAGCTTAAACTTAAGAAAATGAAAATAAATGGTGAAGGTCTTGATGTTTTCACAAGAGGAGCTACATAAGACAAAAAACAAGATTGTCATATATTGTGACTTGCCCCTCACTTGGGGTATTTGATACATAATTTGTTACAGAATTGAAAAAAGCTAGAAATTCCTTCCAGAAAATGAGGAAAGTCTTGTCAAGCTGAGACGTATATGTCAGACTTCGTACCTGAATACTTCGATCTTAAGTACAGTATTTAGTATACTTCTCTACAGGGTTGAAAACTGGAAACTTAGGGTATTTGTACACAACCCCTAAACTCCGCAGCAAATGGCTGCCAGCTCTGGAGCTTACAATTGTTTCCCCACCAGCTCCGGAGTTTGCAGGAAATTAAGTGCGATCACGCCCACCTAAGCGCGTCCCAGCGCACTTTTCATGTACCTGCTCTCGGAGGGTGAAAATCCCCAGATCCGGATTTAATGCGGGAGGCAAAAAAAAGAAGAAGAAGAAGAAGAAGAAGAAAAGGAATCAGGACAACGGTGGGGCTCCAGGCAGCTTCGGAGGTGAGCCTGCATTTTTTCCTCTCTTTTTTCCTCCCTCTCCTCACGCAGACAGGAGCAAGGAAGTGCGGAGGGGGTGGGGATGCAGAAACCCCCAAGATCCCTGGTCCGAATTTAAGTGGCCAGCGGATCTTAGACTTATGTTGGAATTTGGAAGCATTTGAGATGTACATGTACTGATAAATTCTGAAGATACCTTGGATATCCAGAGTCATTAATGTGGCTGTTTTGCAGCATATGAATAAAAAGCTAGAAATTCTCAGTACCGCAAACAGAAGAACATTGCAAAAGTTCAGTCACATAATGCACAATAATAAATATCATGTGCTACAGCTTCAAGGAAAAATAGATGGGAAGCATGGACCAGGGCACCAAAGAACATTCTGGCTTAAGAATTCAAGCCAAGGGTTTGCAGAGAGCACAGCTTGTCTATTTAGAAGAGTTTTGGATTAAAAAAGGATCATGCTGCTGATTGCTGACTTTCTACGAGGACCAGATGCAGGGGAGTGGTATCAGGAGACAGATATCTAGTCTTGTGTGCTCCCAGACGCATCTGGTGGGGCCACTGTAAGATACAGGAAGCTGGACTAGATGGGCCTTTGGCCTGATCCAGCATGGCTCTTCCATGCAAGAAGGCATTCCACCTCCTTCTGGAACTGATCGCAGTAGCAGCAGCAACACTGACCAAAGCAACCATCCCACTCTCACAGCTGCACAGCTGGAAAAGCAGCCACCACTGCCCCTCCCCAGTACAAAAATAGAGAAGAATGGTAGGGCAAGGCAGCTTTGTTTTTTAAAAAGGAGCAATCCGGGCATGAGTGGTGAACGTGCTCCCTATCCTGCTGCTAGGGAGAAAGAGGAAGTAGGGGTGACTATGGCTGCTTTCACACGACCACTAAAATCCACTGCAAACTTTGATCCGGATCAAGCCTGCCTGCCAAATTAGAAGAGGTTCAGTTTTAGGGGCTTGGATAATATAAATATAAATATCATTTGCCATATATTATTGATTCAAATACTTTGTATAAGTGGCATAGTACGAAAACTGGCCTGTAGCTTTTGAGGTCTGGTTTCAGGATTGAAATTACTTTCATCTTCTGCCATATATATTTTTAATTTCTTTGCTCATTCAGCAGCTGTTGAAGAGTTGAAGGAACTATTCCTTTGTGTTTTGCTGAAAATGTTTAATTTGTTGAATCCGGATACCATCAAATCCCACCACTTTTGCTCTTCCTACATTTTCTTATGGTTTCCTCTGGTTCTGCCAGTAGAAAGTTCATTTCATTCCCTCTGGATATCCCTTTGATGTTTCAGTTTTATTATGCATCGGGTTGGTCTTCTCTGCCAGGCATCGTTGGTGTGCTTTTGGGTTTGGGGTTATGTTTGCATCCATTGTCCTTTTGTTTGGATTTTTGTTCACAAGTCTCCAACTTTTCTGACACAGAATGGGTTTGTGCTGAGTGTTTGGGATGGACCACCTACACTCTTAATGCGCGGTAGAATTATAAGCATGTTCAAAAAGATCTTTATAGGCTTGACCACTGGGTGAAAAAGAACAAAATGAAATTTAAAGTGTTCTGCTTATATACTGTCCCATTCCACTTCAAGTAGTCTCTGGGCGGTTTACAGTTTAATTATGCAGGCTACACATTGCCCCCCCTCCCACCAGCAAGCTGGATGCTCATTTTATCAACCTCAGAGGGATGGAAGGCTGAGTCAACCAATACATGCAAAGTTCTATATGGGGGGGGATGAAATCCTCAGTGGGGAGTGAGAAGGCAAATGCAGTTGTACGCTGCATTAAAAAAAGTATAGTTTCCAAAACCTACAAGGATTTTTACAAGATACTATTTCTCTAGTATAAAGTATACTTTGGCCACCTCATGAGGAGAGAGGAGTCCTTGGAAAAGTCCCTGATGTTGGGAAAGATTGAAGGCGAAAGGAAAAGAGGATTGCAGAGAATGAGATGGTTGGACGGTGTCATCGATGCAACCAATATGGATTTGACAAAACTCCAGGAGGCAGTGGAAGATAGGAAGGCCTGGTGAGCTCTGGTCCATGGGGTCACGAAGAGTCAGACACGACTGAATGACTGAACAACAGCAACAACAAAATTTCTCTTGTATTGAGCACTGTTTAGGCCTCATCTTGAGTACTATGTCCAGTTCTGGACACCACATTTTAAGAAGGACGCCAGCAAACTGGAGCACATTCAGAGGTGGGCAAGACCTTTGAGAAAAGGCTGATAAAATGGATATGTTTAGCCTTGAGAAATGAAGACTGAATACAGAAGAGAGGCAGGATCTGTTCTCATTCAGCCCAAAGTGCAGGACAGGCAACCATGTGCTCAAGTTACAGGAAATCCGATTTCAGGTGAATAACAGGGGGAAAAACATCCTGACCATTACAGCTGTACGGCAATGGAACTAATTATCTCTAGAAGCGGCAAGTGCTCCAGTGTTACAGAGAACACCGTGTTTAAGAGAACACTGGATAGCTTTTTCTCAGGTTTACTTTGATTTGGATTCCTGCATTGCGAGGGGGTTGGACTTATGATCTTATACACCCCTTCCAACTCAATTGGCCTATGATTCTGTACTATCCTTGTAGAGATGGGCATTTTGGTTTGGAAGGGGTGCGGTTCCGAAACAAAACATAGCAGCACAGCTGGTTCGTAACCAGTAGAGATGGGCACGACTTAGCGGTATTTCCGTTTCCGTTTCCGTTACTCGGTTCCGTTACTCTACGGAAACGGTAACGGGAATTACTCCCCCAGACTTCGAGCTCGAACCGACGAACGAACAATTTTGGTCTGATTTGTCGTGCTCGTTCCTTGCATCGCGAGATCGCGCGATGCCACACGCGGCACAGAAAAAAAGTTTTTAAAAGTTAAAAAAACCCGGTTCCCAGCCAAAAAGCAGGCGGGAAATGCCTGCCGTGCCTCAGGGCACCTACCAGAGGGGTTGTTTCTGGAGGTCCCCGGCCTCCCCCCTCATCCCCCGTCCTGGGCTGCTCTGGTGGGACTCGCCGCAGGCTCGCAGCCAGCAAAAAGCCCAGTCTCGCCGCCGGCCGCCGCAATTAAAGCGCAAGCAAGCGGCACGGACGGCACAGGAAAAAACTTTTAAACTCTCCCCCCACCCATTCCCGGGCCAAAAAAGCAGGCGGAAAAATGCCTGCTTGACTAAGGGCGCAGGGCACCTACCGGAGGGGTGGTTTCTGGAGGGGGGGGGGTCCCGCCTCCCCCCCATCCTGGGCAGCCGGACTCGCGAGTCGCCATCGCCATGCCATGCGGTGCGGGCGGGGGATCCAAAATGGGGCGGCAAACGCAATATTGTTTTTGAAATCGTGGTCCAAAAACACACAAGCACAACAGAAACACGCGAAAATTTATAAACTGCCAGATTTTTCACAGTAGCAGTGGGTTTTTTCTTGCAACAAAATGTCTCTCCTCTCCTCCTCTGTCCTCCATTGATTTTATTTTATTTTATTTTATTTACACCTGCGCAATGATGGGCTGGCCAAGTGGCCAGCCATGTGGGAGTGGACAACCATGCAAATTTTTGGAGCCATCCCACCAGTCGCATGGCCACTTGGCCATGGAGACTTCTGGGATGTGCCAAAAAGCCCCCTAAAACCTGTCCTAGCCCTAACCCTAACCCTTGACTCCGTACCCATACGTCACAGACTGTCTTCTTAGTGGGTCAGAGAGGCACCCAGAGGTGCAACCCACTAGCCCACCGTAACCTTACCCATCACTAGCCTAACCCTAGCTCTTGCACTAAGCCACCTTAAAGCCAGATCTACTTGCTTGCATTGCACTACACGCAGCAAGTACAATTCCCTTCTGTGTGAGACATGGTGGTGCGGGAGCCTTGTGAAGGGAAGGTATGACCCTATCACTCTCACACTGGTCTCACGTCTGCACATTATATTATGCAATATCCATATGGCTATTGCATAGCATTTTGCAGCAGCAGCAGGTGAGGAAGGGAGACCCCCATGTAGAGGGGTCTCTCTTGGAGCCTGCTTCCCCTTCCTAGTGGCAGGAGGCACCCACGGGTGCCTCCAGGAGCCCACTTTCCCTTTATAGCAGGCCAGAGGAGGCACCCACCCCACAGAGGTGCCTCCAGGAGCCCGCTCCCCCCCAAAAAAACCAGTACTAACGACAACGAAAAAACGAAAAAACAAACCAACTAATTTTTGCGAATTTTCACGAAAACCGGAAACGACCCGAAATGGGACTGGCCCGACTAACGACAACTCAAAAAAATTTTTTTTCAAGTCGTGCCCATCTCTAGTAACCAGCACTCACCCTCCAGAATGAAATCAACCACTGACTTATCTTCCTTTGGGTCATGTGGGCCGAACTTCCAATCAGGAAACATCCTCTGACACGTCATCTTTCCTTCTCCCTGGCACTGGCCAATCAGACAGGGATGATGCATGTCCTTACATAGCTCCTGAATGGCCAGTGCTATGGAGAACGAAAAATGACACATCAGAGGCTGCTTCCTGATTGGGGTTTCACCCCGCATGACCCAAAGGAAGGTAAGTCAGTGGTTAATTTCATTTTGGAGGTTGGGTGCCGGTTCCGAACAGCAGCTGTGCTGCCGTGTTTTGTTTTGGAACTGGACCCCTTCCAAAATGAAATGCCCATTTCTATATCCTTGCATTCTGATACACCTAATATGGTATAAAGAAAACAGTCTATTTCTGTAAGAACCACAGATGCCAAAAATGTTTCTCTTTTTAAAGCCAAAATGGGGAGTCTTAGGTTGGCAGCTTCTCTAAATCAAAATATTTATCCCTCTTCATTTTTCTAATTAGTGCTTTGCCTTAGACGCTAAGGCATAGAGTCAAAGAGGAGCAATTCTGCCCAGAGATTTCCTCTAGAATTGTACTGACATGAACTGTTGACTTGTGAGCAGTAAAAATATCAGTAACCTAATGAGATGGACAGTGGATGGCTTCAAATCTTGGCAGTTGGTACCGCAGCTACTTTAAAATGAAGCCATATAATTTTAACTGGGGGAAAAATCCTGGCCAACACCCCCTTTTTTAATTTGGAGAGTTTGAAATATATTTGAGTTTCCACCAGCTCCAGCTGCTATGTTTTTGTGTTCTCCTCCCACAACAAGTTCTTTAGTTTCTGCAGATATTGAGATAAAGGTTAGGCATCTGGTTTGAATCAACTTGAGCTGTTTAACTGAAGCAGAGTGACTCTCTGTCCTCCTTCCATAAATCACATTGCATCTGTAACACAACTGCTGAGACGGTTGATTCACACAACTAATTTGAAAGAGGTTTATTTCTTTTCTAGAAATTACATTTTAATGTTTTGTGCAATTAAATTGTACAGGGGATAATGGGGATTGGAAGGAGAGAAATACATTCCTTGGTACAAACATACAAAACTATACATGGAGGTGGATCATCCATGCTGCTAGTGATAAACATTTGGTATCTATTGCGCTGGGGCAGTCCCATGAAGACATTAGACCATTGCACTGGGTGCTACATTTTTAGGACTACTGCCAAACCATTTGCCAAGTCAGCTCCTTTTATGCTTCTGCATCAGCTAAGGTGTGATGTTCCTGTTACAGAGAAACAAAAACCAGTGCCTCTCATTGAAGGACACCATGGCTTAGCTCATTTGCCTTAGGAAATACTTCAAAACTATTTGGAACACAGCCTAAAAATGCAATACAAAGGTGAAACAGGTGATATCTCCAGGCTACAAGAAAATTCACAAAATTGTTCCAATTTTGGGTCCATGACCATACAGCAATAAAGTAAGAAAAAGGAAATAAATAAATAGACAGAATGATACTTTGCAAGCCTTTTGCACAGCATGGGAAGGAGGAAGTAAGTTTTTGAAAGACTTGCAATGTATTATAAAGAGCAGGTTTAAAAGAGAGGATATAAAATACTCCTTTCATTACAATTAAAAGTGGAAAAAGTCTCTGCTCAAGCCCTTTTCACCCACAAGTCAATCAGATCCCAGTGTGTGCTTCTCCACCCACATCTGACCATAAAATCTACAAGGGATGAAGTATACCATATAAATCAAATTTTGCCTTCAGGCCTCATTTAATTCAGAGTTAGCCTGTTTCAGATACTAGAAGTGACTGGTCTGTCACTTCCTATTTCTGACTAGCCAGGGTACATGTGTTGCATTTAAATAGCAAAAGGTTCTCTCAAGATTTCAGGGGTGTGTGGAAAATTGAGAGGCTGCATTGCAGCCTCACCACCACCACCAAAACTGATGTCAGGTGGCGATTGTCCAAGAAAGGTGAAAACAACACTTGGATGCAGCCGCAGTATTCTGGTGGGATTCCGGGCATAGCTTGGCTCTGATGGCAGTTTGTAGGCATTGGTATCGGATCCAAGCGGATGTGGCAACAAGAAGGAGCATGGGAAGCATGTGAGGCACCAGTGGTCCAGGCGAGGGGGCAGGAACTTTTCCAGCTTGGATGAGACAGTAGACAGCTCCTCAACACAGCTTGGGAGGAAACTCCGAAGAAGCCTGTGCCCACAGGGTTTCCCGAAAGTGGCAACACAGGAGTGCCTCCAGCTAGCATATATAAGGTGGACATCAGGGGACAGGTGGTTCTCCCGATGTGCTGGATCCGGTCCAATGCCTGGCCAGATTCCTGCACTGTATTACCAATAATAATTATAAAGCTGAGGCCTTCAAATTTCTCCAAGTGTCTGCGTAGTTTGCTAAGTTACATGCAGAAAGGCTTAGTTGTAGGCCACTATTGTCAATTACTTGAAAGACTGTCAGACATAGAAGGAACAGGAGCTGTGCTCCATCAACCCAGAGTGCAAGATACTAAAAAATGAACTCAAATTACAGAAAGCCAGATTTCAATTAAATGTCAGGAAAAACTACAGTTGTATTTCAGTGGAACTTATTACCTTGAGAGGTGGCGAGTGGAGATGAGCACTAAATGAAAATCTGAAACACTGTTTTGTCATTTTGTTAGGTAACAAACTATGTTGTTATCTAACAAAATGGTAGGACGTGTTTCATTTTGTGATGAAATGCCATCCCCACCCCCCAGGATGAAACAATTTGTCCTAGAGGAAATGGCAAGGTAGCAATTCTAGGTAAGCCCCTGAAATTTGGAAAGATTTGCGGGTCAAGGGACTGAGTTAATAAGGTCCAAAGGGGGTACCCCTAGGAAAAATATCTTTCTAATTGGATTTGGAATGGAAGCCAATTAGAAAGAATTTTTCCTAGGGGCATCCCCTTTGGATGTTAATAACTCAGCCCCCTGAAACCCAAAGCTTCCCAAATTTGGGGTGCTTACAGGGAAGATCTTGACGAAGCTCCCCTGCAATTTTGGTGTCTGTAGGACCCAAGGGAGCCTTGCGTTTCATTTCATTTTGTTTCATTTTGTAACAAAACTACTTTAAAAATTCATTACAAATGAAATGAAATGAAACTACTAAAGAAATGAAACAAAGTGAAATGAACACTATTTTTCAATTTTGTGCTCATCTCTAGTTGTGAGTGCTCCAACACTGGAGATACTAAGTTTGGGCAACCACCTGGCGGATATGCTATGATGTGGTGTTGGTAGATATACTCAAGACAGCTAGAAAACCAGAAAAGTGGGTGTTCAAACAAGTCATCCCTCTACTCTCACTCGTGCAAAAATAAGAAAGGCCTGAACCTATGAGCATTCTAGCATGTCTGAAGTCATGATTTCTGAGTTTAATCTATGAGCAAAAATGGAGCTTATGGTTTGGGGTGATCCTTCATCAGAATCATGGATTGTAGATCTATGTGGATCTTTACATCCATCCATGTTTTTGCATTACTACAAAGCCACGCACTGAGTGACCCATGAATTCTGTAGTGTAGTCTGCGGGCACAAATGGGTTCCATGACTGGATAGCTGCTTCAGAATGATCTTGCAGAAAAATTACATGGATCCATGAGCATCTCTTTTCTATGTCGGCATTTTGTGACACTGCATAGAGATGGGCACAACTCATCGAAATTTTCATTTTTGTTTTTGTTTTTTCATTTCGTTTCGCAACGAAAATGAAAACGAAAAATTTTTCAGAAGCAAAACGACAACGGAAACGAGACGAAATTTTTTTCCGTGTTTTTTGTTTTCGTTACGGCAGACACATTGCATTGAAAAGAATGCTAATGAAATGAAAATTTTTCATTTTCGTTTATTTTTTTATTTCATTTCGTACGAAAATGAAAACGAAAAATGTGCAAACCCCCCCCGAAAAACAAAAACGAACCGAAACGGACCCCTAAACGAAAAACGAAAAATGAAAAAAAAAATTTTGAGTCGTGCCCATCTCTAACACTGCAAAACTATGCACTGGAGGACCCACAATTTCTGTCTTTTGGTGTGTGGGCAGAGACAGAACCTATGCTTGAACAGTGTTTGGGGGGTAATCTGACATCAAAACCATGGGGATTCATGGGGGATCTCTGCCTCAGATCCATGTTTTGTACCACAGCAGTGGTACATGCAATGTTTTTGGATGCAAAAAGGATCTAACATTGGTTTCGGGAGGATAACATCTAAAAATAATATAAAATCATGTGTATCCATAAACCCATGAGTAATCTGTGTGAAATTACTTATGAATAAACTGGGTTAAATATATTTTGAGATAATCCAAAGTCACAAAGGGGAAAACAGTTATTTCACAGCTTAAATGAGTTATTTGGTATTATTTATTATTAAAACAGCTTTCAAACTATTTTCTGAAGGAGGAGCTAAGAATGTGTTGCCACGAAGGAGTGACGGTAAATGCTGTCTTTCACATTGAAAGCCCTGACTGGGTTAAAAGTGACAGACTTAAACTGGCCCTAGGGGTCGACTAGAGACACATTCTGATTGGTCAGAATGCTAGGATATGCAAATACAAATAGCTCCTTTGGAATTCTCAGAAATTATCTTAAAAAGAGTTTAAGGGTTAAAATCAGTAATTAAAGGGTCTGAATTAGGGATGGGCACAAAACCAAAATATTATGTTTCGTTTCATTTCATTTCCTTCCCCCACATTTTTTCATTTCATTTCATATGAATGTTTTCAAAAAAATTGTATGAAATGTGCGGGGCTGGCAAGTGGTGGAGGGACAAAAAGTTTTTTTTTAAAGCCCAGAGCGTTTTAAAAAAACTTTTCCCCTCCCCCAAGCAGCTTACAGATGGGACAAAATGGTTCATTTCAACAACAAAAAGCACCATTTTGTTTTGTCTGTAACAACATGCTGCTTCCTCGTGTCTTTTCATTTTGTTTCATTTCATTATGTAATGGCACGACAAAACAGCATTTCATTTTTCATTTTGTGCCCATCCCTAGTCTGAATTAGAACCATGATTGCCCAAATTCCTGTGGATAACAAAGAGAGCCAAAAATGGAGGCTTCTCTCCCCCACATGCAAATGTTGTCTTATCTATGTTATTCATCTCTTTCCAATTAGCTGTCACAATGGTTGCTTCTTGTCTTCATTGGGATAAAACCATGCTACTTTTAAAAAAAAATCACAACTCAACTCACCCTTTGCCCAAACCTCCCCAGATTTACTACAGAGCAAAAACAGCCTCTCCTCTTTATCCATGCCCTAGTTGGTGTTAATCCAGTTTCATAGTTGTAATGTTTTGGTTTGAGCCATCCCATCTTTTCATTTTGGTCGTAGAATCCTGTTTGCGTTCTACCAGTAAAACATGTGGTGCAACTACAAGCAAAATAGATGGCACAGCGGCTGTGTCATAATAAGTCCATGGACATTACGGCCATTAGCAGCTATTGAGCAACATTGTTATGTATCACCACCCTTATTAGAGATATCTGTGTTATCAGTGGCTGTAGCATGTGAGATGGAGTGTGCAGCTGCACTTACTTTGCTTTTGAATGGCTCCCTTTAGGCAACTGCTTAACAGAATATTGTACCCACTCTGGTGTAGTGGATAAAGTGATGGGCTGGGATTCAGGAAACCTATGCTTGAATTGCTGATAAGCTGTAGAAAATTCAGGTGGGTGGCAACAGTTAAGTCACGATTCAAATATTTCATGTACAGTGGTACCTCTACTTACGAGCAGCTCTACTTACGAGCAATTTGACTTAAGAGTGGAAAACCATTGGCGTTTTTACTGCTGCCTTACAAATGTTATATGCAGTCTGCTCTACTTACATTTTTTAATTTTTTTCTATTTATTATTTATTTATTATTTATTTATTTAGATACAGCTGCTCTACTTAAGAGTTGTTCGACTTATGAGCACGTATTCATAAAGGATTAAACTCATAAGTAGAGGTACCACTGTAGTTTGAAAATCCTATTAGGAATGTTGTAAGTCAAATATGATTTAACAGCCATAGACAGAATATTGGACTTAAGTTTTTAGTATCTTCTGGCGTGGCTTTTCATAACTTTTTATCGTCTTGGAAAATATGTATTATGGACACACTCTGGCAGAACTCTCAGACCAGCACAAATACTTGGCTTTTAAGAATCATTTTATTACTAATTTATTACACCCTCCATTTTCCCTTGAATATTTGCTTACGAGGCTGAGGCAAATGTTTAAGAGAGCAGTGAACACATGGAGTTGGGGTTGGCCATGGTAGGGTTCTTTGTGGGTGAACAAATAGAAGAAGGGCTATTTTTTTCTGAGAGGGGAGCTCAACTTCAGTATTAACAGGGATGCAGGTCTTTCTTTCCTTCATCATCTCTGGCCAAACTCCTCAGCATCCTATAGGGAGCTGAATCCTGTTGAAGGGAGCTTTCAGAATATTCGACTTCCAGAATATTGTACTCCCCCCCCCACCACCACCACCACCACACATTTTCATGACAACAAGGGTTGGGAAACATGAAGGACTGCAACATTTTTAACAACAATGATCAGTGTGGTATACAAATAATGAATGAATGAATGAATGAATGAATGAATGAATGAATGAATGAATGAATGAATGAATGAATCCATCAGCCCTCCTTTTTTGGCTGTGCTGGTCAGGGTATATGGGAGTCGCAATCCAGCGGCACCTGGATTTAGATCCAAGGGTATCTTATTGGTTAAAAGAGAGAGCAGGTGGGCAATTCCATAAACACCCAACATGTTCACACAACTCCCCCACCCTGTGCACATTCCATTGCCGGTTGTGTAGCCTGCATACTGTAATTAAACTCTAAACCTCCCAGAGACTACTTGAAGTGGTATGGTGTGGTATATAAGCAGAACACTTTTTGCTTTTGTGCGATCAGTTACACAAGCAGGACTATGGCAGAAGTCTGCTGGAGTGAGGTGCTGAGGGCTTCTACCATTCTCCTTCTGCTCTGCATTAAGGCACTAGGATGCCGGCCAGCCCAGTTCAGCCAGGCAGGATGCATTTACTCCAGATTAGAAAACCAGAGCTTAGGGAAGCATGCGTGAAATACCCCGGAATGTCTGAGCATGAAAAGCATGGCTGCAGATGATTATGTTGCTCTTGAGTACAGTGCGTCTCTGCTTCTTTCCCCCTCTGCTCATCTGCAGAGGGGCTCCAATGAGCCGCAGTGAGTTATTTTTGGTCTTCTGTCTTCAGCCACGCTGGCAGAGGCTCTTCCAAAGGGGCTGGCAATTGTTTCCATGTACGCCCTGGAATGTGGCGGCTGAACGTTCTCCAGAACAAGCACCTGATTCCATAAAAGGCCCAAGAAAGTAGAGCTGTGAATCCTGTTGTGCTGTAATGCCTCAGAATTAAAAGTGAGAAGGGGGGGGGGAGTTAGCAGCAAGTTATCACACATGAGCTTTTGCCAGTTTGAGCAGAAGAAGTTAAGCTACCCAAACTTCCCCTTCCAACTGCAGAAGGAAAACAACATGCTCTCTTAAATGGGACATACGGAGGAGGAGTTGATCCCGAGCATGATCCAAAAAGTTGCAGCCTCATTTCCCCCCTCCCCCAAAGAAGCTCTTTTTTTGTACATGACCTTTAGCGAAAGATGGGCCAAGTGCTGCCCTACAGATGCTGTACCATGATCCCCTCTGTTCCCCATCTTTAGCTTCCCTGCAGGGGCTGATGTGAGATGCAGTCAAACTACATCTTGGCCAACTTGATGCTGCAAGGACAGTGCCAAGAACTTGCCTCGTGACACCATAAGGGGCCCTTGGCCACGGCAGGGCTCGTCCTGAACAGAGATGAGGACAAGTCTCTTGGTTCTCACATGTTTCCTTCACTGCCAGCGTAATTCAAGGCGTCCTGGGAAAAGAGGGGATAAACGGTATTGCCAATTGGCCATAAAGACCTTTTTGCCATTATTTTTTACCACTGGCCAGAACGTGTGAAGCAGGTGGGCTGGTGTAAAACCTATCTTCTGCTAATAAACATTTGTTGCTTTTCACTCACTGAACATGGCAAAGACACTCATTTCTGATGCAAATGTGTAAGATGAAGCTAGTCTGCTTTTGCACGCGTCCTGCTTTTTTTGTTTTATTATTTTGTTTTTTTGTTTTGTTTTGTTTTATTTTTTTTTGTTTTTTTTGTTTGTAATGTTGTTGTTGTTTTGTATTGTTTTAATTGTTTTGTTTTTTTTTTTTATTTTGTTTAGTTGGTTTTTTTTTAGTTTTTTTATTATTTTTATTTTATTATTGTTGTCTTTTTTTTTGTTATAAAAATTTCCACAATGTTTCTGCCCTGTGATCTCAGGAGGGAGAAGAGAGGGAGGAGGCCATGGGGTGGTGGTGAGAGAATGGTGTATGTGTGTGTGTGTGTGTGTGTGTGTGTGTGTGTGTGTGTGTGTGTGTGTGTGTGTGTGTGTGTGTGTGTGTGTGTGTGTAGTAGTAGGTGGGAGGTAGTCTCTTGTCCAGGAGTAAAACTCATTCAGATTGCCTTACTTCTGAGTAGACAGATAAACGATGGGCCTGATCACACCTGGTAAAAGACCTTCAGTTATACTGATATGGTTTCTTTTAGATCATTTCATAAATTCCTGATCAACATTGATTTATTTTTCCAGCCATTGCTTTGTTTCTGGTTTATTCCCCCCTCGCAGGGAAGGTTGTTTTAGACTGTATCAGTGATGTATCAATGCAACCCTTACCGGTTTAACATGTGTGTACATTCCTCTCAATTTATTTCCTTGGCAAATGGGTTTGGGTTTCTGGGCACTGTGGCTCCTTGATGCACTTGAATCCAGTTTTTATATTATTATTATTATTCCTCGACGGGTTTATGGAAACATTGGCATCTTCTGTCTTGTTTTTGCTTGCACTTCAAAGGAGAAAGCCTGTATTTGAGCTCAGCTTTCTACTTTGAATGATAAAGAAAAGAGTACAGCATTCCCCTCTGTGTTGTTTTTAACCCTTTGTTCTTGCAAAGGGGAAAACCCAGACATCCCCTATTACACCATCCAGATGCAAAAGCCACCGGATGGGAATCCCTTTCTACCATAATGATGAATCTGTTAGGATTTAGAAAAATACAATAAAAGGGGCAGAACACCTCTAGGAAACAAGAGAGAAAATAAACAACTCCATGGTGCAATAACATGATAACATTTAAATAACATTTCATATAGGAAGAATTGAATTGGTGTTGATAAAACCAATTGGAATTTTCCAATCTCTCTCTCTCTCTCTTTGTGTGTGTGTGTGTGTGTGTGTGTGTGTGTGTGTGTGTGTGTGTGTGTGTGTGTGTGTGTGTGTGTGTGTGTGTGTGTGTGTGTATGCAACAATGCAGCAAAGGACCTAATCACACCACCCAAAAGAATCCCAGTTATATCACTTCTTTCCAAAACTCTGTTGTATTGATATACAGTAATACCTTGAATAATAAATGCCTCTGATAACAAATAGTGAATGGAAATTTGGGTATAGGGCTGCCTCGAATAACGAATATTGCCTAAGGGCTGCCTTGGATAACAATTTATTCATGATGCCTTGCAAAAAAGTGTACCCAGGATGCATTGCACCCCCTGTAGTTTGTGGGGGTGGGTGGGAGGGGTTAGAACTTTTTTTCATGGTGTTTTGGACCTGTTCTGGACATTTTTTGCTCATGGATTTGGATCTTTCGAACTTGGAAAGGTAGGGAGCTAGCTTTTATTCATCTTTGCACTGCTTTTCTTTGCATTTTCCCCCATTGCACTTTGGGCAGGAACAGGCTGGGGTAGTCTTGCTGCTTTCATTTCTCCATGTTTGCAATCTTTTCCATTGCTCTGCAGGCAAAAAATGGGCTGGATTTCTCTTGCTGCTTTTGTTTGTCTGCATTTTGTCCCCATTGCATTTTTGGCAGGTACAGGATGGGGTAGTCTTGCTGTTTTCTTCTGTACATGTTTGCATTGCACTACACGGGGGTGTTCTGGGAGGGTGTTCCAGCACTGCATGCCTTTAAAGTGCACTTTATAAAGAGGTCTGGGGAAAAACACCCATGTTTTGCCTTTTTTCGGACCTCTGGAACAGATTAATCAGTTTCCCATTCATTTCAATGGGAAACTGTGTTTCAGATAACAAATGTTTCAGATAACAATCGCCTCAGAGAACGAATTAAACTCATCACCAGTGGTACCACTGTATTTATTTTTGAAGTCATGTGCAAATAAATACATACATGACTACAAAAATAAATATATCAATACAAAAGAGTTTTGGAAAGAACTGATATAACTGGAGTTCTTTTGGGAGGTGTGATTAGGTCCTTCGTTGCACTTTCAGTTGTCATGGTAGTTTTTAAAGACCGAACTAGGCAGGGCAAAACATGGGTTTAGTGAGGTGTATGTATCATTGTGCTCCAAAATTCAGATTGGATAAGGAGTGTCATAGTGAATCTTATATAGACTGAGGCTTATTTCCATGTAAATGAGTACCAGATTGCTGCATTCATTTCATGTCTGCCCTCATTTCCAAATGGCCCAGGAAATACACATTGATACAGTATGGTTTCTGTTTTGAACAGAATATCTAGCACATGTTCAGTGAACTTAATTGATTCTCCCCCATCAAATCAGTTCAAATACATTTAGTTTTACAAAAGTTTTTTTGACATAAATATAGCTGCCATTACCCTTTTCATTGGGCATATTGTTTCGGCTTATGGGACGTGTAGTCCAAAACAACTGGAGGGTACAAGACTAAGCAGAAGTAAGTCAGATCTGAAATGCTTTTCCTTATCGTGTGATTGCACCGACACTATGTTTTCAATGTTAATTTTCATCACTCATAACTTTTACATGGAATTTTACTCTCTTTTTAACTGTTCATGTTCTCTTGTAGCTTTATTGTAATGTTGTCTTTTAATGCTGCAAGATGTCTTTCAATTCCCAGTTCTCAGTACTTGAATATGTCTTAATTGTGTTGGACTGCATAATAATTAACAATGCCCTCATTACTGTAAGCCCTCTTGGGTCATTTTCCAAGGAGAAAGGTGGGGTAAAAATACTCTAAAATAAATAAATAAAATAAATTATTAAATATAACCCGAAAATGCCAAATCAGATTCCAGCTCAAATTAAACAGGAGCAAATCAGCTGGGAAAATTTGACCCTGAATCAACGGTGCTGTTAGGAGAGACAGTTTCAGATGTTCTGCCAGTTGGCATGGCACACAAGGTATGGTCACGCATTGGCTATTACCTAATTCCTTGTTAATGCACTTAGTGAAGAACTTACTGGTCAAGAGGTGAACTAAATTGCTTCTATTAAGCACTATGTCCACATTTTCTATTAAGCACCGACTCCACATTTTCCAATCCAGGAATGAATGACGGGGGGGGATGTCATTTGTAACTCCATCCCCCTGCATGAGGCCTGCCCCTTCATGATAGCTTCTACTTGGAACACTATCAGTCACACATTTCTCCATATATATCCAGAGAGACCAATTGAAGTCTCATTAATTGTGTACATCTGCAAAGTTGGCAGGAAATTTCATAAGTCCACAAACTATCTCTGTTAGAGTAGCATTTTTACAGTCCCTGTCTTATTTGCTGGCCAGGATACGTGCCTGAACCTATGTGCATATTTAAGTCATCATAGACTCCTGTTTTTGTGTGTTCGTGTGCCCATACATGAATGAAAGAAAAGTATTTCAAAACCACAATAAAACTTTATTTAGAAGTTCTTTGTATAGATTTTCTAACAACAAAACCACAACAAAAATACAACTCCCGCCCCTGCCCCCCCAAATTAAAATTTTAAAACACACAACATTAGAGGACTGCCAAAAACATTTTACATGTTTATTTTTTTTAAAAAAAGCCACCTCAATTGTTGGTCCCAGCAGTGCATCTGTATTAAGAAATGTTGCATTCTTCTGGATTTGATCAGACTGCTTTTGTTTCGGAACTGACTACTCCTTTTATATAAGGCTTTCCATCTAAAGTTATGCTGTATTATGGAAATGATAAAAGCAAGTACATAACTGTTGCAGTGATTTCCCCCATTATTTTCTAGTCTACAGTGCCTAAAACAGGCATGATACCAGAATCCAAATGAATGCTAATTTGTTCAAACAAATAACATCTGTAGTGGGTAGATACGACATAATGTTGAAAGTATAGAATATATCCCAGACACTTTTTAGCATTCAGTCCACAAACAGTTTAGCACCATATTGATAAAGTCATGCGGCAAAACTCGTTCTTCAAGATTTGCTTGGAACGTAAAGCAGAAATAGCACAGTGCAAGGTAGTTGAATACCCTTAGCTTCTATGAGGGGTACGTTGGCATGGGCTGACCCCTAGTTCTGAGAGAGGTATGTGTTGATCTTTTGGTGTGGCTTAATTTCCTATAGTTGTCCCAATGCTAGTAGTGATTGGAGCTGTAAAGGAAATAGTATTTTATTAGGGTTTCACAGAGGCATTTAAGAGAAAATTAGACAACAATTTGTCAGATTGGCTTTGAACTGGATTCCTCTTTTGAGCTGAGGGTTGGGCATGATGGCCTTATAAGTTCCGCCAACTCCATTATTCTATGACTCAGATAACAAAAAGACAACAACTGATTCAGAAGTTGCCTTCTGAGAAAAAATGAGGGCACATTCAGACCTTAATAGGCAAAGGTTATTGAGATAGTGCCCACGGACTGGCCAGGATACATGCCTGAACCTATCTGCATATTTAAATCATCCTCGAATCCTGTTCTTTGTGTGTTCATGCACCCATACACAAATGAAAGAAAAGTATTTCAAAACCACAATAAAACTTTATTTAGAAGTTCTTTTGTATAGATTTCCTAACAACAAAACCATAACAAAAATACAACTCCCACCCCTGGCCTCCAAAATTAAACTATTAAAACACACAACATTAGAGGACTGCCAAAAACATTCTACATGTTTAATGTTTTTTAAAAAAACCCACCACATTTTCAATGCAGTATTTTTTAACTTAACAACACATTGGTTGGGACCTGGACTGCTCCTTCAACCTGTTCAAGGGATTTGGAAAAACCTGGTGTTGATTCTTTACCTTTCAGCAACTGAGTCTGCCCCTCCCCTAGCTGCTCTCTCAAAAGTGGCATTACAGTAAACCCCCACCTATCGCAGGGGTTAGGGACCCGACCCGACCCGCAATAATTGAAAAACTGCAATATGCGGATGCTGGGTCAGGTCAGGACTGGGCGGGGGCTCTCTGGGGGCTCTTGTACTTACCCCAGGCCTGGCGCTGCTCCCAAATGGGCCTGCAAGGGGTTTTCCAGTCCCCCAGAGTCCCCAAAAGTGCTTTCTAGTGATCTGGAGGTCGCTTCTGGTTTACCAGAAGTCACTTCCAGTTTGCGGGGAAGTGCTTTTGGGGCCTCCGACGGGCCTGGGAAGGCCTTTCCTCCTTATCCCAGGATACCTTTTTTTTCCATATACTGTGGACCCGCGATATACCGGGACTGCAGTATATGAACTGCAAAAGGGCGGGGGACAACTGTAACACCATTTAAATTCCAAAAATGTGTTGAAGGTCAAAGCCACACTATTTTTTAATGCTGCCCCTTTAAAGAGCCATACTTCTACGTCTGATTCTCTGCCTAGTAGTTGGCATAAAACAGAAACTCAGCAGCCCCTTGATTGGACTTTGGGCAGTCTAGCCAACAAATACAGCATAAAATGTTGTAGTAAGCTCACTACTAGTCTAGTCTACCAATGACAGGTGTTTTCAGTTGTACTGTGTCAGTCTGATTGGGCATAGTAGCTGACCTATTATACTGAGAGGTATAAATTAAGGTACCTGGAGCTTATATAGTTGTTGCATACCTACAGGATGCTACATAGGGGTGCTCTAGCAGCACCATGTCATGGTGAAAATTTAAAACATATTTCAGATGTTCTTTGAGTTCAATGTACAACTGCATTCCATTAGTTATACTTTCAAATAAATAAATAAATAAATAAATAAATTCCCACTTTACCTGAAAGGCAGAGACTCTCACATTCTTTTTGTGTGTTAAATCTGTTTCCATTTCCACCACAACCACCATACCAGAATCGGGCACAACTTAGAGTTTTTGCATCGAAATGCCATTTTAGCACGAAATTCCTACATGATCCTACATCTTTTAGTAAGTAACAGACCTCTGTCGCTGAAAATCAACAGACAAATAAAAAGGCATTATTTCCACACCTCTTCATGTTACATGTTCATAATAGTCATATAAAATTCTTTCCCTGACATTGAGCATGCTTAAGGGACAGTGACAAATATATGACTTTTATTAACCTCTTCTAGGTACAGCATGCAGTATTAAAGGACAGCAGAAGATCATTTGTACATGAAAAGACAGAAATTGCCACAGAATCATCAAGAAATTTTGTCTGTCACAGTTACAAGTGATGCAAAATCTGTAGGACACCCAGGAGAAGTGAAGGTAATTTTGAAAAAAAAAAAAACATCAAATCCTATCAATTGCCCGAACCTTGAAAGCTGATGAATAAATGAATATCTCTTATTACAGATGTGGATATCTATCTCTGCATCCCTGTCTTTCCTTTACTGCAACATGGGCACCAGGCACCAAATTTGGGCTTTACAGAAATGATGGATTTGGTAGGAAAAAAATATTAACCTGGTGAAGGGAACTGCACGGAAGCACTACGCACATAGAATGAACTCAACGCTACACCATAACTCAGGGATTAAAATAAGAGTAACTGAAAGAGAGTAGAATACTGCATGTGCTCTGTTCCAAATGCTGTAATTAAATAAGGGGGGATGCAGGTGGACTGGATTTACAGGTACAGTGGTACCTCGGATAACAACTGCCCCGGATAACGAATAATTTGGATAACAACTGCAAATTTCTGGGTATAGGACTGCCTCTGATAACGAATTTTTATGGGCTGCCTCGGATAACAAATCGCAATTTCTAGGTGTAGGTCTGCCTCGGATAACGAATTTCCAGCATGCATCAGTAAAAAAGAGTTATCCCAGGTGGCATTGCATCTGTACCTTTAAAGTGCACTTTATAAAGAGTTTTGAGCAAAAAAACAGGTGTCTGTGCCTTTTTCCTAGGCTCCAGAACAGATTAAACGGTTTCCCATTTATTCCTATGGGAAACCGCATTTCGGATAACAATGTGTTTCGGATAACGACTAACCTCGGAGAACGAATTACCATTGTTATCCGAGGTACCACTGTATATGGCACGTGCTTGGAGGCCTCCTATTGATACTGAAAAGAATCTGGCTTTGCTATACCAGCAGGTCTATGAACTTGGTGAGACATGTCCATAAAGTAGACCAAAATATCTTAAACCACAACTGTTACTGTGATTTAAATCATGATGACTAGAAGAAGAAGAATTGACAAGTCAATTAGTAGTTATGGTGAAACTTTCCAGGGTTTTGTCAGTACAGAATACTGAGAAGTGGTTTGACTCTCCCCTTCTTCTGGAGGCAGGCTGGAACTGTGCAGCTTGCCCAAGAACACACAGGCTGGTTTTTACAGTCTAAAGCAGTGGTTCTCAACCTGTGGGTCCCCATATGTTCCTGGATTGCAACTCCCAGAAGCCTCCACCACTCGCTGTGCTGGAAGGGGTTTCTGGGAGTTGCAGTCCAGGAACATCTGGGGACCCAGAGGTTGAGAACCACTGGTCTAAAGTCTAAATCAGTACAGTCTCAGCTTATTCAAAAGCATTAGGACCCGGTATCCGCTGATGTTTGGTTAGAGGCTTTCCCGTGGATAACAAAAAGCTACTATAAGCTTGAAAATCCACTGTTAATTTAATACCTATTGCTGAGCAAGAGGAATGTACCAATGTGGCATTACATATGCCTGGCATTTAAATCGGTCATTGCACACAATGTTAGCATCCAAGGATGCCTCAGCTGTTCGGGACCTGCACAAGATTGCAGCACTGCAGACACAATGGCTGACAATGCCATTTAAAGGAGACAGGGAGCATAAACTACATTGCTGGAGAAGTTATTGCACTGACAGAGCCTGAAGATAAATCTAACATTTCCCCCCTCTGATTTATGCTAAAGAAAACAAAAGAAAAGGAAGGAGAAAGTGAAAGACTATATCAAGATACTCAGTTCCTAAAGGTTATCATGATGGGTGCAGGATTTTGGAAGTATTGGACTGAAAAAAATGAATGTTTTCCCCAAAGTTCTGTGCAAAAGTCTGCTTTCTCTCTTTTTAATTAGCAGAACAGGCAGGAAGCTGAGTACAGCATCTTTTTTCACACCCGTATCAAACGGGGGGGGGGGGGGGGAAACAACAACAACAACACACAACATAAGCCTGAAAGGCCTAGGATCAGGATAGAAATAAGATATTCTACCTAAGCCAGCCTTTTTCCGCCAGTTTAAAATAGCCTTTTAGAGGAGAGATGCACGACGTGCTAATAATTTGCACAAGAAAAGGCCGTGGGAGGTAAATAAAAGTACAGCATGTGGAACTAATAAGGAGTCGGACTTTGTGGAGCTTTTGTACCATTGCAGACAAGATGCTACTGATAAGAAACCAGGGAAATGTACTTTGAATTCATTTTTTTAAAAACAAAGACCTGTGACTTGTTATTGACTTGACGTACAAAATGTGCACCAAAAGTGCACAGCAGGGGGCAGATCAGAAGCCCGTCTGTGCCAACAGATGCAATTTGAAGACTGATTTTCACTTAAGGTGAATATGAAGGGAAGGACATTTTAGAGTTTTGCCATGTTAAACGCTTAGGAAGCAGCTGCTGGAAAAAGAGTTTGCCTCTGCTTTTAAATGTTTGAAAATAATAAGACACACACATATATGGTTTTGGAAGGCTATACCATATCTTCATGATCCACTTTAGTATTTGTAACCATATTAAAGAGGGCAGTTAGAACTGGCCTGTAAAATGCAGCACTTTTTTTGCAGTATTTAATGAATTTAAACTGATTGATTTATTGACACTGAAAAATGAAGTGTTATTTCTGAGAGCTCAATTATGCAAAAATGAACACTAAGACTGCAGTGTACAATGCCTGCCCTTCCTAGGGAGCTTGATTACCCAGAGCAGAAAGATATTTCACCAGTTTCAGCATACCTACCCACTCTTTGGAGGGGAAATCAGTTACACACAGCCTACTGTGAAGCTTCCAGCAAATTTTCCAGGGCATAATGTTGCCATTCTCTTCTATGCTTATCAGCTGGCATCCCACAGTATTTTGTTTTGACCTTGGATTTCATTTCCATAAAGCAATAAGCTCAGGGGGTGGCACATTTCACTACAGCATTGTGGGGACCGCACAATACACCTCTGTCACAAATAACACTCCCTGTTCCAGTCTCCCGGCTGGGAAGGTTTGCCTCCAAAACTAGTGGACGAGTGTCACAGAGATGGTCTTCATCATGGATGCATGAAATATACAGTAGGACCCCAGTATCTGCTGGGGATTGGTTCCAAGCCTTCCCGTGGATAATGAAAACCGTGGATAAGACAGAACACCAAAAATGTTCCCCAAAACTGCTGTTTTGTGATAGTAACTTGCTTTACAGCTGCTGTTTTGCAACAGTAGCTTGCTTTACAGCTGCTGTTTGTGACGGTAGCTTGCTTTATGGCTGATTTATGACAGTAGCTTGCTTTACAGCTGCTCTTTGTGACAGTAGCTTGCTTTGAGGCTGCTGAATTATTTATTTATTTTTCCTCTGCCAACCGTGGATAACTGAATCAGTGGATAATGAACCAGTGGATACGGAGTCCTACTCTATCCCTTTATTTCCATGGACTTCCATGATTTTCTGCCCCCAGTTTTGGAGACCATGGAATATCTGCACAGTGCCTTGCTTTGAACGATCATGGACCAGGTCTGCAAGTAGGACGGGGCAACTGCAGGTTTGCTTCAAGCTAGAGGGTGTTGAAATCTAGAGTGGAATCTACAGGTGAGTGTTAGGAAAACAAAAACCACCACTTCTGACCTCTAATCATCTTCTTTTTTGTGTCTGAGCCTAAGTTTTCTCTTTTTTGTCACTATACTTTCCTCCTCTTTTTTTCTCTTATGATGGCAGGGGCTCACAGGCAAAATTTATGACGAAGTAGGGGGCAATATTGTCGCTCAAGGTTCCCTTTGAGGCCCATGCCCACCCACCCGGGCACCCCTCTGCTCCCCTTTACACTGGGCTTCGCCTCCCCTGTGCCCCCACCATGACTGTTCATGTTCCAGAATTACTAGTTGCAGCTCTGCTCGTCAAACTCTGGTGTGCCTTGCTGTCCTCCATGTCCTGGCTAGCTTAGGCATCTGAGTACCTTGTTAATCTTCCCACAGAAGAGAATCAGTCGGGTAGCTCAATGGTTCCCAAACTTTTTGGACTCTCAGTTTCCTTGACTTACTGGCTATTGGCCATGGCTCCACCAGTTACAGGACTGCCTTAGCCACAGGATCAGTGCCCATGGTTTCAATTACCCACTGCTTATAATACCCTAATTAGTAAAATTTAAAAACACACACACAAATATATTTTCCTAGGGTGTATTACCAGCACAGGCCACTAGATGGAACCAGAGACAATGCTATATACAAGTGGCTTAATGGAAACGCTCTCATGGGCTGACTTCTCCAAGGCAAGCAGTTTTTGGGATGCCTGCATTCGTTGTAAGGGAGGGAAGGCTCCCTTTGGAACAAGGGTGTTGGAAACCCAGTCCTGGGCCAGGGTTCACTCTCTCCACCATGCACAGATACCAGGGAAACAGCAGTGAAGTGCAGTAAGATACTTTGGGGCAGGAGGAGGGAGAAAGGGAAGTTGACAGGATTGTGTGGCACTCACCAGTGGATTTCCCAGAAACCAATGGAGCCATGGCACACAACTGGGGAAACAATGGGTTACTGTATTTTTCTGTTCATAAGGCACAGTGAATGAGCTGAACAGAGTCCCTGCCCTGCTGAGGTTTCCCTTCCTTTCCAGAAGTTCACGTGGGTTCTCCTATACACAGGCACACACACACAGTCTGCTGTTTCCCTTCCTTTCTGGTAGGTCTTTCACTGTCCTCCACCTTTCCAAAACACCACTCTGCTTTGTTTCATAGAAACATAAGAGTTGGAAGAGACCATAAGGGCCATCCAGTCCAACCCCCTGCCATGTTTGTTTGTTTGTTTGTAGAAATAAGAGTGCCTCTTACAAGACTTCTGCCCTGGCTGCAACACCATCTACAGCAGCCATGGATTTTAAGAACATCTAAAAGTTATGTCCTGGTAAAGCACATCTTTTGCCATGTCTGAACTTCTGGAACCTGCTTTGGAGAAGAGTTATGTACACTCGAAAGCTTGCAATATACCTTGCTTTTTGTTTTTTTTGTTTTGTTTTTAATAGTAGCCTATAAAGGTATCACCTGTAACCTATTTTTGCAATTGTGTTTTGTGAGGGCCACAGAACTCAACCCCCTTTTTGCTTAGAGGTGTGTGTGTGTGTGTGTGTGTGTGTGTGTGTGTGTGTGTGTGTGTGTGTGTGTGTGTGTGTGTGTGTGTAGGAGAACCCATACTGACTGTAGTGAAACCTCAGTGGGGCAAGGACTCTATTCAGCTCATTCACTGGTGTCTGTTTGGCTTCTCCTCCCTGTCCTCCCCCCTGACTCTTTCCCTTCTTTTCCAGCAGCTCTTTAACTGCTCTTCGCCTTTCCAAAATGCCTCTCCACTTTATTTGGTTCCCCCCCGCCCCGGAAAATTGGAGCCATCTTTTCAGTGCGGAAAGGCTTATTTCCCTCTATAAGACAACCCTCAATTTAAAGGCTAACGAGCCTAGAAAAATATCTTAGAGACTGAAAAACACGGTAGTTCAGATAGGAGGTTGGTTCAAGATATTTGTTCACAACAACAAATAAAATATTTCTCTACTCAATATAAGTCTACTCAAATCTGCATGCTTTCCATTCGCTCTTTCATGTAATGAACTGGAACTGTTTGGCACATGGCCAAATTACAGTTTGTAAATTATACTTTTCAGTACTGATATTCACAGAATTCCACAGTCAGTGGCCATGGGAAGTGTAGGATTCTGGAAGTTGTGGGGCACTCACATTTTACCCCCAAAGTTCTGGCCATTTATTGCATTCTCTAAAATGCTGAATTGTTCTGTCATTTAAAAATAAATCACTTAAGCTTTTTGTAAATAATAATAATAATAATAATAATAATAATAATAATAATAATAATAATAATAATAATAATAATAATAATAATAATAATAATAGGGAATCCTTTTGCTTTTAAACATGTAAAACATTTACTGGTACTATGACACATAGGGGCAGTTAATCAAATGCTTCAATATCAACACTCTTGCCCCACCCCCCACCCTCTGAAGTCAAATTCAGGTTGCCAAAGCTTAGAAGCCACCAAATGTCAGAGGCAAATCTACTTATGAATGTTAGGAAAATAAAATCATCCATGTCTTTCTTTGGGAGCCTACCACATTCTCCTCCTTTTTCTTGGGAAGGGGGCTGATATCCAACCCCTCAGGACAGAGTGGCTTAGGTGCCAAAACTAGTAGCCGTGACTCTGCCTAGTTTCCCACCTATGACTGCCTCACCTTGCACGGTCCTTCATTTGCTCAGGCAGAGCTCATTACTGATGGTATAAACAATTCTACCTCATTGGAAATAATGATCCAGAAACACAAGGCAGGCATTATACTGGGTCAGCACGCTGACCTCATCTGGTCCTGCCTTCTGTTGACTGAGAGCAGCTCTCCTTGTCCGCAATCTCCCTGAGAGGCCAGGCACTGAACCAGGGACCTGCCTTTGAACTGATATGACCAAGTGTTCCTTTTTGCCACCATGTTTCCTGCCTATTTCTTTTCCACACATATCCTTGCCTTGATTTAGTTGATTTAGTTTTCTCATACCTGCTCTTGCTACCTTTTTGGCTGTCCTTTTCGATTTCCTTCTGAGCAATCTCCTTCTGGGGAACTTCTTCTTGGGCACTTCCTGTCCTGTAAATGTTGAGACCAGTTACCTTACTACAGTTGTGTAGCCTAGTAGCATACACAACCAGGAGCTGGGGAAAGCAATACATGTAAACTCAGTGTGTTTCATGGTTGTTTTATGTCAGTTCCGTGGCTCATTTCCGCTCATGACAGTTAAAAACTGTTCCAATAGCTTATCAAAATTAAAGTGTCTAAGCATTCTCAACAACCCTTTGAGCCAATCTTGGCTATAATTAAAAGTTCATAATTCACTGCTTATTTTTGTTGGGGGTTTTCACCATTCTTGGTCCTACTGTTATCCCACTATTCTGATTGCGCCATGTCTAAGGTTATTTTTTAGGCCCATGAAGTCATACTCATTTCCCTAGCAGACAGATCAGCATGAATCTGAACTTTACCTACAAGCAACCTTAGTGGTAACCTGGATTCCATGATAGTAATCATCATCATCATCATCATCATCATCATCATCATCATCATCATCATCATCATCATCATCATCATCATCATCTCTGCCATCCATTCCCCCTCTCATTATTCCATGGGACCGTGGATCTTGTCCCTTTTTCTCAAATACAGAATTAGATCTTTTTCATTAGGCGTAAATGGTTACCATTCACTTGGCAGGGAAAGTGAAGAGAGGAAGAATGCGACTAGGAGTGCTTAGGAGAAGAGGGAAACAAAATCCACTCCCTATGGGAACCACAGAGCTCCTATGAATCAGCGTCCTTTTCCACATTGACGGTTAGTTCACATCCTTCTTTGTTCCATGACTAGTTTTTTAACGTGACAGCGTTGGATGCAATCAGGTGGTTTTGTCCCTGTTTCAGTGTTCCCATGGTCGTGATAACTTGTCTCGTGACAAGTGTTACCTCACGGTCTTGTACTGTGACAAACACTGAATTTGTCTACCTTCCTTTTTCCTTTTTGGGGGGCTTAAAAATATTTTTTGATATTTCGCTTCTGAAAAGTCAAAATTTAAAAACATCAACCTGGACACAGTTTTCTGAGCGAAATGGATGTTTTGTTGCATGACAGTCATTACTGCATGGTGTCTTGTCTCGGAACAGAAAGCAGGAACAAAGAGTGACAAGGGAAACCCTACCCCAGCACCAGGTACAGTATTGTCGCGCTTAGTACCCATCCCGGGGGCGTGGTCGAGACAAATTCCAGTAGTTGCACGACGGATGTGAAGTAACATTTTTTGTACCGCTCCTAAGTGCAACACTAACAGAGACAAAGCAGACGTGAAGTAACCAGAATTGTTTCACAACAGTGATGCTAATGTGTGATAGAAAGGTGCAGTAGGGCCAGTGGTGGCGAACCTTCAGCCCTCCAGATGTTTTGGACTACAACTCTCACAGTCCTTTGTCATTGGCAATCTAGACTTGGAATTCTGGGAGTTGTGGTTCAAAACATCTGGAGTGCTGAAGGTTCACCACCATTGAGCTATGATATACTTAGAGATGAGTATAGTAGAAAAGGGAGTGTTACTGAGAAACAGCAACCCATTTCCCCATAACACAAATCGGCGGAAGCATTTGGGGGTGGGACAATGGGGTTGTACAATCTCTTTGTTGACTGTCTGGTGATATTAAGGCTTGGTCCTGAATTCCCTTGCTAGGAAATTTTACCAAAGATGTAGCACAGGTGAAATGAAAGCTGCTATTCACTCTTGGTACCCTTTAGACCTCAGTTTCTACTGCCACAGATTAAACCTTGCCACAGATTAATAAGACATTAACCTAAAGTGTTAAGGGCTGTTATGCCTCATGTCCTAGCTCACATTTTGCCATGGCAACAAGTGATAAAGACAAGGACATATGAGTGAAGTCGGCCTTTCTATAGGAGTAGAAGGAACTGGAGATCTGGAAGTCTAACTCTAATTCGCATGTTAGTCTGTGGAACTTCCTGCCATAGGATGTGGTGATGGCATCTGGCCTGTATGGCTTCAAAATGGGACTGAACAGATTCCTGGAGGAGAAGTCCATCACAGGTTACAAACCATGATGGAGATGTGTAATCTCCAGTCTTAAAACCAGGGTACTTCAAGGACCAGATGCAGGGGAGTGGTATCGGGAGACAGATATCTAGTCTCGTGCGCTCCCAGACACATTTGGTGGGGCCACTGTGAGATACAGGAAGCTGGACTAGATGGGCCTTTGGCCTGATCCAACATGGCTCCTCTTGTGTTCTTATGTAACTGCTGTTGTCCTCCCTTCCGTAGCTGTTGCTTCCTCCACAATATGTCCTTCCAGGTTGCCACTGTGCACAGTCATAGAAATATTAACAGGATGCCAAGATAAAAGACAAGGGAATTTGCTGAACACAGGCCAAGAGGTAATGGTAATAACAAGGAAGATGTCGGTTCACTTCTTTATAAACAAGGAATCCACGGCATAAGAGCTAGGAGTGCAGTAAGCAGCTATAAAGCACTGCAACACTTTCCTTGGAGCCAATCCAATCAAAAGCACACAAACAACAATATACGTATGCATATGAGTGGTCAGAAAAAAAGATCTGTAGGCACCTGACCTACTTTGGACATTTTAAATAAAATATGGCATCTTTTATGGATGCTTAGGTATGCATACCTAACTTTAGTATACTTGATTTTTAAATCTACAGTCAGTTAATGATTCTTTGGATGTTTGACATCATGAATTCAAAGTGGGTAGACTACTTTTTGGAGGGAAGGGTTTTTAGGGTAATAGATTCAATCTTCCTGCTTCCTGCATCCAGCTAGGCTTCTATCACTTCTTCTAGCAGTGTGATGGATCTAGAGCCTGTTTTCAAAGGAGACTTAAACAAAACTATATAATAAAAACAATGTTTATAATCTAGTATGTTAGAAAAGTAAGCTTATGAATAAGAATAAGTATAAGAATATGTTAATGATAATAATGACATCTGGGTCCCAAATGAAGTCTCTCCAGCTTCAGTGGAACTAAAAAGGCAAACTGAAAGAGGATGCTGTGAAATGTCTGTATTTGAAATCTAAGCTGCTTTGCAAAAATTCATAAAAAGAAAGCCAAAGGAAGGAAAGGGGGGAGGGAGGGGATGTGGGCTGGAATGCCAATCACAAGATGCCCAATGTAAACACTGAAACCGCCAACCCCCCAAGTGTTTTGCAGCCCCTGCGCAAATGCTGATTATGATTTTAAATGCATCTGGAAGATGAGTCATGACACCTGGACTTCTTTTCTTGAGAGATTGAAATGTTTCAACACTCATCCCAACAGCTTCGTCAGTCTGAGAAAAGCTAGTTGCAAGTCCTCCACTTTATTTGCAATAAAAATTGCAATTTTAAATGCAATACAGAATTCAAAGGAAATGGAAGCAAAGATGAATCTTCCCAACCCGGTGTGCCAAAGTAGATATGCCCTGAGTCACTTTCTCCTTGGAGAGTTCTCCTTCCTATTTGTCACGCAACTATACTGACTTCTCTGACTACACTAGCAATTGTTCAGATAAAGGATTTTAATCACCGTCTGCTTTCTAGAAGCAGCTTGTCATGTCTGACAGGTGAATTGTCTTGAGGGTATCCTCCAGCTTTATCCCACTCTCAGTAGAATATAATGCTGACTCGGTGTAAGACACTTTCCTTTGTGTCGACAATATATCCATCACAAATAAGCAAGAAAGCCTTGAATATAGGCTGGCCACAGGATGGGAAAGGTTTAACTATTAAAACAATATTAGAGTTTGAGAAAGGCTCCTATAGTCCATGTTTCCTGCCCTAAAGATGGTGGTGATCAGTGAAGACATGCCTTTCGGGGAGACATACGTTGGCTTTAAATACTATCCAGGTGGAGACGGTACTGGATGTTGAGACTGCACACCCGATATGGAGGACAGGAATGAATTGAAGCACCATTTTGTAGCATATTTACACAAACGTTGCCTTTCTCAAGATGAGAAGACGCATACAGACTGAGATGGGGAAAACAAAAGACATTTACAGCCAGACAGCAAAGCAGCAACAAAGAAGCATGCCTTGTGGTTAAGTATGGACAGTGGTCACTAGAAAGCATCCAGGAAACATACATCCAACATAATGACAAATGACAAAATGCAGACACCTGTCAGTTTCTGATTTTACCTGACACGTGACTTGTCTCAAGGACAGGCAGCTGCATGACTGTCTCGTCTGCTGTAGAAAAAAAGTGTGTGGAGTTTGGTTTTAAGCTATTTTTTTCTGCTTTTCTGCTCTGAAATGTTGCTTGACAATATTTGAAAGTGCAAAATGGGTTAACCCTATGTGGGTACTTACATGGCTTCAAACAGCTGCTAATGCAGTCAGCTTCTGTCTCAAATCTATTGGCGTTACCACCACACCCACCATACCAAACCTGGGTGCAGATCTTGTTTTTGTAGTCAAAGAACCACTTAACCTGATACTCCTTGCACTGTGTGCCCATGTCAAGGTCCAGCAAGCAAGGATCTGTCAAATTTGAATTTCAAAATGTGCAAATGTTAAATGATTCTGAAAACATAAATAGCTGCAAAAGGCGCAGAAAGCTAAAACAGAAGCCATTATCAACAGCAAAATGAAATTAAGCTTGATGAGAACTATGATCAGTCTTCCAGTTTTTATAGCCTAAGAAGTAATCACCTTGCAACCATTTCTAATAAACTATAGACATGCCAGGCAGCCAACACATGCATCTTAATCCCTTGTTCTGTTTTAGTTTTATTTTTTGCATAGACTTGCTGTAGAAGTGCTCAGTGTAAACAAGAGCCGACTGCAACACAGTGTTAACGGTCAGAGGCATTAAAAAGCATAGCGAGAAAAGCACAAGAATGGTGCAATTATTAAATTGAACCATCCATGTAAAAATGCTTTCCCAGTTTAGGAAAGCAAGGTTCTTACCAGTTTGCCCTGAGAGCACTCTCTGCTGCAAATTGCAAATAATAGCCATAACACACACGTTTGCCCCATCTATTGATGGGGGTGCCTCCCAATGGAGTATGATTACAGTCGTTAGCCTGCTCTCCCACCACCCACCCTATTTTGACCTGTGGATCTAGGCCTTTGGCACAGAGGGTGGTGTGTACATGGGCTGTGCTGAACACTGACAAACTGGACATCTGAAAGCATAGCGATGTGCCTGTCCCTTGTAACTCTTAAGCAAGGCACAGGCATTTGGTCTGCTGAGTAGTGTCAATAGGGGTGCTTTCCTGGGGAGTACCTTCACATTATCATCCTATCGGGACAAGTGAGGGATTTCACTTCACTTGATAACCCTTTTTTCCTTTTAAAGTAGGGGGCTGCTTGAATCATCGGGGAGTACATTCCAATACGGTACCCTTTAAATTTCCTGGGAAGTTAGCCACGCTAGTTAATCTGCTCCCCAGACTTGAGACCACTTTGGCTGTCCTGAAAACCTATGGCTGCTATCCCACGGCTGGAAAAACTGGCTCAAACTAAAATGTGGTGTCCCCCCCCCGAGAATGGTCATGTGGTTGAAGACGTGGTTCCTGTGTCCCCACGGTCGCGGTTTAAATAATCACATCTTTTGTGTCCCCATAACCAGGAACCGTGCCTGTTATTTGTTTGTTTGTTTGTTTGTTTATATGCCCCCGGGTTTGCATATCGACATGTCAGCTTCCAACTGTCATTGCTCACTCAGCGCAAACGTGTTCTAGTTTAATTTTCTGTGCATTATGGCATTTATCTCCTGGGAAAACCATGTGTTATATCCCTAAAGTGGGTGTTAGTGTGAAATAAGTTAAATACCTGTCGTTTCAGTGCAGCAAAAATGACACTGAGCTTCCAATGTACCAATATCCCAAGCTGGCAATTTTAAAAAATCACCAAAAGACACCATAATGGGAGCGAAAAAGTTTTGAAGCAGTGTTTCTGTGTCCCCACGGACTCAAGTACCGGTTAAAAATCCGCATTGGAACAGAGACAAATTTTTTACCACCTTGAGACCAGGTACTTGGAAAATCTGCTGGATCACGCTAAAGTGGGCATAACTGCACTTTTAAAAAAAAGTCTGCTGGCCGTGTGGACATGATTTTTATGATCAGCATCTTTAAGCAGTTTGAAGCAGTTTTTAGTGGTTGTGGGATAACAGCCATAATTATGTAGTGGTAAAAATACAACAACATAGGACAGCTGTGCCTTTGAGTCAGGCTGGGATTGATTGAACAAAGGCAATGGTTAAACAGTGGTGAGAAAACAGTGGTGAGAAGTTGGACCCATTGCGGTGGAGATAGTCAACTATTTCAGTAAAGCTGGACTGAGCTTTTCCCTCACAACCTTATTCACTAATTACCACCTCATTGTCTTGATTGTGAATTGTGGTCCCCCCCCCTTTTTTTGCTACCCTTACAGGAATCTGAGATTCATTTTACATTCCTGGGGCAGAAGCCTATCTTTTGTTTTTGAATAAACTACATTTTCAGAACATACATCTGTCAACACACTAGCTTCCAGCACATATCCTTTACACATTTAAGAGGCTCATTTCTCTAAGTTTAATCAGTATGGGTTTTTTTTTTGTCTGTACTCAAATTTTTGTCCCCACAATTTTTTGTTCCCTCAGTAACTGGTGTTACACAAGTACACCAAGATCTGAGGGCATAATCACATGGACCATAAAAGGTGGAGTTATATTGTGTGTGTTGTTATTTTAATTGTTTTTATAAATTTCTGTTCACATGATGCACGGGTAAAATCAATTTATTTGGCCAACTGATTTATTTTTCCCAATATTGCCACTACAGGCTTTTAGAAATGACCCAACATCTTTATTCTTTCTTTCCACATTGGTTTGGCATATGTGCTGTTGATTTATTTTGCACCAATGTGTTTTCAGTGCCAAGTTTACTGCTGCATCACTTTCTTTTCTCCCTCCCCCCCCTTGTCAATGTGGAGAAACACCCCATCTAGTGTCTTTTGAGAACCAAGTACCCTAAATCCAAAGAACTGTGTCATGAAACATATTCCAATATTGCCTTCTATTTTTTTTCACAAGGATTTACAGGTTGATGCTGCTTTAGCAGTATAACATTTTAGGTATTTTTAACCTCAACAAAAAGGCATTTTAGAGTTACATGCTCCTGCAGCAGCACAGAAAATAAGTTGATTTCATTGGGACAGCCCACAAAACATGTTCAAAGTTCAAGAAATGTATCAACAAAAAAGACAGCTAAGTGAACACACCCAGCGGTTTATATAGCGTGTGATATAGATTTATATACCATAAATATACATCATTATAAATGAAGTGGAAATTGAAAGGATTCAAATGGCCCGTGTGTTTAGTCCTTTAGACCATGTCGAAGCATACCCCTATTTTCTCACATTATTGCACAGGACTCTCTTTGTTACACAACAAAAGATCATGGTGAGTAAAAAACAAGAAAACATCCAAAGGAAAACAGGCCCAAGAGTGGAGAATAGGGGTGGGCACAAAATGGATTTATTTATTTATTTATTTATTTATTTATTTATTTATTTATTTATTTGTATTTATAGGCCGCCCAACTTTCCCACAATTTAGAAATTTAGAAACAATTTTTTAAAAATTGTACAAAATTAACCTGTAACAAAATGATTTATTACTCTATAAAAGTGGAATAACTTGATCCCCTGAATCCCAAATTGCTCCAAATTTAGAGGGTTTAAAGGAGAGAGTCCAAGGAAAGTTCACACCAAATTTGGTGCCTCTAAGGCCCAGGGGATCCATTTTACAGAGAAATGAATCAGTTCATTTTAAACTTTAAAAAGCCAGTTCTTTTCCTTACTAACAAAATGCTGCTTCCCCGTTTCGTTTCGTTTCGTTTCATTTTGTTACGTAACAAATGGATGAATCAGCATTTCATTTTTTCATTCAGGGCCCATCCTTAGTGGACAACTCCTCTGTCTCCACGGATGTGCAGATTCCGCCTACAGTCCATGCTAGATCTGCAACTTATTTCACGTAGCTGTCAAACATTTTAATTGTGACCTCTTAAACACTTAAATGTGTGCGTGCACACACACACACACACACACACACACACACACACACACACACACACACATATTAGAAGTTGTTGTGGAGGAACATTTCTGAATCCGATTCACTTTCCAAACACGAACGGCCTTATATTTTCATCAGAAACACGGAAAACATAGAAAACAAATAAAAGTTAAGCCTCACATGTTGAAATACTCTGGGAAAGCTGTGGTTTCTGAATCTGAATTATTTTTCATATTCTTCTCTTTTACCCTTCCTATGGTTCCACTTAGAGTTTATGCTCTATGAGGAATTACTATGTGTCAGAAATATATATTATACATCCTGTGGCTCTCTTACAAAAAGAAAAAAAACAGCTAACAAGGAGTTAAACATCTACACAAAGACAAGTGCCTTCCAAGAATCAGACCAGTGCTATGCTAATTATGTGATAAAAGATGAAAATCAGTGAGAAAAAGACACATGTCCAGAAGATACATAGCAGAAGAATGACAGAATAATGTGAATTAACAGAGGTGCAGAAGAACGCAAGCAATAATTCTGTGATTGTTATATTGGAACATTGTGATTTAAGAAACAAAACAGACACTATGATTTAAAGAGGCATACAACCTCAGCTACACCAAAGCACCAGATCAGTGGACTTATTTTATCTCTCCCACGGCACCATAATCACCTCCTCTAGATGAAGCTTCCTTTATGAAGTTGGATGCAGAGTACATGATATTCAAATTAATGCTTTCAAGCAGTCTGCTTGAAAACCATTGCATAGCCTTTAGAGAGCAACGTAAATGGGAGAAATGGAGTTATATAAAATACACTTAACATATTTCCTTCCTTCCTTCCTTCCTTCCTTCCTTCCTTCCTTCCTTCCTTCCTTTTTGGTGTCATCAAGTGAATTCTGGATTGCTAGGTAGAAAGAATTCAGAAGTGATTCCCCACTCCTTTCTTCTGGGGACTGTGCAGCTTGCCTGAGGCCACACAAGCTGACTCTTGTGATATGCACAATGAGGAATTGAATTCCCAAAGCTCTGGTTCTGCAGAAAGATGCCTAATGCACTGGACTCTCCAGACAGTCACAGTTTGCATGTAACTATATAAATATAGCATTATCTTCCTCGTCTTCTTTTTCTTAGCGTTTGTCCCCTTGGGGGATGGGGTCTGCTATATAAAAATAGTCTTATGCTGGAGCTTATAACCCTTCAGAAGGCCCAAAAACCAAGCCCCCATTTTTGAACCTATGAAAGTAACAAATTTTAAAACTGATAGCAAATTATCTCAGGTCAGAACCATGCAATGCAGGATTTAAAAAATGTAAGACAAGCTGTGTGCATGTTACGAGTTATCAAGTCCATAAGAACATACATAAGAACATATATAAGAAGAGCCATGCTGGATCAGGCCAAAGGCCCATCTAGTCCAGCTTCCTGTATCTCACAGCGGCTCCACCAGATGCCTTTGGGAGCGCATGAGACTAGATATCTGTCTCCCGATACCACTCCCCTGCATCTGGCCCTTGAAGTACCCTGGTTTAAAGCCTGGAGATTACACATCTCCATCATGGTTTGTAACCTGTAGCCAAGTCCAAACCAACTTAAGGTGACCCTAGTAAGGCTTTAAGATAAAGCTAGATACTTTTAGAGGTATTTTACTTGTTCCATGCCCCCATATCCATGACAGGGTGGGAGGATTCACACTCTGAAGCACAAGATCTCAATAAAAGCTGGGCAAGCAATTTGATTTCTTTTTAATTCTACATGCACACTTTTGAAAAGGTGTCAAAGTTTTACCTCTAATGGTAATGGCCAATACATGATCAATATTTTGTTTCATGCAGCTAGGCTGTCAGTTTAAAATGGGGAGGGGGGGCTTCAATCAATTATTTATATCTCACTTTTAGGAATAGGGATAAGAAGAAGCAGGCAAATGACAACCAAATCATGTAAAACATTACAGAAATTCTAACAGGTATTTCAGGCATGTGACTTGCTCTTTAGTGGTTATTAAAATACACAAAACAATAGACATTTGAAATTGACACAGCCATCACACATTTGTAACATATATTAATAACTCAGACATTGTTAATCAGTGATTATAAACCAATTAGGTGCCATTAATGAAGTGTGATAAGGAATCATTAACACCTTGAGACAAGACAAGAGGTAAACAGCCAAGTACACACTCATACGTTGTGACAAACTTTCATATATCATAATTTTCCAAGGAGCCACAGGAAAACACACCCTCTACTACACCCTGTGAATACTTGTTGGCTGCACGATGGCTATTGCCTTACATGAGGCTCTGCTATTGTTTGCTCTTTAATATGTTGTTGTTGTTGTTGTTGTTGTGTCATTACAGTTGTGACCGACTCTTTGTGACCCCATGTCCATAGAGTTTTCTTGGCAGGAACACAGTGGCTTGCCAGTTCCTACTCTAGGTGCCTACAGCACCTGGTATTCTCTGGTGATCGCCCATCCAAGTACTAACCAGGGCCGACCCTGCTTAGCTTCCGAAATCAGGCGAGATTGGATGTGCTTAGGGCATATAAATAGCCACTACCAAGCCACAATGGTTCTTTCTAAAAAGAGGGAGAGAAGGGCTGTTGTTGAAGGGTGGGTCCAACTTACAGCCACTGTGGGACGTCTTCTCCTAGAATTCAGCAATGCACAAACCAGTGTTACACAGCCTCTCTAGCTCTCACTACTTAAAACAGCCCCTGAAGGAACAAACTCCTTTCCTTATTTTCACCTCCCAAGAGACCAGAGATGACAAGCCCCATAGGACATGGACTCCCTCATAACAGGACCTACGGGAGAGCACAATTAATGGAGGGCTTATGCCATTGTCCCTTCATTCTAGGAAAGCCTAGAGTAGCGCTTTTCCCAGAAGATTTCACAACATATGTGTTTTTCAATGCAATGTTTAAAGATATACATTTTTGCACATTTTCCTTTTCCCTCCAAATACACATCATCTTTCCTTTTGCTTTCCAGGGCAGTGTACAACGCAGTAGTTTGACAGGCATCTGGAATTCATGTACCTCACCAAAGAACTGCACAACTCATTGCTTCTCACATTTTCCTGGAAACATGAGCCAACGTTCAGCTCTTTGGAAATCTGAAATTACCCAGTGCCATAATCTCATTCAATTCCTTTTATGACCTCTTTACAAAAGCTATTGCTGCCTTGTGTCATTACGCTAAAACTGGCATAATTGAGCACTACTATTATTATGACAAAACTTATTTGCTTTAGTTAGATAGTATGCATTATGAATGCCTCTTAATTAAAACAGTTCTTCCTTCCCTCAAAATATCAGATTATCTTGCTGGCACACAATTATTACTATGGAACACCGCACACGTCCTTCAATGCTGATGTTCTGCTATTCCAGAGAAAATAACTGTTCTTCTTTAATTCTGGTGACCTACCACCAAGCTGGGCCTTGCCTCAAGAGTTCTGTCTTGGAGTTCAACTGAAAATAGTATACTCAAAAAAAATTACATTTCACACTTGTAAAGGCAATGGGACCCACCTGTTTCAGGTCTTTCCAATGGCTCATTGTTCATCATTAAATTAGCTACTGCTGAAGGCATCTTTGGTACAGGCATGCTCTCTGCAAAAAAACAAACAAAACTAAACAACTCCAAAAGACCTCTGTGGTGGTGGTGGTGGACTAAAAATACAGCTAAAGCAACATAAATTTGAATTATCCAGTTAATAGAATGAATACCACACATTTTAAACTGTAACTTGAGTATGTAGCACCTAGGGGTAACTTTGTGCCATCAAGGCCACCCCAGAGCTCTCTGTTTTCTAAACACCAAATATGGTGGTGATTTTGTTCAAAAATGCCTCAGATATTGTGGCTTTCTCCCCCCCCCCCAGGCTTTTGTGTGGGTATCTCAGAAGACTCCCAGAGTACAAGCTGCCAAACTACAAGAATCCATTTTTAACATTCCCATATTCTGGTGTTCTAAATCCAGGCAGCTTAATATGTATAAGAGACAAACCTGTCTACCATATTGTGGTGTACGACAGTTAGCACTAATCTGAGAGAGCAAGTCAAGTGCAAACATTAGAGGACTGGTTAGAGGACTTCTTTTCTTGTGAGAGTGAAACATTTCACTACTCAGTTTATAGTATAAATTGGAGGTAGAGATGGACACAAAATGAAAAATGAAACACTGTTTCATCATTTCATTATGTAACTATTGTTTCATTATGAAATGGAATGGTAGAATGCATTTTGTTATGAAACGAAACAAAATGCCATTTCCCCCCTCTAGGAATGAAACGATTCATCCTAGAGCAGGCATGTCCAAACTTCGGCCCTCCTGATGTTTTGGACCACAACTCCCAGAATTCTAAGCCTGTATTTCCAATGTCAAAGGACTGTGGAAGTTGTGGTCCAAAACATCTGGAGGGCAAAGTTTGGGCATGCCTGTCCTAGAGGAACCAAAATGACAGGGGAGCTTACTCAAGATCTTCCCTGTAATCCCCTGAAATTTGGAAAGGTTTGGGGTACAGGGGGCTGAGTTATTAAACCTCAAAGGGGGTCCCCTTAGGAAAAAATCATTTGTAACTGAGTTGGAAGCTGCTAATACCCCCCTTGCAGGCAAGCCTTAAATTAATCCCAGTTAACCCCTATATTGCCGGCACACACTATACACACTCTGGGAATTAGCCAGCAGACCCTCTTTGGAGCTTAATAACTCAGCCCCCTGAAACCCAAACCTCTCCAAATTTCAGAGGCTTAGAGGGAAGAGCTTGACGAACCTTCCCAGTGGTTTTGGTGCTGAAATATGCCTGCTAACACAGGCATGTATCAGCACCAAAATGGTTGGGGAGCTTCACTGGACTCTTCCCTATAAGCTCCCATAATTTGTAGAGGTTTGGGTTTCAGGGGGCTGAGTTATTAAACTCCAAAGGGGGTCCCCCTAGGAAAAAAACATTCTAATTAAATTGGAAGTTTGGAACTAAGCTTATAATAGCACCCCCTGGCAGGTGAATGACTAGTGGCTTCTGACTCAATTGGAAATGTTTTTTCCTAGGGAGACCCCTTTTGGAGTTTAATAACTCAGCTCCCTGAACCCCCAAATTCTCCAGATTTGGGGGTCATACAGGAAAGAGTCCAAAGAAGCTCCCCTGTGATTTTGATGCCTTGAGGACCCAGGGGAGCATAGCATTTCATTTCATTACAAAACTACTTTAAAATGTGTTACTAATGAAACAAAATGAAACTACGAAAGAAACAAAACAAAACAAAATGCTATATTTCCATTTTGTGCCCATCTCTAATTGGAGGCCTCACCACTAACTTTCCTCAAACTAATGAAGCTGCTTGGATAAGTAGTGAAACATTTCAGTTCACCTCACATGGATGACTGAGAATCTTCACAGACATTAGAGGACTGGATTTGGAACATGGAGAACCAAGTTAAAAATCTCTGCTTGCCAGAATCTTTTAGTGAAGGCTAATACAGGGCTCTTTGGAGAATAAATGGGAAAGGAGAAGCATGTAAAGTTGTATGTACACGTTGCTGGTATGTATATATAAATAAATTATTGATGTTTGTAAAGGTTCCCATTGGATTGCAGTCAGTTTTTGCCATGTGTTTCTACTGACAGCAAAAACAAAAAAAGCTGTACTAATGCATGAAAACACAAGAGGAGTCCTCCACAAATGACACAGTACCATCTGATTTTCAGAGGGTGGGAATATAGCGGTAAGTGAAATCAAACTTCAGGATATAAAAGAAAACACATAAAGTGAAATTTCTTTAAGTGATATTACCATAAATTTGCACAGCTGTACCACATAAGGCTGATGATATCACTGTGATTTTTTTAAGAAATAAAACATTTCTGATTCTCCACCCACCCACCTCCAAGGGCCCCCATGGTACCCCTCTTGTCAGCAAAGCCATTTGGAGGCCATGGCATCAGAGGATTGGGGGGGGAGTCTTTAATTTCTCAAAACTACCACCTCCATGGTGACTTTATCTTTTGAGAGAGAACAATTGGGCAAAACAGTGACAAGAAATTTTGTCTTTTATCTTTTATTCTACAAGGGCTAGATACTGCCCTTTTTGTTGCCTTTTGGGGAAGGAGGAAGAAATCTGGAAAACAGGCCGAGAAACAGTCCAAACAGATGTTGAATACTGTTGCTAGAATCTAGGCCAAAGCTGAAAAACCAGGCATAATGGTGACCCCCCCTCTCTTTTTAGCATTCGGCCTCCACTGAATTAATGTGATCCCTCAACTGTCAGGTCTTGCAGGTTCTTGCCTCAAATACTATGGGTTAGGTAAGTGCAGATCCACAACATAAATTAAAGTCATGGGCAGAGTCAGGGATGCAGGAACCCTGTAAGTCTTGGCAGACGCAGAGACACCTCTTGCTGAGGCTCACAGCCAACAGGTGAAGGGCCACTTGAGTGGTGTAGCTGAAGGCCCAGGTAGAGCTGTATATACAGGCTTCCTGTGCTGCTGTCATTTCCCTCAGCAACAGAAGAGTCCTGGTGATTCCTGAGCTATTCTGCCCCTGAATGCCCAGTTCCTGCCTTGCATTCTTGTGTTAATTGCAAGAATCCTGGAAGTATAATCAGTATTGCCATTCTTAAGTTAAAGGGGTTAATGGGGTCTCAATTCTGGACGAGTGAGGCCGCAATTTACTAAGAGGAACTTAGTAGCAGAGGTGATGTTCAAAGCACAGACTTCCTAGTTCACAGTTCCATCTCTTTACCACTATGCAGGCAAAGTGTATAGGCATGGGTGTGGGGTAAAGAGTTTGGGTGTCTCAGATTTATGTCTATTCATCACTGCCATTGCATTTAAAAAATAAACAGTTAACAGAATTCCACTGCCAGGAATATCCCTAATGAACATCCCTGTATAAAATATACTGTATTGCTTTACAAAACATGGTTCAAAGCATGTGTTCCATGTTTATAGCATTTTCTGGGTATGAGCTTTCATCATTGATACAACGGTTAATATTTCCAACGCCTGAAAATGATAGTGAAAAAAGAATGACTTTCATTCCCACCCCTTGGCCCCAAAAGGAGACTTACTTGTGGTAAATGTTCCCTTGTAGGTTGCTTTGGCCTGAGCGTTGTGGAAGCCTGTGACAACAACGTGATACTTCTGGCCACTCCCAAGGCCTCCAATCACCCGCTCAGTACCAGTGACATTCAGCCTCAAAATTAAAGAGTGGTCGTATGCCGATGTGATAGTGATGTCATAGACATAGACATGTTGTGGCTCAGGATTAGCCCAGTATAGTTTCACACTATTTTCTGTGATGTTAGTTATTTGGATTTCTCCAATCTGCATAATTTCTGTTTTAAAAAAAGATGAAAAAGTTTGAATACAGCCGTAAGAACAACTTTTGGATTTTGAATAATGTTTCAATTATTTAATTTAGCTCCAAGTAAAAGTTAAAATACTAATACTATGTAATCAAAATTGGAAATAAATGCACTGCCATATGGAATCACTTAAAAGAAAGATGAATTTTTGTGGTCCGTTTCCATTTTCTATGTGTTTCTATGTGTTCCTTCTTTGTAGCCCATTTTGTTCTATTTCTTTTATTAAGGTGCATTTTTCTAAAACTTACTTATAAAATTTATGTAATTATGGCCTTTACCAAAACAACAACAAAACAACAAAACAAAACAAAAACAAAACAACACCCCAAACCACCTCAATGTATTCCAGCTAATCTGGAACGAACAATTTGTACCCTTCCAAATGTTGTTAGATTGTAACCTAATGTCAGAACTATGCATTCAGTACAATTAATAAATATATTAGATGGTTTTCACCCAATAATGGGCAACACCGGAACATCTTGGGAAAACTGACAAGTCTTTTAAGATACAGGCTGAGGGACATAAAGTATACAGGTATAGGCATGAACTTGCTTGTTCCCTTCTCGACATTCACAAAGGACCTCCTCATTGCAAAACCCTCATTTTCTTAGGCTCACTTTGGTTTGGACAACTCCAGTCTGTAACCTATTAACTGACTTCCAAGCCACCCAGCTCTCTGGACAGCCAGAAGCTAGACTTTCGTGGGTTCCCTTCATTTTAAAATGGCACCTTAAGAATAGCAAATGCAGTCAAGCAACATCTGTACCGGACACAAAGAGAGAGCACAACTGGATGAGCAGCATCAGCCTACTACTTTCAAGAGAGAGATTCAAGAGGATCCAAAGGATTCCTCTTGGCTGAAAGTTGCTCGGTTGGTCTATCAGCCCAAGAGAAGGTGTATTTCAGAATTAAATCTGTCAAGAAGTCAAGAAGACTCATTTCTGAACTGTTTAAAAAGATTATCTCTCTCTCTCTCTCTTTTAAAAAAATACTTTTTGGACAGCACCACCACTGGTCTTAGAACTGCAGAGTTTGAAGGGATTCTTTGGATTATCAGGTCCAGCAACTGTCAAGGAAGTACAGCAAGGATTCAGACCCCCGGAACTAAAACACAGAGCTCTCCAGAAATTCTAATAGAGAGTCTCAATAAAGTTGTGTTGTTTGGGAAATGGCATTAATTTGGAAATAGGTGTCAAGAAGATTTAAAGAAAACACAGTATGAATAATATAATAATCAGTTTTAGAAATCATTATAGGTAAGTATGGTTATCTGAAGAACCATGTGGGGCTATGTAAAAACAATGTTCTATAGAAAAAAGAAAATAGATGAGGAAGAGATGTGAGCTGGTATGTTAAGGTTCTTTTAGGTTACAGAGTCTCCCCATGAATCAGGGGTGTCCAAACTTTTTGCAAGGAGGGCCAGATGGGGTGAGGTGAAAATGTGTGTGGGCTGACCATATTTGGCCCCCAGGCAGGACATTGGACAAGTCTTTATAACATGCAAGGAGGCAGGGAGGACACTGCAGTGATGGAGCTGGGGGCAGGTTGGCTGGGCAGGTGCCTGGGGGGTGGACAGAGATAGGGAGGGCAGGCAAACATAAAACTGCAAGCTGACATCTCTATCTAGTATGGGGAGGGGCCAGCTCGTGGGGATGCATGACAGGCTGAGCCAGTGGGGAGAAGAGGTTGCGGGACGCTCAAAATTTGAAAATGGGCCAAATTTGGCCCCCGGGCCTGACTTTGGACATGCCTCCCATAAAAGAAAAGTGTCAGCATTAGGGGAAATGTATCCCCCCCCAAATATATATTTCATTAATGAAGAGAATAAGAAGGTATATGGAAGTTAGAATAGTGCACCCCTTCACCAACAGGATCACTCTTCATATTTACATTCATTATCCTCCCCTCCAGAACAAAATCTATTGTTGTGCAGAAGCCTTACCCCTATCTCATACAAGCACATATTCAATAAATCTACCCCATATATCATAGAAAATATATTTTTAACTCTCCTTTTCTAATCTTTAAAGTACATGACAATTTATCATTTAAAGCAATATTCTTTCTTTCTTTCTTTCTTTCTTTCTTTCTTTCTTTCTTTCTTTCTTTCTTTCTTTCTTTCTTTCTTTCTTTCTTTTTCTAAGTACAAACTCCAGGACTTTTGTGCATTTGTGCTAAATAATTAGTTTGTTACATAGTAAAACTAAAGCCACTATGAGGTAGACTGTAGACTGAATGAAATGGTGGCATAGATGTGAAGTAAAAGGATCAAGTCCAACATCCCAAAGAAATTTGGCAAAGTGTGAATATTGTACATACCTTCCGTTTTTACCATTTTTTCCGTTTTTTCCATTTTTTCCATTTTTTCTGGTTTTTCTGGTTTTTCCGGTTTTTCTGGTTTTTCTGGTTTTTCTGGTTTTTCTGTTACTTGTGGTGGTAACGTAGATGTGGTGGTTACATTATTTGGTATGTGTCTGATGGGATAAAAGGAAATAGTTACCAATATGGTGTTGTTTTTTAAGAAGACTGTTCATTTTAGAACTTTGCTTGGGAAGCTAATATTCTCTCACAACTGATTTCTTTGCTATAGGTATTTAGGGAAGTGAACTTATTTCTCTACAGTCTTGAACAAAATGCTTTACAGTTAGACATGGGCACGACTTGGAAAAATTCTCATTTCCGTTTCCGTTCCTCGTTTCCATTACGCAATGGAAACGGTAACGACAAGCCGTCAGAACTCGAACTCGAACCGATAAAAGAAAAATTGGGTCTGATTTGTCGTTGTCGTTCATGGCATCACGGCGATCACGCGATGCCAAGCGGCACAGGAAAAAAGTTTTAAAAAAAACCCCGATTCCCAGCCAAAAAAGCAGGCGAAAATATGCCTGCCTGAGTGAGGGCACCTACCAGAGGGGTGGTTTCTGGGGGGGGGGTCCCCGGCCTTCCCCCCCTCTCCTGCCCTGGGCTGCTCTGGTGGGGGGCATCCTCGTCATCTCACCATGCCATGCGGTGCGGGGTGATCCAAAATGGCGACCGCAATATTTTTTTTTGAAATCGTGGTCTAAAAACCCCAAAAAGCACCACACAGAAACATGCGAGAATTAGGTATTTTAACTGCCTGAATTTTTACAGTAGCAGCAGTGGGTTTTTCTTGCAATAAACGTCTGTCTCCAATCCCATTTATTTTTTATTTTATTTTATTTTATTTTATTTTATTTTATTTTATTTTTTTTATTTTTTTTTTTTACACCTGCGCAATGATGGGCTGGCCATGGGATGGGACCATGCAAATTTTTGGAGCCATTCCACCAATCGCATGGCCACTTGGCCAGGTTTTGACTGAGACTTCTGGGATGTGCCAGTCGGGCATAAAAAGCCCACTATAACCCTAGCCCTAACCCTAACCCTAACCCTAACCCATACGCCAGTACACTGTCCTTCTTAGTGGGTCAGAGGCACCCAGAGGTGCAGCCCACTAACTCACCCTAACCTTACCCATAATAACCCTAAGCCTAGCCCTTGCCCTAACCCCAACCCTAAGCCAGATCTGTACTCGCATTGCACTACACGCAAGTACACTGTCCTTCTTAGTGAGTCAGAGGGCGCCCAGCAGAGGCATTCTTCTCTCACCTCGTTCACAGTCCAAAGTTCCAAAAAACTCCAAACCTGTACGCCAGTATGCTGTCCTTCTTAGTGAGCTAGAGGCACCCAAAAGAGAGGTGCCTCTGCCAGTGCCACTTGGTACGCAATGGCTACACGGTCATGTACCCTTCCTTTTCCCTTTGTAGCGGGCCAGAGGAGGCATCCACCCCAGAGAGGTGCCTCCAGGAGCCTGCTAAATGCCTTCCCTTTGTAGCGGGCCAGAGGAGGCACCCACCCCAGAGAGGTGCCTCCAGGAGCCCGCTACCCTACCCCCCCTAAACCAGTACTAACGACAGACGACAAACAAAATGACAAATTTTTGAAAAATTTCGCGACAAACGGAAACGAGCCGAAACGGGCTGGCTCCGACACACGACAACTCGAAACGTCATTTTTCCTGGTCGTGCCCATCTCTATTTACAGTTGTCAAGTTTTCTGATCCAGTTTTTTCTGAAAAATTTATGTCTCTAAAACTTGTGTGGTTTCCCATGTATGTTTCTGAGGAATAAGCATGTTAAATTGACACGTGCAGCATCTAGGCTGAGGTATTTTAAGATTAGCGCTTCACAGAATCTGGAGAATATATTCTGAAATAGCAGGTCTATTCTGATCAGCATAGACAGCATTCCAAAACCAAGTGTCATAGCCAATCTAAGTCAATGTCCTCAACCGGTCCCAGTACACTTTCCCCTTCAATTGCAGGGGTTTGAGCAGTGTGGTTTGGCTATAAACATTTTTTCAAATAAATATATGCATAAATGTGCCTGTGACCACTCAAACCCCATTAGCTCAACACTGAAGGTGCTGGTATGCTCCAATTGCTCTCAATTTAATTCAGTCACTAGAGGAAGGTTTCATAAAAAACTTTAAGGCAGACATGTCCAAACTTCGCCCCTCCTGATGTTTTGGACCACAACTCCCAGAATTCCAAGCCTGTATTTGCAATGGCAAAGGACTGTGAGAGTGGTGATCCAAAACATCTGGAGGGCCAAAGTTTGGACATGCCTGCTTTAAGGCTTATTAATATGTAGTACTGTATGGAAAGGAATGTCAGTGCTATGGAAGAGAATCCTGATAGAGAGAACTGTTCTGTGTATTTTGTGAGCAAACTGTTTATGTTTGTAGTTATGTTTTGTGGGTCATAAGAGTTTATACACCAATTTTGAACTACATGGGATCCAAGGGCCCCTAACTCCAGCGTTGTTGACAGAGGTATATGACATTTCCAGACTGGTGGCTCTTAACTTAAGTGCTGGGTGCCCCCCTCCTAACCCAAACTGGAGATTCTACAGCCCAAACATTGTTCACCAAGATATACAAAACTTACAATCTTGTACAAGAAACAGGGCCATATCATTTTTATATATCTGCTTTCTCTCAGCATGAATGGAACAACAACAATCATCATCACCATCACCATCACCATCACCATCACCACCATAAGAGCTACAAAACCCAGCAATATTAGCAACATCATATACTGTATATTCCACTTCATTATTTAACAGATACTTAGATTGTGGGTTAAAACAGCTACAGTATCTGTTTTATAATGCTAGTCAATGTTTTTATAATTTTGACTGACTGTGTCTGGTATTTTTGAATAATACTAATAGGACTGCAGAGTGGAAGAGATTCCATGGATCATCAGATCCAGCGCCATTCAAGGAGTCGCAGTGAGTATTCAAATTCCCAAGCTTGAACTCTGCAGTCAAACCACTAAACCACAGAGCTATCCAGCAGTTCATATACTATGTATATTATACTCATTCAGATGTTCATGGACATACATTTGCTTGAACAGAAATTGGGTTATACAGAATCAGAAAATCTATTATACTTACATTTGTTTCTGGTCAATTTTTTTGACTGGCTGATCACTCTGTAACAAATCACATTGTTTTCGGATGTCTGGAGACAGGTAAAAGGCATTCTCACCTGGAAAAAAAGCACACATTCAGAATTTCAACTAAATGCTTCTAACTTCTGTAACAATATAAACCAAAATAAAAATAATTTAATAAGTTGGATGTTAGACATTTATTTGTTTATTTAGAATATTTATCACCTGTTTCAAAAGATATCACAACTGTTCTTATTGGAACTACCCCTGAAGTCTTTTAAAATAGGTGATGGATGTCCTGAATAAGCAAATAAATTTTAAAAAATAGTTTGACATGCAAAATATAAGAATTTAAAATAGTTTAAAAGAAAACAAAATTTAATATTTAAACTGCATAATTGAGCTGCATATGACTTTATTTTAATCATTTGATTATTTTACAGCTGGAATCTTATCAGCATTCAAATAAGCTTTGTATAATTTGCACAGCTAATTGCAACTAACTGACAGGGTGGCAGGACACATCTCAGTTGCATAATTGGGAGCATGACTAGGAGACCACTTGATGTCCTGGGAATTAACTGCAATTAGCTGTGACACGCTACACAGCCCTTATGTGAATACCAACAGGATTCAGACTGATTTTATTGTGTGCAGTTTATAAACTATAATGTAGGTTATAACTCTCTCACTGTTTCCTCCATTACCCAAAATATCAGTCTTGGAAGAAATGAAATGCAGCTCTGCATTCTGCTAACCCTAATAAAGAGAAAACATCCATACCTAAAGAGATAACAGTTCTGGCAGCAGTTAAATGAGAAGATTCCCTAATCTACTATTAACATTCCTGACTTGTATAATAAGGAACAAATGGGAGATATGGGAAGACTTTCCTTCAAATTTGTGGTATAAAAGATTAGTTTTATACCAGAGGTCTGCAAAATGTTGACAGTGCGAAGCAACCAGACATCTAAAGACTGTTGCTCTAAATACAAGCAATTTTTAATACCCTGAATAATTTAAGGACTGAATGCCAGCTGGATAACTCAGTGGTTTAGGTTTCTGACTAGGGATGGTCACAAAACGAAAAACGAAATGCTGTTTCATCAGTTTCATTACATAACAAAATGAAATGAAACCTAACAAAACGATGAAGCAGCATTTCGTTACAGACGAAATGAAACAGTCATTTTTTCCGTTAAAACAAACTGTTTCGTTTCCTCTGTAAAATGCTGTCAGCCTGCCATGGGTAAAACAAAAAACATGCCAACCCGGCCCATGGGCCAGCTGGTCGGCACAAGAAAATATAAATAAATAAATAAATGTGCCAACCTGTCCTGTGGGCCAGCTGGTTGGCACAGGAAGAAATTAATTTTTTTTAAAAGCGAGAAATAAAAAGCAAAACAAAACAAACAATATGAAATTAATTTTTTTAAAAAAATGATTTTGTAATAAACGAAATGAAATGGGAGGAGACGAAGAACGAAACGAAACACCATTTTGGCGTTTTGTGTCCATCCCTGTTTCTGACTGCAGAACCACAGGGTGGGAGCTGAATTCTCCACTGTGCCTCCAGAGAGAAGACCCAGCCTATGTGATCCTGGGAAAGCTGCACAGTCCCTACCTAGAAAGCCCTGAAAGCAGTTGTCATAGGTCAGAATTGACTTGTTGGCATGCATGCGCACAGATACATGAGACCGAACAGAAGATGGAGACTGACAATAAATCCTAGAATTAGATTTTGCTATCAGTATATTTTCACACTTTTATTATTGCGAAAAGACTTGGCTAGGGAAAATCTGTGGTAGTTCAAGAACCCAGGGGACAGGTTAATATCCTGAAAGGATTCCTAGATTTCTGTACCAGATTCTGGTATAGGCATATGTTCCCATGGGTTACAGCTAGCTGGATCCCATGAAACCTAGATAAGCAGGCTGCAGTCGGAGGGGGAAAACCTTGTGCCAAATAAAGCCTGACATTTTCTAAGATGGTCCGAGACTGCTGATTTTTATGGAAAAATCAGTGTTCCCTGCAGAGTGCCTCCCACTCAATACATGCGTTGAAATCTTTTCTAAAACACAACACCTTAAGGGAGAAGTCCTTCACCAGTAAATCCACTCCTTATATATCTCATTTACCATGAATGCCCTATTAGGCTCACAATATGTTGGTTGTAACGTGATGGCTCGAGATGGGCACAAAATGATTTTTGTTTTGTTTTTCATTTCGTTACAGAATGAAACAAAAAACAAAGTGCCCTTTAAAAATAAACAAGACAAAATATAACTTTTCATTATGTTCTGTTCCATTCTGTTATTGTTTATTATTTATGTTGACAAGTGCCCATCTCAGCACTTGTCAAAATAAATAATAAAAATAAGTGCCGACCCGTCAGCCCCATGGACCAACTGGTCGGTGCTAGATTTTTTTTTAAAAAAAAAACACTGACTGGCTGGGCTGATTGGCTGTAAAAAAAAATTAAAAAAAGAAAAAAATGAAAAATGAAACAAAATGAAAAATGAAATGATTGTTTTTAAAAAATTCATTTCGTTCCAAATGAAACAAAACAAAAAAAGAAATAAAAAAAGAAATGAAACACCATTTTGGCGTTTCGTGCCCATCTCTATTGATGGCTGCTGCTGCTGCTGCTGCTGCTGCTGCTGATGATGATGATGATGCAGTGGCCTTCCTTATATTAGTGGCAGTATCCTTCCACACCATTTTCTCAAGGCCCCACAAATAGGTTTACTGGCTATGCTAAAAGATTACCAGAACTATGAGCTGCAAAAGCAACATTTCTGAGGCAATCTTTACCCCTGCATCTTCATCCCAGTGTATCCAGGGAAAGATGACCTGGCAGATATGACTGATAAGACAGGGAGGATCTTAAATAAAATCTTGTGTTTTCTGTAGTTCTGCTGAGCACCTTTTTATTTCTTTTTATTTATTTATTTATTTATTTATTTATTTATATAAATAAAAAGAGCCGCCATGCCCCTTGGAGTTGGCCCTAGGCTAAAGCATATTTGGGATGCAGAAGCTGTATTTGGTGATGTGATGATGGATTACCTGTTGCAAGAGTATTTATTTGCCCTCACTTAAAGTCTGGTGGTAAATTTACACCAGAAACAAAGTAAACAAATAAAAAGTACAAATATTACATTAATATCCAGTGCTGTGTCCTCCAAATGAAACAACACACTCCCCACTGCTCAAGTAACAATGTCACTTCAAAAGAACTGATCGTATAAATGGAATAGAGATCGTTATTTTTTGTTTCTGCTCAAAATTCAGCTATAAAATTAGAGTTTTTTCTTTCCTTTCCTTCCTATTCATGTATGCTCAACAGAAAACCATTACCATACCTTCTAATACTGTGCCCCATCAGATACTTACTGCTGATAAAAGATGGCAAGAGGTTTCCAAAGCGTAGCAAAGGCTCCTCATGGAGCTCAGATGGCTTATCAACATATTTGAAGAAGACGTCGTGAGGCTCACTTGCCAAACTGTAGATACTCTTGATGTCCACTTTTCTGCCAATGCCCAGGATGATGAAAAAATATCCTTTACATTTAGCTTCTGTAATAGCTTTCTGAAGGTGTTCAAGTTCTCCCTTCTTAACTTCTCCAGTCAGCATCAAAACAATGACTTTGAGGTCTCTGGCATTTGACGAACTCTCGAAAATGTCTCTCACTGTATATTCTATCGCACTTGCCGCAGCCCGTGTACCATGCAGCTGTGTCATTTCATCCTTAATGAAATCCATCAGCTTGTCTTTGGAGCTGTAATCTGTCAGTGACAGCTCGATTCTAACAGGAGAGGCACTTGAGTTTGACTCAACGGCATAGGGAGCATGCTGGACTACAGCTATCCGGGCATGGTGCCGAGATGCTTTGGGGTTAGGGCTAATTTCCAGCTGGCTTACAATATAAGCAATGTAGTTCTTCATCTCTCTGAATTGCAGGTAAGTGGTGGTCTCAGAGCTATCCAAAATGAATGCTATATCGATATCCACATCCGTAGGAGTTGCCCGTTTGGTCCTTTGACCGCCACAGCTAGGATCAGGATCACATACATCTAGAAGAACAAATATATCACAGCTGAAATCATCTAAGGACCATCCTTGGACAGCACATGAGCAAGAAGCTCTGAAGGATCAATACAGATAAACAGCATTCAGAATCCTTGCTATCTGGCAGCTCACAAGCAATTCTGAAAAGAAAACTCTGAGGTTTAATTACAAAACTTTTCAAGTGTGTATGCATTTTTAAAAAATCTCTGAAAATATGGACACTGTCTATATTAAGGCTGTCCAACTTTGAGCAGGCCGAGGTCTACTTTTTCTGGCCCAAAGTGCCTAAGAGCTTCTACACTAATACCTCTACTTATGAATTTTATCCATTCCAAGCACATGCTTGTAAGCAAAAAAAAAAAAAAAAGTAAGTAGAACAGCAGTTTCCCATAGGAATGCATTGAAATCCGTTCCCACTGGAATGGATTAATTGATTTTCAATGCATTCCTATGGGAAGGCTGACCATGCACATGCTTCCCTTGCACACACTCAATCATCTGGCCAGTGAGGGAAGCAGGGGACCATGCCATGGCCCTTGAACTGCCCTGCTCGGCTGAGATTGTGGGCTGGCAGACCCAGAACTTTGCTGGGGCAGTGGTGGTCCTTGGGATGGGGGAGGGATGGATGGAGAACTTATCCCCTTATGTTTTTTGTGTGGCCAGCAGGCTACTTTTGAACCCTTTGCAGGCTACTTGTAGCCCGCAGTCTACCTGTTGTGCAGTCCTGGTCTATATAAAGTAGAGATGGGCACGAAACGAACAATTTTTTGTTTCTGTTTTTGTTTTTTCATTTTGTTACGTAACAAAATGACAAACGAATTTTGTCTCTGAAATGAAACGAAACGAACAGAAACACTGGAAATGTTGTCATGCATTTTTTCCGTTACTGCAATATGAGTGAATTGCTTAAAATCCTTTAAAAAATCACAAAAAAAGAAATAAATGGTAACGAAACGGTAACAAAACGAACAAAAACAAAAATGAATTTTTTTTCAAAAATTCGCGGAAAATGGAAACAAATCAAAACGGACCCTCCAAACGACAAACGACAAACAAAATGCAATGTTTTTGATTCGTGTCCATCTCTAGGATAAGAACCAACAGAAACAGAGGCAGATCTGGTCCGATGACACTAGATATGTACACAGAGCTGGATATATACTGGTGAGTGAGTGATTCTAATATGATCATTTAACTTTTCTTCTCCATTTGTCACTCTCTGTAGGAGTCCCTGGAATGGGTATTGCAGATCAGAAGTGTAAAAAGAAAAGGAAGTCCCAATTATGAACAGGCAATAGAGTGATTATCTTATGTCACTTATCTAATGGCCCAAGAACTTCAGAACAAAATGTTAGCTTTGTAAAAATAAGGTGTCTCTCCAAATAGGAGAACCACAAACTTAATGTACTCCTTCAGTTAGAAGAAACAATATAATTTTCAGATTAATATCATTGCAGGATTATTTCATTAAAAGGGCTGCTCTGAGCCCCGGCTCGTCGGGGGAAGGGCGCATTTGCCTCCCTGGTCCCGGACATAGGGCGCAAAAACTTTGCGCCCATCCAGGTCTCCTCGCCGGGGACGGGAGCCTATAAGAAGGCTCCCCCCCTCCAAACCTGTCAGTTGGAGAGATTCTTGGCGAGACCGGTGGCAGCACTATTTCTGTGCTCCGGCCGGTCTCCGTTCTATTAAAGAAAAAAGAAAAGAAAAAGAAAAGAACAAAGACCGCTGCTCAGCTGTGCTGCCCGATTGGAGCCCTGATAAGGGCTCAGGCAGCCTGAGAGGCTATGGTCTTGGTGGCGGCGGCGGCAGCGGCAGCGGTAGTGGCAGCGCGAGGACGCGCCTTCTTGTCAGCGGCCTGTGCTTCAGCCAGGCCGCCTGGTTCACTCCAGGGACCGCGCAGTGGGGGGAGGTTTAGGGGGAGGTTTAGCTAGGGACGGGGGGTAGTTAGGCTTTAGGAAGTGGCCCCAGAGCATGCTCCTGCCTTCTGAGGCTTGGCTCGCGGTGCGCGAGCAGCAGCCACTCCCGACCACCGCCGCTGGCTTCCCGTGGGGGCTTGTACCGTTTGGCTCGCAGTGTGCGAGCTCGCCTTTGGCTCGCGGCGTGCGAGCCCGATTGGGACTCAGTCGGTGGCGGCTCCTCTCGGCCAGGCACGTACCTGGCCCCGGCTGGCGGCTGCCTTGGTGGCCGGGCAGAGTGGGCGCTGGCGGTCGCCATTGTGGGTGTGTGCGCATCCGCCATTCTGCACTGCCCGGCCCTGCCCCATTCTTGAGGATACACGGGGCTTCTCTCCACTGTGGGGTGGTGCCCCGGGGGCTTGGAGTCTGCCCTGCATCGGGTGGGCCCAGTCCCCATAGTTTAACAAAAGAAACACACACACACACACACACACACACACACACACACACACACAGAGGTACAGTTAATCATGCCGACCTTCTATACAAAGTCCAGCATGTTGCAAAAGATTTAAAATTTATGAAAGTCATATGTTGCCTACTAGAAACCTGCAGATTCTATGTTGATTTTCAGGAGCAACACAGTTGATGGAGAAACCAAAGAAATGGACTCTAGCAGGGTAGCTTACTGGCACAACACTGTTTAACATTTGCCAATGACTAACCTTTGCCAGAATCCACTAGGAGTTTTATCTATGACCTGGCAATTACCAGTACAATTTTTGAGGATAGACTAATGATAATTTATTCCATCATCCTTTGTGAAAGAAAAACTTACATAGATTAGATGAGTGCAAAACCCTTAGCTTAGTTTTCCCCAAAGCAGCACTTTTCTGGAGATAGTGTTTGATCAGTTAAATCAATTTGGCTCTAAATTCAATACAGGGACCTCTGGTTTTGCCTCTAAATATCAGGATCACTTTCAAACAGAATATGTTCTGTGCTGGTGGGGAGATCCTGAGAGTGAGGATTTAAAATAGGGATGGGGAGTACAGTTGGGTGGTCCATGCAACTGAAAGCTTCATAAAAATTTGTCTGCATGGCACCACAGGTGCAGGTCGAAACTTGTCTATCTGAGCTAAATAGGCCATTTACCTATTGCCACATGTCACCTTGTGCTCTGGCAGTGAACCAATCAAGGCCAATCCCCACCTCCTCCTCTGGCAGCTGACTATTCACTCACTGCTTGCTTGAAGAAAATCCTATCCTCAACAGTGTGGATAGCTGTAGGTGGAGGTGAAGCAAAGAATCATGGAATCATAGAATCATAGAGTTGGAGGAGGCCTCGGGGGGCATCTGGTCCAACCCCCTGCCGTGCAGGAAACCCATCACAGTGTTTCCGATGGATGGCCATCCAGCCTCTGCTTGGGGACCTCTAAGAGGGGGAGACTCGACCGCCCTCCGTGGCGGCGTGTTCTGCTGCTGGGCAGCTCTGACTGTCATGGGGTTCTTCTTGGTGTTCGGGTGGAATCTCTTTTCCTGTGCTTTGGGGCTGTTGCCCCGGGTCTTAGTCTCTGAAGCCATGAAACGCGGGCCTGTTCCCTCTTCAATATGACATCCTGTCGGATGTTTGAACATGGCTATCGTGTCCCCTCTCAGTCTTCTTTTTGGGGGGCTGGACATTCCCAGTTCCCTAGGCCGTTCCTTGTGGGACATTTCCTCCGGACCCTCGGCCGTCCTGGGCGCCTTCCTCTGCACACGCTCGGGGTTGTTGGCGTCCATTTTGAATTGGGGCTCACAGAACCGGGCACAGTACTCCAGGTGGGGTCTGACAAGAGCAGAATAGAGTGGTACTATCACTTCCCTTGATCTAGACGATATGGTGCTGTTGAGGGAAAGCTCCTGCCTCAGTTTTTGTGTTGTCAGAATTTGGGGACCACAGGCATGTGTGTACACAAGTACACACACATGCACACATTTGTGCATCCATCGCATATTTCTTCACAACACTGTCCCTTGACACTGCCATAGCGACGGTTAAGACCTGCGGCCTTGGGGCCGAGATGGGCAAGGGTGACATAAAATCGGCCTTTAGGCTTTGCCCGTCTTCCTGGGGGACTTTGAATTGTTGGGCTTCTCCTTTGAAGGAAAACTTTTACGCAGATTGGGCACTCCCTTTCGGCTGCTCAATCTTGTGTGCGGCCTTTAAGGCATTTAGCAGCTTCTTGGAGTGGGCCTTTAGGGAGAGAACAGGTAGCCATCTTGGAGTGCACTACTTAGATTACCTCTTCTGTGGAGCGGCAGGTTCTGGACATTGTGCCTTCCTTATGGCCGAGTTTGAATGCTTGGCGGGGGAGCTAGGGGTCCCCTTAGCTAGGGAGAAGACCGTAGGCCCCTCTACTTGCATTCACATTCCTGGGTATTGAGTTGGATACCGTCCGGCAGCCCAGCAGGCTGCTGGAGGCCAAACTCAGTGCCCTCAGGAGCCTCTTGCATGAACTCCTTGGCAAGCGCAAGGCCTCCCTTAGGGAGCTGCAGGTTGTCATCGGCCACCTTAATTTTGCCAGTAGGGTCATCGTGCCTGGCGGAGCGTTCCTTAGGCGGCTCTGCGAGGCCATGGCCAGGCTGAAAAAACCCCATTACCGTGGGAGGATTTCTGCTGAGATGTGAGAGGACCTTAGTGTATGGCTTAGGTTCTTGTCCCATTTCAATGGGGTCTCCTTCTGGCACTCCGAACTGATGCTGGGTGCCAAGCTGCAGGTCCAGACGGACGCATCTGGAGCCTGTGGCTATGGCATCTTTTATCATAACCAGTGGCGTGCTGGCGTATGGCTGGCCCACTGGTCGTCAGCTGGCATCACCAGGGATCTCTCTTTTCTCAAGCTGTTCCCCATCGTGGGGGCTGTTTGGTTGTGGGGGGGAATCTTGGGCCAACACGGCCGTCCGTTTCTGGTGTGACAACCAGGTGGTGGTCCGTGTGGCTAACACCTTATCTTCTCGCTCTCCTCGAGTCCTGAGGCTGGTCCGCGCCCTAACTCTTAAATGTTTATAACTTAATATAGTATTTCTGGCCTGCAATGTGCCGGGGGTCAGGAATGAGATCGCCGATGCCCTCTCACGCCAACAGATGGATCGTTTCCGGCTGCTGGCCCTTATGGCATCACCCGAGCCCGTGATCCTCCTCAATGAGGTATGGTCCCTTGGCGGGTAGAAACCCACCGGGCACTGACCCTTGCACTGGCCCCCAGGACGAGGCGGGCCTATGCAGCTGCCTGCAATGAATACGCTAGATTTTGTGCCCAGAGGGTTTTCCCTCACTGTGGCTGGCCACTCCCGATCAATTGACTCAATTTGCTGTTCACCTGTACTTCAAAGGATTGGCCCTTCGGACCATCCAAGGCAGGCTGTCTGCTTTGGCATTCTATGCCAGGGCCCAACGCTTCGAGCACCCTTCTGCTGACTTTCTGCTGCAGACGATGCTCGAGGGTTGGGCTAAGGAACGGGGCAGAATGAAGGATGACCTGGCCCCATTTACCCCTGAGATTTTGTCCCAGCTTTCAGATCAGTGGCCAGTAGTTTGCAATGGTCCTTTTGAGGTGGTGTTATTTGGGGCTGCTCCCTAGTAGCTTTCTTTGCCGCGCTCCGCATTAGTGAGTTGCTTGCATCCTCCAAGTCTGATTTGTCTTACAGGGCCCTTCTTAGGTCTGATATTTGCTGGCTTCCGGAGGGCTTCTTGTTGAGCATTCGCAGGTCCAAAACGGACCAGTGGGCCAGGGGGCATGAGCTATTATTGGGCCCTTGTCACATTTTTGCAATATGTCCACTTCGGGCCCTACGAGATTACCTGGCCCTTAGGGGTGATGCCCCCGGTTATCTTTTCATACATCAGACCGGGACTCAGCTTTCCCGTTACCAGTTCTGGACTGTCACCGCTGATGCCCTGGCCAGGGCTGGTATTGTGGGGTGGCATTTCAGCTCCCACTCATTTCGAATTGGGGCGGCCTCCATGGCAGTAGCCTTGGGCTAAGATGCAGCTGGCATTCAGAGTACTGGCCATTAGAGGTCGCAGAAGTTTCAGGTTTATGTTCGGCCGTTGCCGAAGTTTTAACTGTTGTCTGAACGTTTTAACCTTTCTATCATTCCAGGATTCGGTATGAAGACAGGAGCCAGAGTGGTCATCTTCGGCCACAGCTTTGTCTTCTGGGCAGCCGAGTATGCTGCAAGCTCTCATGGGGGCCGAGAGTTGGGCCTGGGCGTGTGTGCCACCGTTGACTGGCTGGGTCGCAGAGGCATGCTGTAGGCTGAGTTCTGCCGCTGGGCATGCTGTGTCCCTCTGAACAACCCACCTGATGTTCTGTTGCTGCATCTGGGTGGCAACGAGTTGGCCAGAATGCCAGGAGAAGTTCTTAGCTCAAGATCATCCGTGACTTGAGTGAATTTTTGTTTCATTTCTCCAGCACCTGTATTGTTTGGTCCGCGTTGATCCCACACTTAGTGTGGTGGTCAGCCCATGACCCTTGCCTTGTGAGAGAGATCTTAGAATGGTAAATGGCGAGGGGGCCAGTTTTGTCTGGCACGGACGTGGGTCTATCACAGCCCACCCAGGTATCTCCGGGAGTGCCCCTCACCTTTACAGAAGAGATGGAGTCCACCTATCTGACCCTGGTTTGGATATTTTCCTATCTGACCTACAAGGGGGCCTGAGGGCCGAGCTGCTCGGCTGGTTGGGGTAAGAGCCCCTGACTCTTATGGTGGCAGGTAGTGCAACTGGTAACCGAATTCTGGTAAAGCTCTAGTAAGTCACTCCTACGGCGCTATACAGCCCTCGTATTCAGTCCATCACCATTGGCTATGTCAGCAGACAAAGAAAGTTAGAATGTGACTTAAGACATCACGAGGGCTGTGCCGGGATGTCAGATTCGCCCATCCTATAGTGATGCTCAACAAGTGGGCGGCTGCTCACCTGGGCGAATCTACATGAACACTGAGCTTGTTGACTGGGGAATTGCATCCCATCTCGTTACCAGTTGGCACTACAGCTCAGGTCCCCTTCACAGGTCTTGACTAACCCAGTTAATAAGTTGATGAGTTATAAATAAATAAAAGTTGTGGCCCATTTGTACCCAAAAGCTGAAGTTGTCTTGCCTCTTCATTTCTGGGTTTGGGGGGCAAAAGAAATTGGTGACTCTCTAAGTAACATAAGGCCTTAACATTTCTGATCCGTTGAAAGACCAAGAGGTGCAGCTGCCTACAGCTCAATATCAGCTCAAACCTAAAGCAATATCAATATAAATGTCAGCTCAAATCTAAAACAGAGGATTTTGCATTGATACTGGACACTTACCCCAGCTCTGCCATGTGACCACATTTCTGGAAAAATAGTGTGTGATAGTATATTTTTTAAAAGCCAGCCAAGAACTCCCTGATAAGAGTCTCTACCTAACTTGCAGGGGAACCGTTTTTGTTATCTGATCTCGCTTGATTTTGGAAGCTAAGCAGGGTCGGCCCTGGTTAGTACATGGGTGGGCGACCACCAGGGAATACCAGGTGCTGTAGGCACCTGGAGTAGGAACTGGCAAGCCATTCCAGTACTCCTGCCAAGAAAACTCCATGGACACAGGGTCACGAAGAGTCAGTCACAACTGTAACGACACAACACACACACACACACATACATCCAAATTCATGACACAGTACCAGTGATAAACAGAGCTTCTGAAACGTATGAAAGTAGATAGCATAAGATTTTTTTTAAAAAAAAATACGTTACCTAGACAAATATGACATGCCAGCACTCTTCTAATAATGTCAGCCTGTTGTTGTGCACCACCAGCAAATGTGATAGCCTGGCCACCTACAGTGTTGTTGATCTGTTTTAGACAAATCCAGAAACATTTAATTATTAATCATTGAAAGTAACTCATGAATTGTTAAGGCTAAAGTATCTGGGCTGAAAGTATTGTGCTTTATTTTATGTTTGGGGGGCATGCCTCTACAGGAAATGGTTCAGAGTAAGGCATCAAACAATTCTTTTCAACCACCCACTGTAATAGGGATGGGCACGAAATGCCAAAATGGCATTTCATTTCGTTCTTCATTTCTCCACCTACTGTTTTGTTCCATTTATTATGAAATGAATTTTTTTAAAAAAAACTAATTTAAATTTTTCATTTTTATTTTCTCATGCTGGCCAGCTGGCCCATGGGCCAGGTCGGTGTGGTTGGTTTGTTTGTTTGTTTGTTTGTTTGTTTGTTTGTTTGTTTGTTTGTTTGTTTGTTTGTTTGTTTATCTTGCACCGACCAGCTGGCCCACAGGCCGGGTCAGCATGGTTTTTTTATTTTTTTTGTTTTTTATTTATTTATTTTCACACCAACCAGCTGGCCTGCAGGCTGGGTTGGTGCGTTTTTATTTTTTTATTTTATATTTTTCTTATCTTGCACCAACAGCTGGTCTGCGGGCCGGGTCAGCACTTTTTTTAAACCTGTGGCAGGTCGGCAGCATTTTACAGAAGAAACAAAATGGTTTGTTTTAATGGGGGAGGGGGAATGACAATGCTGCATTGTTAAGTTTCATTTCTTTTTGTTTTGTTTCATTTTGTTACATAACGAACCGACAAAACAGCATTTCATTTTTTGTTTTGTGCCCATCCCTAATCAGTAATGTATTAGACCAAGTTGGGTATTTCTGCCAGTGGTGTAGACAGCAATGGAGAACTGCCTTCTCCTTCCCCCTCTGGCTTCAATCCCTTCACATCCCACCAAATTGGCTCCAAAGGTGTGTGGGGGATCAAACTACAGAAGGGAGAAGAAGGCAAAGTCCTCTTGTCTAAGATAAAGAGACGACACAGCAAAAGGCCCCTTGTGGAATGTGAGATTTAATTCAATCCACATCGTTTTATTTTTTTAAAATGCTTAAAAACATGTCCCCTCCTTCCATTTTGGACCTCTCTCTCTCTCTCTCTCTCTCTCTCACTCACTCTCTCTCTCTCTCTCTCACACACACACACACACACACACACACACAGACACACACACAGAGAGAGAGAGAGAGAGAGAGAGAGAGAGAGAGAGAGAGAGAGAGAGGAGGAGTTTGTACTGTGGGAGAAATGTGACTGAAATTATGAGAAGGATGGGAGAGAATGGGGAAAAAGATAAAATGGCTCATATGCTGAAGTAAACATCTAAAAACACTGCCAACAAACATGCTAAAAAGCAAAGTAGTTCTGTCCATCCTTTGCCCACTATTGAGGCTCCATATAATACCAAAGTGGGCATTATGCTTGGAAATGTGTCCTTGTTACAGTGTTCACCAGGAGGCATGAAATGAAACGATGATCCTTGACCCACTGCAGAGGTAAAAACACCACACCAGAACTTCAAATCACCATTCCCAAGTCCGGTCTGCCTAAGGCCGCTACCGCAATTCAATCCGCAACTGCTTTTTGTTTCGAATCGCCTTCTGCCCTCCCCCGGTCACATAGTCGCTGAAGTGATTCAGCATTCCGCGCTTGGCATTTTCTCATGAACCAGTTTCCCCATCAGCACTTTGCTAAACCGCTTTTTGTTCTTTTTTTGTCCGTCATTTCCCCATCATCTGCTTCTATTTCAGAAATTACTTTTTAGGGTAACATCATGCCATTGTTCTTCCATTCTAAATAATGTAGCTAATTTCCCACTTTTCTGACGGCAGGATAAGGCATACAGAGGGGGAAACCCAGAAAAAAACGGTGCATAGTGTCCGCAGTTTCAACCAAATTGCTTCAAAAAGCGGTCTAGAAATTGGTTTAAAAAACACCACCCCGGTGGCCATCACAAGAAAAACTGACACAGCAGCCAAAAAGGGGCGTGGCCAAGGGGGCTCCACAGAAAAAGTGATTGGAAATGCGGTAGGTGATTTTTAAGGTGATTTGACTTTAAGCAAAAGGCGATTCAAAACCTAAGTGCGGTAGGGCTCAGAGGAGAGAGAGAGAGAGAGAGAGAGAGAGAGAGAGATGGGTGGGAGATTTTGTGAACTCTACTTGGGGGAAGGCTATAATTTGGACCATCCCTTGCCAGCATGGTCAATGGTCAAGTAAACTGGAAAGTGGCTCTGGAAGGAAACAGTGAGAGAAACCTTTAGTATACTATAAGATTTGGCTTGATTAACGTTCCTAAAACTGTCACAGTGAGAGTGTGGCTTAATCATCATGCAGATGAGGAAGGGAGGTTTGAAAAGAAGTGGAGAGTGAATATATACGTAAATAAGGAAGAGGAACACAACTGCTGTTGAAGAGTATTAGAGAATACTAGTCCCTGACTAATTCTAATACATGCCAAAAGCAATAAAATAAAATAAACCAGAATGAAACAAACCTGCAGTGCATTAATGAGAACCCTGTCCTCTCTGCTTGTCAGGAACACAGGCATCACCCCTGCGTCGTAAAGTTTTAGTACAGCCTCATTTAGTTGTGGAGATGCTCTTGTTGGTCCATTGCTGAAGAAAACAGCCACTTTTCTCATGAGGAACCCACTGCGTGCACGTTTGAAGGTATTTCTTGCCACAAAGGACATTGCTGTGTCTAAGCTTCTTTGTTTGGACGTCTGTGCAATTTGGAGGTCCTGAATCTGTTTCACAAGATTTTTCTTCCTTCTGGAGTCAGCGAAACGGATCTCGGTTGTGACTTCACTGTTATATGTGACCAGAGCAACCCTGGCACCCCTTGGGCAGTTGCTCTCGGCAATGGTGAGATTATTAACAATGTTCAGAACGGCTTGTTTCATTCTGTTGAAAGCCTCCGTACTTCCACCAGCAGCAGTATCTAGAGCAAAGGCCAGCTCTGTTGGGTAAACTGGGCATTCTCTTGGACCTGTAGGTAGTGAAAATATATATTAAAAAGTAATATTCTCACATATTCTTGTTTCTAAACTATCGAGGGCTAGATTCCAGGGATGAGGTGATTCAGGACTCCCTCTCAAGTCAAAGTTAAGTTGCACCAGGGACTTGACTTGGACTTGACTTGCAAGGTTTCCCCCCAAAGACTTGGACTTGTACTTGACCCAAGCTTTACAGAGTCACTTTGACAAGTCCCTGTTCTTTGGGGAGGAAACCCCTGCAACCTAACAAAATAAGCAGCTTAAAACACTAACTGGAAGCGCAGGAGAACAGTGGCAGCAGAGGAGGAGATAGCAATGGAGATAATGGGTTTTCAAGGCAGGGATGAAGGGGTTAAGGAAGATGAGGCAAGCTCAGGATTTTCTCCCTATCGGCTGACTCAGAGCATGAGGGTAGGCCGGGCAAGGGGAAGGGACAGGAAGGAGGAATGGCTGCAACTGCTTGGCCATTTTCCCTTCTTCATTTTTGTTTCATCCTCAGCTGGACAGTGAGGCTTGGGGTTGCAAGTGCAAGTTTATCTTTGTAATCCAATATGAGGCACATTAGAAGGTAGCTGAGATATTTGCACAACTGTGCTCTCTCTTCAGCTCAGGGACAAACGTAATACGAAGGGTGTTGGGAAAATATTATGCAGGCTCCACAGAACATGTTGCCAGTGACTTGCAAAGTAGACCATCCCCTCAAATCTGCATTAGCAACAAGCATTTATTTGTGTGCAATGGGGAAGGATGGGAAATGAAAGCTTTGAAATCTGGTCAAGTTGTAAGGTAGCCTTTGTATGCATGGTTGTGTCCCATGCTATTAAAAAGCAAATGTAGAATCTCTGCTGCTGTTTTAACAATGAAGTTTGCCCATGTGCTGTATAGGCTGTATATAAATGTATGTTGTTGTATGGTCAGATATTGGCTTTTGTACTTTTGGCTTTTGTAATCTCTCTCTCTCTCTCTCTCTCTCTCTCTCTCTCTCTCTCTCTCTCTCTCTCTCTTTCTCTCCCCCCTCCCCACTTTAACAAAGTAGTTTTGAATTTGAGTAGGGAGAGGTTTTCTACATGCATTAAAGCTTGCCACTTCAGATGGAACATCTGCAATCCCTTTTTCACCCAAACAAGAAAACCACTTTTCTAAAAGCAGTTAGAGAGGGACACTACAACAAGAAAATGGCCAATATATTTTTTAAAAATGAAATTGGGTATTGGTTCGCAAGACTAGCAAATTATAGACTTTTTAAAAATGTGAGAAAGATGGAACCAATTTTAAAATACAGTCAACATCTTTTTTTCAAGGAAATCTTGAACTGTTTAGGAACACAGAATCAAATTCATGAAATGTATAACTTTTTCTTCACTTCAAACCTGAAAAAGCATGGATGAATTAACAAAGAAGTGGTTAATCCAACATAACAGACTATAAATTGGGAGTTTTGCCATTTAGTTTACTAGATATGAACTAAACCTTCTGCCACTTTTGTCTATTTTCTTTTTGATATCTATTAAAAATCTCAGGTTAAGGCTGTTGCATTGCTATAAAAATGAGGAATAGCACCATCTAGCATAATTAGGAATTAAGCTGGCAGAAGTATGTGCATGGAGAAAACAGCTTTTAAATACCATTCTTAGAAAGTCTTTAATGTTTTGAATATCAGTTATGAGATGTAGAAAAGCAAATTACACATCCTATGAAACAGATTAACATAATTCTTTCTTGTGTTTCGGCTTCTCTGTTTGCATACATTAAACTCAGTACTAGAAAGAGCACAGCCTCTGACTTGGTGCAAGTGGCCTTTGATGCTGAGATGTGTTCTCATACACTACAGTAATTCCTTAGTCTCTCAAAGCAGTGAGTGTAGCCCAGTAAACATGTTGAAGTTGGGGGGGGGCAACACAAAGAACTGAGATTCCTCAATGCTGCTGCTCTGAGTGTGTTTCTAGTTCCAAAAGGCTCAGCACCAGTGGAGAAGGTCTTCACTGAGGGTGGAACTGTGATGAGACCTCACCATGCCAGGCCATGTAGAGAAACCTGTGTTCCTTAAACACAGTTCTTGATAAGTCCGAATAATTACAGCAAGTTTATTTTTGTGAAATGTCTTGGGTTTTAGAACCATGCTGGGAGCCAATCTTACCATGTTTTACTGATAAAATTACTCCTTTATCTGGTATGCAGTTTTGATAAAGTTGAGTAAGAGCCCAACTTTGTGTCAATAAATGGTTTGCATCTTGATACTGGTACACTTTCAACCAAATTTGTGGTGAAAAATAAGATGCTCAAAAGAAGGGCACATGGGACCAAAGTGGGTGATTCACGAGTCTCAGACCTCCCCCTTACACACCCCTTCTTTTTCCAGGGGAAAAATAAAACTTGTCAATACGGACTTAAGATTAGGACTTGGAGCTTAGTACTCAGGACTTGGTTCCAAAGACCTTACCAACTAGGTCCCAGAGAGATTATATATGCAGTTTACATGAGTGAAGCTACTACTTATGTTACATAATTTGGACTTAAATAATTTAAAATTGACTTACCATAACAGCAAGCTGGAGAGTGTAGGGGGGGAAGGAGAGAAGAATGAAACAAAATGTTATTTCAGATTCTATGCCAAAAACAAACCACATAAACATTGGAGGCAAAAAAAAAAACCAACCAAAGAAACACAGACTTACGGCATTTATCTTTGATGTTACGCACAAGTGTACATTGCTTTAAAGAGAAAGGAAGAAAAGACAATTTAAAAAGGCTTTTTGGCACAGGGAAATACAAACAAAAACCGATAACCATGAACAACCAGGCAACTTACATCTCTGGATTCTCCTTTGTTACCCTTCAGTCCCTGGAGGGGGAAAAGTATTTCAAAACTTAACTTGAGTAATAAACAGGCTATAAGAATAAGAGTGCTATTTCCCTTTATAGAAAAAAAATGGCAAAAAGTGATGTCCCTCCCAAGCAATGGGCCTCCAGGTGGCGACTCCAAAGGAGGCCAGAAAATCATCAACAAGAAGTTGAGATCTCTCAGCAGGGTCATCGATGCTCTGTAATAGAGATGGGCACGAAATGAGCGATTTTTCGTTTTCGTTTTTGTTTTTTGTTTAGTTACGCAACAAAAACGAAACAATTTTTTTAAAAAAACAAAACAAAAATGAAAACAAAACGACCAAATTTGCCGTGTTTTTCGTTTTCGTTGCAGCAGATGCATTGAACTAAAAAGAATGCTAACGAAACAGCAATTTTTCGTTTTTGTTTTTGAAAACGAAATTTTTGGCAAAAAACATCACGAAAATGAAAACGAACCGAAACGGACCCCTAAACGACCAAACGACAAACGAAACACCATTTTGTTGAGTCATGCCCATCTCTACTCTGTAACTGTCTTCCAGTTGAGCTTGGTCTACCCTTCTCCCTCTCTAGTTTTAAAAGGTTGCTGAAGATTATGCTCTTCCAAGAAGCTTTTCATACCAACCTTATCTGGATTCTCAGCCTCTTTTTTAATGTAATAATTGTATCCAGTATTGTTTCATTTTGTTTTTGTTGTGTCTTTTGTATTTTACCTCAGTCTTCACCTCCCAGAATAGTGCTGTGTGCGCTAATGGGGTGGTACATCCATGAAATCAGTCAATCATTTAATTTTTACTTATTGAGATACTCTTTGAAGCTTCAGTCAGCTGCCAACAACACATTGCTGTACATAGGTTGTAATGAGTACAGGCAGTTGTGCATTATCCCTACATGTGTTAGTCGTGCCGTTCTTTATGACTTTGAAAATCAATACATGGCAGATTAGCACTCCAACCAAGAAAAAACATTAAAATTATTTTAAAGTGATAAAATGTTGCAAAGTGGAACAAGTATGGCCTTAAAATTCAGAATTTGAATTTAGACATTTAAAATTGAGGATCTAAAATTGTTGAATCAGCTTTAAACTTTGTACACTTTATTCAGTTGCTGTTTCATTTGAGATTACGAAAGTGCCAATTATGCTGTTCAACTACTGGATGTTTTACTGAAAGATACCTAAAATGCACTAATATTCTCTACCAGATATCAAGCTTGATTTTTTAATTACTTCTTCTAAAAATGTTATTTAAACTCTGTGATTTGGGCAAATCCAGTACGATCACAATAAGTAAACTCAATTAACAACTTCATATTTTCAGATAAGCTTTTTCTCAATGAGGGGACTACCTACTATGTGACCTTTATATGGATTACCATGAATGTTTACATTGACTAATTTCATAAGAACACCAGTGTTTTCCATATTAGTTTCCACCCCTTATAACTGATTTTTTTCTTTTTGTGTGCTCTTTGTAGCTTTAATGTTACCTTTTAATGTTCTACGATGCCTCTTCTAATTCCCTGTTCTTAACTTGAATATGTCTTAAATGTTCTGGGATGTATATTGTCCTTCATTATTGTAAGCCACCTTGGTTCCTTTTCCAAGGAGAAAGGTGGGGTACAAATATTCAAAATAAAATAAATAAATCAAATAATAAAATATTTGTATTTTAATAAAATCTTTGTATTGCTAATTCCATATGTTAATAAAGGTTTCCAAGTTTTCATAAGTTTATCATGTTTTATTTCCTCTCTCTATAATTTTATTTGATTGGTCAACTTTTCCACAAGGACCATTTGCCAGATTCTGTTCATATATTTTGTACTGAAAATTCTTGAGCGATGGGAAATAATTTTGACTGCTGGAATGTAATGTTTTAAAAGGATTAATTAATTATATTAGAATATGAATTAGTGTGCATATAAAGAGAAAGATAATGCGCCTAGAGAATGTATGAGTAAGGTGATGGTATTATACTGTATGTAATTCTAACGTGCCTTGTCATGCTATGTTTTTAAAAACAATTATAGTAATAATAAAAATTAAAAATTAAAAAATGTATTTCCTTATTAGTCAAATACACGGCCCCATGCAGTTTGTTCAAGAAAATCAGGATCATAGTCCTCTAAGATTAACAGATGTGAAATGTGGCATTCTTTTTCCAGGATAGAAAGAAATGCAAAAATAATGTGGAATCTCTGGGAAAGTCAAGTATTAGACGAAAAATTCAAACAACTTACAATAGGTCCTGAAAAGCCTCTTTCTCCTTTTTGTCCTACTGAACCAGGATCTCCTGCCCTTCCCTAAAGAGAAAATAATCACCAGTAATAAGTGCAGCTTGTTCACAGTGCATATACCTTGCCTTTAATCCCACATCTTGTGAAAATTTCACTATAACATTTAGAGTAATTCACTAGCACTGACCCAGTAATTGTGTTTTGAACAGGAGTATGCAAGGGGGAAAATACTTACACCTCTAGAGATGGACATGGACTACTGAACTGACAGTTTGGGCTGATTTGTACTCTGTCCAAGCAGGTGTCCTGTATTTCGAACCCTCTCCTTCTCTGATGGGTGTCGTCCACTTGGGGGCATCTCCCCAGCTTCCCTGCCCCACCACTTCTAGTCACCACTTCTGAGTGGGTCCCTGCCATAGAAAGTGGGACTGGGAAATGCCCATCTCTATAACACCTCTAACAGGTTGTAGATTTATGTGAGGTAGCCGTGTTAGTCTGCTATGATATGTTTGAAGAAGTGGACATGTCCAGGCAAGCTTACATTAAAATGTAATGGTCTTTAAGGTGCCACATGCTTTTGTCTTTTATTTTATTTTGTTTCTCTTTGGAAATAATGGCATTCCCTTTTAGCTTCAATGTGATGTAAGGAAGGAAATTCAAACTGAACATGATGCTTTAGGAATCACTCTGGAAATATCCGAACAATTACAGTTTATTTCTAGTCATTTGGAATCATACTAGACATTGCATTTACCCTATGACCTCTGCTTCCTTTTGGACCAGGCTCACCACTACCACCACGATCACCAGGGGCCCCCTGTTGGGAGAAGAACAGGGAAGAATTATCTCTCTGAATGCACCATGCAGGAGCAACCGTATTTGCAAATGTGACAGCAGCTCCTGCCAAGCAGGGGTGAATGCAGGGGTATAAGGGAGAAAAATTAATAGTTTTATAAGTACCCTAGGTCCTGGATATCCCGGGAAGCCAGGTTCTCCCTGTGGAAATAAGATATAGATTGTGAAATGAAAGCACATATTTAGAAATATTAATCACTGCCCAATGACTTCCAATCATAATTATTACTGACTGCCAGAAGCACCAAAATCCACAGGGATAGAAACCACTTTAATCCCCCACTCTGTTCTAGACTACTCTTTCCTATTCTTTGCCTCCTTGACTTAACATGCTTCACTTTTCATCCAGTCTTTCCTTCTGGTCACTCTCTTCCCCCTTCCCTCTTTGCCCCCCCCCTTGAAGAGTCTGAGGTCCCTCTAGAGTAGGGGGTCCTCAAACTTTTTAAACAGGGGGCCAGTTCACTGTCCCACACACCCTCACATTTATAATTCTATGAAGTGCTTTAACAGGAATTATAAATTTATTTGTCCTTCAAGGAAAAATAAGTGGGAAGCATGGCCTAGGGTGTACAAGAACATTCTGGCTTAAGAACTTAAGCCAATGGTCCACAATGAACACAAATGCTCTGTTTAGAATAGCCTTTAGACCGCAACTAGTTCAGGCTACTGATCGCCAACATTTTATGGGGACATGGTGCCTGAAGAAGTTTTAACAGGAAGTCATCTCATGTGTTCATAAGATAAGTATGATTACCGACACAGCTCTATCAATGTGCCTGGCACTTTACTGAGTGTCACAGGTAGAAACAGATACTTATCCCTCTGAGTCCAAAACAGGAAATGTGCATCCGGCAACCATTGGGCAGGAGCCATCCTAGACTCCAAGTGGAGGAGATGTCGTCCCATGGTGTGCTGGCCACCACCCCTCCCCCACCCTCATGAACTGCTGGATCATGCAGACGTTAAAGTAGTGCATACCCTTCTGCCTTTAATTCCTGCTCTGCCAACGCCATCTCGTCCATCATCTCCCTATAAAATGCAAAGGTACCGATCAGCTTAGACACACATTATAGCTTAGAAAGGCTTCTCTATAACATAAAACTTTTCAACAAAACCCTATATTAGAAATCTGTGGTTGTTTTTGGAACAAACCCATTGTTCTTTGGTATACAGAAGCAGAAGATTTTAGACAGAAGCTTTTTGCAGTAGATTATATTTTCTTTGCAGGAGTGATCAAGTGATGAAAAACATGACCAAGTGGTTATTTTTTTGTTTTTTGTTTGTTTTTTTGTTTGGCTTTGCCCATTTTTACAGAGAAAATACCATTAGCACCACCATCTCCATTTAGATCACTTCGCAATATGCAGATCAACTTACCGTCTCTCCCCGCGGCCCAGGTGGCCCAATGGAACCCTTTGGACCAGGATCCCCAGGTTCTCCCTGTAGTCAAAAACAATTGATGTGATTAAGCTTGTGAAAATACTGGTTTGAGCAGCAGCGGACAAATTGCAGCCCGTGGCCAAGTCATTTTTTGTGCTCACTAGAAAACTAGTTGTGGTGCTCTTCCGGTGCGCCCTAGAATCTGTTTCTCTAAAATGCCATAGTTTTGAGAGAGAGAAATTGCTGACAAATTGGTAAATCTGTAAAGAATGTGCAACAAAGCTCCAAGTGAGCCTGTTAGTCAGTGGGTGTGGCTACATTTGGGGGCAGAGTGAATTGGATTGATTCGCCTTTGCTGTGATTTGATCCAAAGCTTGTATCACAAACAGTGCCCACACAGGTGATGTGGCTTGGTTTGAGAGTTCACTATTTTCATGCTGGCTCCCAGCATCCACCCCCTTTTCCTTCCTTCCTTCCTTCCTTCCTTCCTTCCTTCCTTCCTTCCTTCCTTCCTTCCTTCCTTCCTGGGTCCTGTCTCTGCTGGTCTTTATGATAGATAAATGCCCGTGATATTCCCATAAAGTCTTAAGAGACATGTAACTTTTATAACAATATTCAAGGGAGTATATGGATTCAGCCATCAGAGTAAGCTTTTAATGTAGGTTCTGCTGTCTCTTAGCCTGTGTCTCTTCATTCTCTGTCACTTATATAGTGAGGTTCTCTGGTACAGCACCAAGTACGTCAGCTTTTACACTGAGACGTGCTTCTACACATTTTTCAATGCAAAATACAGAATTTGATCTTTCCTGTAATCTAATTTATCAATCTGATTTTTAAAAAGGGGAAAGCAATGCTGGTTCCATGTTACTTCTAAGCAGCAGGCAAAAATGTATCACAAGCCATCTTGTTATACACCTTGACAACATTTCAGGAATTTCACATACTGTACTATATTTATGAATTTCAGGATTACTTTTTTAAAGCTCATGCTCCATTAAAAAGAGATTCTGTCAACTGTCATGTTGTCCAGGTATTTATTATAAGTCCCCTTTTTAATAATGTTGAAACAATGTAAATAAATAAATAAATAAATAAATAAATAAATAGATAGATAGATAGATAGATAGATAGATAGATAGATAGATAGATAGATAGATAGATAGATAGATATTAATGCAAATCTCCAGCATTTCTCTGTAATTTTAACTAAAGGCGACCAATCATTTCATCACTTACCTTTTTACCAAGAGGACCAAGCCTGCCACGCTCCCCAGAGGGTCCTGGTGGACCTCCACCACCCTAGAGTTACAAGAGATTACATTTGCCATTATGGCGATAAAATCACTAATTTCTTAAGAGAAACATAGAGAACAAGAGAAACAGAACTCCTTGTGAAAGATATTGTGTCACATTATGAAGAATATATTCATAAAATGTGAAGTTTAAAAATATTTAAATAGTGAAATTATTATCAGAAGGGTGGGATTACTGCAATATTTTAAAAGTCTGCCTCCATCCTTGCATATATTAGGGCACTAAATGGTTAAAATCACACAAAATGCAATAAAACAATATAATTATAATAAAAAAGGCAGCAGGAACAGCTAAATGGGTAAAACATATCCACCATTTCCCCCTAATTTGACTCTAGTTTTATGGGTTTGAATATGTATCTGAAGGCAGGAGCCTGAGAAGGAATAGGAAATTTGTTGGTGTACATTTTGCCACACTTTTGAGTATTTGGAACTGGTACAGTAATGTTTGTGTTCTAAAATCTTGCTCCTGAAGAAGGCTATCTGCTGAAATGCAGTCAGGATGGTGTGCCTTCAACTGTAACCCCCCAGGAAGCATACCCCACAGAGTAAGATTTCCCACAATGGTGCATATGAGAATGGCAGAATGAAACCAATATGGATATTTCTTAAAAATTTAATTCAGATTATCCCATCTAAAATACATTTTAAACCACTATAATTTTGCACTTTACTAACACCTATCAGTGCTCCAAAGACTTCCATTGGCTACACTGGGACAAATAAAAAAACCTTGTACTTTTTAATGAGAAAAACACAAACACAGGAATTACCCTTGGGCCGGGGATGCCTTGCTCTCCTCGCAGACCCGGAGTTCCAGCTGGGCCAGGTGGTCCCTATGTAAATAACCAAATATAAATATTTAAGACTAATATATTGCATCTGTCTACCTATCCTTAAAAAGCACTGAGTAGTAAGAACTGGGCAGCATCTCGGTCAAGGCTTTTCTGAATGCTTGCAGAATGCAGTAAATCATTAAAAAGATATGATTACATGAGTGACTTACAGACATATTTTAGCAAAATATATTTTGTTAAAATAGATTTGGTTGACACGCCAGGAAGAAAAACTTCCAGAACACAGCCAAACAACCCGATAAACTCACAACAGCTATAGAATATATTTGCCTTTCATAGTTCCTCTGATAAAAGTATGTTTCCAGCATACTTTTAATTGCCACTTTGGAAACAGCAAACTTTCCCAAGGAATCATAGACGAATGGAGCTGGGAGGGCCATAAGGCCATAAAATCCAAATCTCTGCTTAAGGCAGGAAACCATGTCAAAGCAGAACAAACAGATTTTTTTTTTACATTTCTCTTGAATGCATCCAACATTGGAGAGCTCACCATGTCCCAAGGGTATTGGTTCCATTGTCATACCGCTTTAACATTTAGGACGTTTTCATGATATTCGGTCAAAATCGGACTTCCTGAAACCTGAACCCATTATTACAGTGTTCTGCTCTCTGGGATGATTAAAAACAGAACCTTCCCCTCTTCTTTATGGCCATCTTTCAAGTACAGTGGTACCTTGGTTTACAAGTAGAGATGGGCACAAAACTATTTTTTTATTTTTCATTTCATTTTGAAATGAAATGAAAAACAAAATGATTTTTAAAGAAAACAAAATGAAACAAACTGGAAATTTTCTGTTTGTTCTGTGTCATTTTTCGTTAGGTTTCCCATAGGAATGCATTGAGCACTGCATTGCTATAGAAAACGGCTTTAAACAACCCCGTGCCTTTCCCCCACTCAGGTGTGGGTCTTTTAAAATGTTTTGGAGCCACCGAGGCTGTTGCTCACACTCCAATTCCTAACAGAAATGAGAAACATCATAGTCTTACCTGTGGTCCTCTTCCACCCTGTTCTCCCACAGGTCCTTGGGGACCTGGAGCACCTTTGTTTCCCTAAAATACAGTACAGTAATTCAGTGGACAAAGGAAGGAAACTGATGAGCACTAGCTTTAAAAGCAATCAAAAATAAATTATACATTTGCATCATGCATTATGGACATCCTAACTCTCTTTAGACAATCATATCATGCCATTACATCCATGTGGGTGAGCAATGAAGCCCTAGTGCAGCCAGATTCATAAAGCCTGAGTCACCAGTGCCTTCATTGATTCATTGATTCATTCATTCATTCATTCATTCAGTGTTATTGATAGGCCACCTTTCCCAGGATGAGGGGACTCAGCATGATTTTCTGTGTGGTGAAGGCCTATATAAGCACAGCTGTATTAACTGTGACCTCTACATGAGTTACATGCAGAGTTTTAAACCTCTCCTCTATAGAAATTCTTCATCTTGTTCACAAACATCTTGGGCGGTACAGCCCTACAAGTAATGGGGCTAGGTGATATAACCTCACTCCCTGTATGTGTAATTAGTTATTCAGGGAAGAATTAAAAGCCAAGGCCAGTTCATTCTTTGCATGTGCACAGAACTCCAACTGCAGAAGTTGATTAGATGGCAGTCATATACAACCAGGCAAACAACTGGCCCCTTGTCAGATCAACACAGTAGCTTGGTTGACATTAGTCAATGGCTTTTACCCTGATATTAAAAAGGTTTGCTGGGATTCAAAGACATTTAATTACACCAAGACAAGAGTTGCTGTTTTATTCAAAATCTTGAGTAAACACTCACTTTGACTCCTAGAGGTCCTCTCCTGCCAACTCCTCCCTGCAAAGCAACAAAAATATAGCCACTGAATCCACAAACCTTGATGCAGTTGACCTTTAACCATGCCTGTTGCTCTACTTAAAATAGCCTTTATTTTGCAGCTTTCTCTGGGTTCTCTGGTACATTGTTGTGCACTTTATCTGAGGGAAATCTATGAAGGATTGCAATGTAACTAATTAAGAGCACAAGGGATTGTCAGCGATGAGAAATCTCACAGGCTGAATTGACTAGGAGAGTTACAAAGTCGATCATGTTTTGGCTTCTTCGTTTGTCATCTAAGGGCAGGGCATGAGCAGACTCTTGCTTTGAGTTTCAGAGAGTGGAGGTGAGGTTCAGCAATGCCCTGCTGAACTTTCCTCTTCTTCAGCTCAGCCTCCAGACAATTGGTAATGTTCAGCCATTTCTGTTTCTCAAATGCCAGATTCTGGCTGGAGCCCGTGATCTACCTCACTCTGCAGCATCAGCCTCCTCTCACTCAATTTCTGTTTCTTTTATGAATGCTATACTTCAAGAAACCAGCAACGTGCCTTTCTCATGGCAGTGGAACCAGCATACCTCTTATTGTGACAGGCAGGAGGGGGCTGTCTTGATTCTGGCGATTAGGTAACCACCTCCCACACGCCATCTCTCCCTGCTGCCTTGAAAGATGCTCTGAGAATCACAGGCTTAAGTCCTTGTCCTGTGGAGCAACCTCTTGAAGGCAACTGAGCTGTTAGCTTTCTTGCAGTGTCCTTTCATCTGGTGGTTGTTTCAGTCAGCCCCTACACCCCACACCATTCTGTCAAAATAAGGTTCGACTGGATAAAAAAGCCAATCAGGCTTACTTTATCCTTGCTGATTTTTGTTGCCAGAAATAGTAAAAGGAGTCATGTGTGTGTAAGAGAGGAGACAAAACAACTGTACAGACAGAATGTAAAGGGATAGTGGCCCAGATAAATGGGACACGATTTCCATTTGTTACAAAATCACAAAATAATGGGATCTGTTCTGACTTTAACCTTTACAGTAACCCCCATCTATCGCAGGTGTTAGGGTCCCACCCGACCCGCGATTATTGAAAATCTGCAATATGCAGATGCAGTTTGGGTCAGGTCTGGGGGGGGGTGATGTTTAAAATGTCCTTAAGAAACAGAGGCAGCATGGCTCCATTGCTTAAAGACATTGTAAACATCGCTCCCCGCTCCCCTGTGCCCCGGGGGGGGGGGGGAGAAGCGGTGTGCGATGTTTAATATGACTTTCAGCAACGGAACCAAGCACATGGCTCTCTTGCTGAAAGTCATTTTAAACATTGTGCGCAGCCCCGGGGAAGCTGCATGCAATGTTTAAATTGCTTTCAGCGACTGCTTTTAAAACCTCCCCCCTCCCTCAAGCCCTTTCGGGGTACTGTGGTTCCGCAATATAGCGGGACCACAGAATATGAACCGCAAAAAGGAAGGGGACCACTGTACTATAGTTCTCTCTCTCTCTATCCATTTGGTTTTATAAATTATAAAATATTTTTTGAAGGAAGAAGAAACTGATGAAAGAGTTGCAGGACTCTACTAGCTACCCTGTGCGGAAAGGCAGGATTTGATTTGTTGTAAGCTACTTTGAGATTAGATCTAAAGAAGAGTAGTATGAATGTATTTTGATTGAGCACAAACATGTCTCCATTTTAAAGTGGTAACTAGGCTTCAGACAGTTACTGTACAACAAACCACCAGCCAGTAACAAAGGACACAGCTGGTGGTGGGAGAGGGGAATGAACACTCACATTTCTTCCAGGCCCTCCTGGGGCACCTGCTGGTCCATCTCTTCCAGGTTCTCCCTGTGGGAAACAAAATACACAAGCTGCTTGCCATGAGACAGGCAAGGGGAAGACAACACAGGACAGCCAGAACTGTTCCTTTTGGTGTTATCATTTTTTGCCATAATGTACATCCCCTAGAATATACTTTACCACTGGTCCAAGTTCACCCTTTTGGCCTCTGGGTCCTCTCTGGGTCATATCAGTTCCTGGGGTACCCTAAAAGTAGACAAAACAGTGGAAACCAGAGGGAGCAGTTAGTGAGACTTATGTCCTAAGTACATCTGATCTTGCCTGGTTTCAGAAGCTAAACAGTGTCAGCCCTGGTTAGTACTTGGATGGGAGACCACCAGGGAATACCAGCCGCTGTAGGCGCCCGGAGCAGGTACTGGCAAGCCACTCCAGTATTCCTGCCAAGAAAACTCCATGGATATGGAGTCACAAAGAGTCGGTCATGACTGTAACAACACAACATGCACACATATGGCAAAGTAAGAGTCCTGCTCAACCTGAAACCTAGTGACTGTGAGATTTTTGTGATCATTATGACACTCATGGGGTGTGTGGCAATGATGTGACCACTCTTAAAATATCTTGAAAACTCTGTTAGGGCTGCTATAAGGAGGTTCCGGCTTGACAGCACAAAACTAGCAAAAAAGTAGCACACCCCCTCCCTCCCCATGAAGTGACCAACTATCTCTGAGTTGAAATACTGGCTCAGATCTGAAGGATGATCACTAGGCAGTGCTGGGTCACCCTCCACCCCTTCTGTCTCACCAACACTATATGGCTGTCATGAGAATAACACAGGGAAAACTATGTACACTGAATGAGTTCTTCAAAAGTAATTAGGAAAAACATGTGGTGGAAGGCAATGACTTTTTGTGTGTGCTGCATCACTGAACCATAGCCTCTGTCCCTATAGAATTTCATCACCGAATGAAAGGTAGAAGATAGCCCCTTAAATCTAGCTGACTTTGGTGGGTCAAGAATGTTTAAATCTATTTCTACACTGTTCTAAATACAAAGGCAGTCTGGGTCACCGTATGCTGCAGAATTATGGGGAAGATCGAATGAGAGTAAAACTCCTTGACATATCTGCATCATTCAGTACCACGGACCATTGTATCTGGCTATGTTACCTGGCTAGGTTCAGGGTTAGGAGGACTCTAGCATAGGATTGTCCTAGGAGGTGACAGAGGGCTCTGTTTTCTGCCCCAGGTTACTTAACTCAACAGCTACATGCACATGCTGAAGGAATTCATCCAAAATTTGGACTACAGCAGTCCCACTAATATGTTGAAATCCTCAAATTCTATTTCTCATGTTTATCTACAAATCCTAGGGAGATGGGCCACTCAGTCTCACCCTATATTTTATAAAGCCTGTGAAAATTTATGGAACAGTGTCTGGTGGCAATTGAGGAATGGAGGAAGTTCAGCACTGAAAATGTGTTCCATCCAGGTGGAAATACTGTGGGAAGAAAAGGTAACCTAGCTAGCTAATCTGGACAGAGGGATAAAATTGCAGTTATTTTATCCTGCTCTCTCTCGTTCTCTTTTTCTCTCTTTCTCTCTCTCTCTCTCTCTCTCTCTCTCTCTCTCTCTTACCACAATTGGCCTTGACTATTTACATTTTAATTATGTAAGTTGCTGAGACAGGGAGACACAATCTTGTAAAAGATGAGGGGGTACATATTTTAAATAAATAAATAAATAAATAAATAAATAAATAAATAAATAAATAAATAAATAAATAGCCTTCTGTGTAACAGACAAGTTGCTTTTTGTTAGAGGTGTTAACATGGAAATTGTAATGTCTGAACTTCTTTGTAAACTTTGAACATACCGGATCGCCTCGTAGTCCATGGTCTCCACGGTCTCCTCTTTCTCCCTTGACTCCTCTGCCTCCCTACAAAGATATGTTTAATTAAAATGTACGTTAAAATATGCTGCATGTATCAGAGCAATGCACGTCCTGACTTGCCCCATGAACTTTAACACAATGTGAACAAAAATTATGATGCCTCCTCCTTTGTTTCATGGAATTTGACACATGTATCAGATGTATTGTCTGCAACTTTTCAAACTAGTCAATCAGTTCTGTGCTAGCAGTTAGGTGTGATTTGCTTCTCTAATGGAAATTTATATATTTATATATTTATTTCATTTACACATTCTCTTTCTCCAAGATCTGGGTCCCAGGATGGCTTAGAAGAATGTTTTTTTTTTAAAAAACCAATGCATTGACATATGATAGAATGACAGACATTACAACAGAATTAAATTTGTGTATATGATCAAAATAGAAATAAAACTGAAAATCTTTAAACTCAATTAAAAATGCTTGTAATAATTTAACTCAAATGAGGACTGGACATCTGGTGAAATCTTATAATTGCTGACAGTTAAAGCCCTGACAGGCTTCTGTGGGACGATACAGTCCTTCAGGAGGACATGAGAGAGATTGATGGTCAGCTGAGCAGAGTCACTGAACACTCCCATCCTATAAAAAGAAGAGGAGGGCAGTTGTGTAGGCAGTGACTACCTACTGGATGGGACTGAAGGTGAAATCCTTTTTGCATAGCACTGAATGGGGCTCTCCATTTAGCTGCTGCCCCCCCTCCACATGTCTCCCTGCCAAGAATGATTTTAATGGCGTTTCCCTGCTGCGCTTCATACGCCTCCCTTTTCTGGCAATACATCCCTCCCAGGCAGACCAGAATCTGATGTTCTTTCCTAGAGGCAATACGTTTTGCAGGACTTGAACACTCCTTGCTGAAACATCTCAAATCAAGGCAATGCCGGTTGACAGAAACTTTGTGATATATTTTTTAAAAAAACACATGCCTGACGCCTACAGCCTTGGAATTCAGCAGCTAGTGCAGTTGGCCTTTACAACCACCTCCTGCCATTGACAGCATGGAGAATGTCTGGTTATTCTCTGTCTTCCACTGTCGGGGTGTAAATTCACTGTAAGGGATTGCATCGTCTTGACCCAAGGAACCAACAGTTCATTATTTTTCAGCTTCCAGTAAAGGAAGCATTATGCATTTTCCAATGTGCTAATTAAAGGAGTACTGAAAGCACCTCCACTGTTTAGTGCAGGGGTCCTCAAAGTTTTTAAACAGGGGGCCAGTTCACTGTCCTCAGACACTGTTTGGGGCTGGACCATTCCAAAAAACCCAGCAGGTGTCTGCTGCTGCTTTTTGACACATGCACCCCCGTGCAAGTTGTCTGGATCCCCCCACTCCACCCCCTCACATTTCTTTTACCTGTGCCAGGTCGTCTAGGGTGGTCGTTGCTCATGGAGGGCCACCAAATCGCCACTGGCACAGCGCTCTGCCGGGTGCCCATGGTGGGGGGGTTCCCCAAAACACTTGGACCCAAGGCCTAGTGGGCTTAACCAGGCCAGTGCAGCCTAGCCGGAGGCCCAGCCTGGACCATACCACTCACTTGGTGGCCTGTGTCCATCCTGCAGCTTCCCTTTATCTGGTCCTGCCTGCCTTTGGGGGGAAAGGGAGGGCCTACTGGATACCCTCCACACTATACCTAGTGCAGCCAGCCCATCCCAATGGGTCCATGTGGTGGCTCCGTTGGCCAGTGCCCTGTAGCTCCCAGGTGTGGCTTCAAGGAGGGAGGAGAGGGAAGACCCAACCCGCTTCACCCCCAGCCCAATGTTACTCTCCTTGTTTGCCACCCACTCATCAACCCCACTTCTCCTGCAGCTCCATGGGGGCTTGGGGAGGGTCCATCCTGCTCATCCCCCCAAGACACTAAAGGCAATGGCAAGATTTGCCCTCACCAAAAAGAACCATTGAAATGGGGAAACACACACATACAACCCTTTCCTCTCCTCCTCCCCCAGGAACTGGTGACCAAGGAGCCCCATCAGCTCCCCAACCCGACTAGGCACTCACAGGGTCCTGCCTCTCCTTCCCACTGGCTGCCCCAGCCACTGTGAGCCACACTCTGATTGTCAATAGTGAGTCAGCTCTAATCTGACAACTCACTATTGGTGGCCATTACACAAGCTCAGCAATGGAAGGCGGGGTGGGGTAACTGTCACAGAACGATATGTGTTGTGCATGAGGAGGGTGGAAGGACAGAGGCCCAGGGAAGTTGAGGGATATGACTGTGGTAGCGTGGGTCAAGATGCTACAAAATGGTGCTTCCCTTCCTCCTGTGCACCATGAAAGCTGTATTAGCGGCTGAGGCAGCGGCAGCAGTTGCTGCTGTGCTGTGAATTTTCAGCTCAAGTGGGGAGGGCAAGTAGTGGGGTTCTGCAATGGCCGGCGGGCCAGATTCAGGACCCTGGCGGGCCTGATCCAGCCCCCGGGCTGTAGTTTGAGGACCCCTGGTCTAATGCATATCCTGTTCAATCTTACATTTATGTTTTTAATCATGAATGTGTGAACTCCACCCTCAGTGCAAATAGAAAGCAACAACATGTGTGTGCATGTCTCTTCTGATGTCAAACCACACCTGTATTGAATCCCCAGTCTGGATCTAAAGAAGCCCCATGTATCTCTGGGAACATGGATAGCTTTGGTTACTGTGAGCTGCCTCAGGCTTCCATACATATTTTTATTAGCACATAATGAGTTTCCTAACATTAGACTTACCCGTCTGCCAGGGCTTCCTCTCTCACCAGGAGAACCTGGCATGCCTCTGTCTCCCTGGAAAAAAACAATAATATCATTTGAATCTAATTAATCAAAGTTTGATACATAAAAACACAATATTTGTGACCAAAGTTCCACTTTCTGAGAAGGATCTAACGTCCAGGCCATTTACCTCTTCTCCATCTATGCCATCAAGACCAATTTCCCCCAATTCACCCTGCAGAAGCAAAAAATAAAAAATAAAAAAAATAAAAAAGTAATTATTAGCATACCAAATTTTAAATTTGCAGGACTGACAATGAAAAGGGATGGGTGCAATTTTTTGATGGCTTGAAATGTTTACATACCTTTTCCCCTGGAAACCCACGGCTCCCCTAGGATGGAAAGAAAAAAGAACAGAAAGATTATTAATGAAAACAAAACCATAGTTAAACAATTTGAATTCTCCAGTTTTCCACTGACTTCAGGAAAAAGTTAGTCCCTGAAGTAGTTTAAAAATAACACTAAGAATGTTGAACCACTGATACAAAGAGCACAAAGGTCTCCACAGAAAGAAAGAAAGAAAGAAAGAAAGAAAGAAAGAAAGAAAGAAAGAAAGAAAGAAAGAAAGAAAGAAAGAAAGAAAGAAAGAGAAAGAAAATGCTATGGAAGTTGTCCCACTGAATTCTGACTAACATGAAGTTTGCAGTGGAGTGGGAGATGCATGGTATAAACTATTAAGAGATTTAAGGGGATTTAAGAGTCACCAAACACCTCCCGGGACAGCAAGGTCTTTAATGCTTTCCTGAAGGCTGGCAGGGACTGTGCAAGGCGCAATTCACTAGGGAGGTGGTTCTGTATTATGCCTTACTGATGACACAGGAATGTACCTACAACCAAGAATGAAGTGTGAAAGGGAAATGCAAACTGTTGTCTTTTAAAAGAGGCAGAAACAATCCAAGATATATGGCATTCATTACATGCGATCAAAATGTCTTCATTAATTTGTTATAAAATATTAAGATTTCATTTTCAGTTATTTTAAACTGGGCTGGTGACTTCAACAAATGTATTACTGACATGTACTGGAACATGCAACTTATCTGTTTTAATACCTTCGTTCCTCTTTCACCAGGACAACCCTGGAATCCTTGAGTTCCATTTATCCCCGGTGGTCCACGATCACCCTGTCACGAGAAAGGGAAAAGGAAGCATTGTGTGTATTTGATCCAGGATGAATTTCAGAATGGTGTGGGAAAAGTAAAATGGGGAGGTGAAAAAAAGGAAAGGAAAAACTGCTGTTAATTTTTTTTCATATCCTTATACTGTTACGAATGCCCAGATTATTGTCTGTAAAGTTACAGTATACCAATACTGTTCAAACATTTCTGTGGTTGAAAAATATTTTATTTCATATATGAAGTAATGCAATGTTCAGCATATTTCTACATTTAACCTATTGAAATATTTAATCTTGATATATTCATAGAAAGTTGTTTTCAATAGCCACTAACAGTTTACTTGATGTAATTAATTTTCTTAATGTACAGACATGATCGTAATGGTGTTTTCTTTACAGGATCAGTTTCATTAGGAAAGCATTATATTACCCTCCTCCATAGCAATCTTACCATCTAATGAAACTGGGTCGATAGCACTGAAATTACCCTGAGAACATGTTTTAAGAGAATACCTTTGGCACACTTAACCCGGGCTTTAATGTAAGTAATATGAATTAAACGTGAACACTCTCTTGAGAAGAATGTACAAAAACAGATGGAACCAAGGGTATTTGTTTTAGATAGAGTAGCCATGTTTGACCATACAAGCATATCAGGCAAAAACATTGCCTGGTTGTTACAAAAATGGTGCAGTTCAAGCTAATGTTGGAAATGGTGGAAAGGTGGTATGTTGGCGCCGCCGGGGCGGTAGACCGGATCGCCCCTAAGCGTCTCCTACGATGTCGAGGCCGCTCCTCCCCGTGGTTCACGGAGGAGCTGCGGTCGATGAAGCAAGAACGTAGGAGACTGGAGGTCATATGGAGGGCGAACCGGACGGAAGTGAATAGGGCTGCCCTTAAACAGCTGACTGGCCGCTATCTTCGCGCGATCAGGGATGCTAGAAGATCTTATGCCTCCCTGAGAATTGGGGAGGCCGCGAGCCGCCAGGCGGAGTTATTCCGGGTGGTTCGGGACCTCTCCAATCCCAGTCAGCTGCGGCCTCCTCCTAGTGATTTCACTAGTGAGCAATTTGCAGCCCACTTTAGATCTAAAATTGAGGCCATCCGTTCCGACTTGCCCCCCAGCTGCTCTAGTCCATCCTCTGGGTCCTCCAGTGCCTCACCCCTCCGTTCTCCCCTCCTGGATGAGTTCGGGCCGGTCTCTTCAGCGGAGGCCTCCAGAGCTATGGCTCGTTGCCGGCCGGCGGCCACTCCCTTTGACCCTTGCCCAGCTTGGCTTATAAAATCTGCCGGGGGGGACATGCCAGAGTGGTTTTCTTCCATCGCCACGGCCTCCTTTCGGGAGGGTAGTTTCCCTTCCCGCCTAAAGGAGACTGTGGTAAAACCTATTCTTAAGAAACCTGGCTTGGCGACGGACGATCTCTCCAACTTCCGTCCGATCGCCATCGTTCCCTTCCTGGGCAAGGTTGTCGAGGGGGTGGCTGCTGTCCGGCTCCAGTCATACCTGGAGTTAAACCATATCCTGGACCCCTTCCAGTCTGGATTCAGGCCTCTTCGTGGAACCGAGACCGCCCTGGTCGCTCTGCAGGATGACCTCCTCAGGGAGGCCGACAGGGGGTGTTCCTCCCTGCTCGTCCTCCTTGATCTCTCAGCAGCCTTTGATACCGTCGACCACGGTAACCTTCTGGCCCGGCTCGCTGAGGCGGGAATTGGTGGTCAGGCCTTGGCCTGGCTCCGTTCCTTCCTTGGCGGCCGGTCTCAGAGGGTACCGCTGGGGGATGTCTTGTCGGCTCCTTGGGCTCTCCCTTGTGGGGTGCCCCAGGGGTCGGCAATCTCCCCCGTGCTGTTCAATGTTTATATGAGGCCGCTGGGGGAGGTCATCAGGAGATATGGAGTTCGCTGTCATCAGTACGCTGATGACACGCAGCTCTATATCTCCTTTTCTACGTCTGCAGAGGAGGCGGTTCGCTCCCTCGATCTGTGCCTGGAGGCCGTACTGGAATGGACCAGAGATAACCGGCTCAAGCTTAATCCGGAGAAGACGGAGGTTCTGTTCTTCGGGGCGCCTTCGGCTCGGTACAATGGCCCTCTCCCTAGTCTGGGGGGTACTTCCCTCCAGCCTACAGACAGGGCCAGGAATCTGGGCGTGGTCCTGGACTCGGCCCTCTCCCTGGAAGCCCAGGTGATGGCCGTCTCCAGGGCCGCCTTTTTCCATCTCCGCAGGATCGCCCAGATCCGTCAGTACCTTGACGAGTCCTCCCTGAGGACAGTTGTGCAGGCCCTGGTGATCTCCAGGATCGACTATTGCAATGCCCTCTACGTGGGGTTGCCCTTGACCCTGGTCCGGAGGTTACAGCGGGTGCAAAATGCGGCGGCCAGGCTGGTGGTGGGTGCTCGTAGATTCGAGCACATCACCCCAGTCCTGGTCCGCCTGCATTGGCTTCCCGTTGTCTTCCGGATCAGGTTCAAGGTCCTGGTCTTGGTTTTCAAGGCCCTCCACGGCTTGGGACCAGGATACCTGGCGGAGCGCATCTCCCTGAGGGCATCCGGATCCAGACCCACGAGATCCTCGCAGGCGCGCTCCTTGAGAGTGGCCACACCCAGAGAGGCGCGGAAAACGCGTACGCGGAACCGCGCCTTCTCTGTGGTGGGGCCCTCTCTCTGGAACCACCTCCCTCCTGAGCTGCGCCTGCTGGAGTCCCTGGCCGCCTTTAAGAGGGCTTTGAAGACCTTCCTCTTCAGGGAAGCTTATGGTGTCCTTATCAGTTAGTTTTTCTTTTTTTTTTTTTCTTTCTTTCTTTCTTTCTTTGCTTCACCGTTTGCCGCCATCTTGCCCTCCGCTGCCCTTGTTGGGTGGCTTGGTTATTTTTGCCTTTTAGCCTTTTTAGCTTAGCTTTTGCGTTGTTCGCCGCCCAGAGTTCCCCTTGGGAAGATGGAGCGGGATATAAGTATTTAAATAAATAAATAAATAAATAGAAAGATACCAATTGCTCAGATGAAGCTGATGGATGCCATGAGAACTGGAAGCGCTGGGTGTGTGTGTGCTGTTTGTCTCATTCCAGCCAGTCCTTCTGTCCTTGGTGTGTGTGTGTGTGTGTGTGTGTGTGTGTGTGTGTGTGTGTGTGTGTGTGTGTGTGTGTGTGTGTGTGATGACTCAAAGGGAAGTGATACTGAAGGTATTCTATGCAAATTACAAATCAATCAATCACAATCACAAAGACCTTTATTGGCATAAAATAATTTAAGAACAGGAGCAGCGGACTGGGGAATAAAAGGGTAAAAATAATAAATGAATTAAAAGACGATAAAAAGGTTGGGTTTATAGCCGACCTTGGACCCAATCTAATTATTGGTATATAATACAGCGATCAAGTATTCTGCCGCTGAGGCTGTCAATTCGGGTAGTTTGTCCTCAAGTAGTCCCTTAGTTATGCTCTCTGAGGATCCAGAAAAATTGGAGATATAAGGGGTCAGGAGCCGAAGGCGGGACTTGTAGTGGATGGGGATATGAGATATGAGGGTATGAGAATTACTCTGGTAATTACAGCTATCTTGAAAAGGAACAAAAATGCTTTCACTGGTGAATCTCACAGGGCTTTAAAATACCTGATCAAGGTATCTTTGCTTATCACCTAGGTCTTACTGCTCAGTATATGCCACCATATCCCTGCGTTATTCCATATGGGACACCCTGTATTCTTTTCTATTTCTTCATAGGTGCAGACAGGTGGCTACTTTCTCCTTTCCCTTATTTCTCAGGCCACATGTAAAAGAGGAAACAGGTGTCTTGGGGGTGAGGTGGGCGCAGGGGCGGGGGGGGATCTACTCACTGGTCCACCTTCATCTCCTGGGTAGCCTCTGTAGCCGTTCTCTCCTGGAACTCCCTTTTAAAAGAAAAAGGAAAACACAATATACACAGTCTGCATTCATATATAGATATATTACAGTATAGTGGACCCTCGTATAACAAATGGTTTGTATAACATAAAATCTTCAACATAAAAAATTCCAGAGATAGAGGAAATTTGCTGAACAGAATCGCCTATGGGATGAATCCATACAACATAAATGGTCATGATTAGGGATTACTTTGTTTTCAATGCATTCCTATGATAAATTTGCTTAAAGGAAATTTTGTTTAACAGAATTTCATTTGGAACAAATAATTCCTTTATACAAGGTACCACTGTAGTTCCTTTTCTATTATACTGTATTCTCTTTAATCTCCATTCAAAATCTGAGATTTTACAAAGACATTAATGCATGAGGATTTACTACTTTCATACTTCTAGGAAACTAATTACATTAATCCGGTGGTTCCAAACCTTGAAAAGCCCAAGTGTTCTTCAACTCCCAAAAAGCCTTGGCCAGCACAGTTGGTGATGAAGGCTTCTGGGAACTGCATATCAGGAACACCTGGTTTACCCAAGATTGAGAATCACAGCACAAAACAAACCATCTGACCACCAGCACAACAAATCCTAGTTTGCTGTAAATTTGCTGTAAATTTATGATATTTCAGCGACAGCAATGATATTTTCTTTTATACCTCTGCAGCCAGATGGTGCACCTTATATTTTTTCCACTTGACGTTCTGTCAGTATATCTCTAATAGATATGTTCTTGTTACATGCCATCATGTCGCCCTTGACCTATGGGGACCTGATGAATGAGTGATCTCCAAAATACCCTGTCCTCAAGTTCTTATAAAATCAAGGCTGTGGTTCCTTTAGAGACACACTCCACCTCTTGGTTGGTCTTCCTCTTTTCCTCATGCCTACAATCTTTCCCATTCCTTTCCCATTCCTTAAGTTATCAATCAAGAGGTGTACAGAAATTGAACCATATATTCTGCATAACAGAATTGTATTATTCATCGTTGACGCATCAGCTCTGGTCCTGGTCAGATGTCCCACTGGGTAGGGACACTGTATGTAGCAGCAGCACTTTCTTTCTTTCTTTTTTCTTTTTTTATACTTTTTATTTTATTTTACAAGACAAGTTAAGATAACAGTACACTAGCGTCTCATTATTTATACATTCTATAGGACCAATATCCTTTTCAAAATCCACCCACTAATTCATCTTCCAACACAGTTAATTGTGACACACACACACAAATAAATTAATTATTTTAAAATTTTACATTCCAGCAGTCAGCACCAGCACTTTCTGAGATCAAAGCAGAAGGATGTGCTTGTCCTTAGCACAAAGGCTGAAATAAATTTTACACAAATGTAATGTCTGACAGATGTTAGACACGACTAAAGTCATATCTGGGAGCACGGCTCTCCTGATAAAACTAGAGGAGTGCCTAGATAAACCAATCACATGGCTCAGAAACATTACTTTTGGGGAGACAATTTGAAGAATCCCTGGAGGATTCTGGCCATTTTAGTACAAAGATGAACTTCTCCAAACTCTGGTTCAGTATTAATTGAAAGCCAAGTTGTGGCATGGCCAAGGGTCATCGGGCAATTCCAAACTGTTTCTTTGAACAGATTGTCCATTTCCCTTCTACCAGTCTCGTATTCCAAATAGCTTGGGAAGTCCCATCTGTTTCAGGTGTGGGGGCTGATATTCAAGAAGCACTGTTCCAAAGTCCTCTTAGGCATGTGGAGCGTGTGTGGATTCTGGTCCAAGAGCCAAAGATTTTGGAGGCTCCAACATGGAGCCAAACCCTGCTCACCTTGGGTCCAATGGAACCTGGCAGCCCTCTGTCTCCCCGCTGTCCTGAACATTTGCATGGGACTCCACAGCATGCTTTTTCTGCAATGTTGTCCTACAGGAGAGGAAATAATTTAAGTATTAATAAAAGTTTCCATTAATAAATTATAACAACATTTATTAATTGTTTTTTTACCCACCCACCCCCCGAGACCCACTGCAAAGTAAAATATATTAAAACACTGTATTAAAACAGAAATAAGCCATTTTTTTTAAAAAAAAGTGTTTCAGAAGCTAAAGACCAGACAGAATAAAACAATTTTGACTTCCCCCTGGAGTTCAACAGGGTGGACATTTGTAGGGATCACAAAACATATGACACTCTGATTATGCTGAAGTGCCAGAGAGGCAACATAATTATCTTCAATCCTGATCCCTACAAGATTCAGGAGAAGTTGCTCTTTATTTCTGCGGCAGTAACCTCTAAGGCCATTTTGGATGGCAAGGTTATGCCTCCATGAACCTGGACCATTGGTGTGGGTTCCCCATTCTGAATCTTTCCCTCCAAGGACTGCGATAATACCATGGTATTACCTGCGGCAATATCATGGAAGAATTTCTCCATATACACCACCCCATATTGCTTGAAGCACTCTCTAGGCAGTTTACAATTTATTTATGCAGGCTACACATTGTACACATAACCCAGCAAGCTGACCTCATAAGGACAGAAAGCTGAGTCAACCATAAACTGGCTATGTGTGATTGAACCCCAGGTCATAAGGACAGTTCTAGCTGCAGTACAGCTCTTTAACCAGTGCACCACGAGGGAGGAAGAGAATTTCTACCCACAGAATGATACCTGGCTCAAATGAAAATAGCTAAAAGGATATAGTACATGGCAGGAAGGCTATCTTATTATACCCATTACTAACAGCCTCCTTCCCTGTTGGCAGACAGCGAGTGTTGAGATTAGAGATGGGCACGGAACGAACATTTTTTTTCGTTTCCGTTACAGTTTGTCGTTTCCGTTATGTAACGAAATGACAAATGAAAATTGTGATGAAAATGAAATGAAACGAACAGAACCACGAAAATTGTGGTCGTTTCGTTTCGTTTCCGTTAATGGTGACGCGCAATGAAATGAGCTGTTTTAAATGTTAAAAAACGCCCTGGACATCCGTAAAAACGCAGCAATAATTATTTATATTGTCTGATAATACCTACCAGGGGGGGTTGGGGTCCTTAAAATGTTTGTTTTTGTCTTCTCCCATCACAATGTATTTTTCTTTTCCTTTTAAAATGGATGTCGCCACCAGCCACAAAATGGAGGCAAGCCATGTGATGTGGGATCATGTTCAACCAATAGCATGCCCAGATTGCAGACTGGGCGGGCAGGTGTGGCAGCCACAGAGGGCCCCCATCCTCCTTGCAGTCTCTGGTGGGAGTTAGGGTGGGATTGCTATCTCTGCGACTCTAGCTTCAGTCCTGCAGCCTCCCTGTGTGCGTGTGTGCTGCGTACTTCTCAGTGAGTACCCTCCCCTGCCCCGCAGTGCAGTCACTCTGCGGCTGCCTTGCACCCGCTGCTGCCTTTGCAGCCTCCCTAGTCTATACTGTATCTCTGCCAGCATCCATTTTTTTAGTGTTTTCCCTCTGGTCTGGGGCGTTGGGGTATGCCTGTGCACGGAAATGCTTTAAAAATTGCGCAAAAAGCGCGTAGAAACGACAAAAAAAACAGTAACAAAATTTTTCAAAAAATTCCAGACAAACGGAAACGAACCGAAACAGACCTCTCAACGACAAATGAAAAACCGAAATGCCATTTTTTTGTTTCGTGCCCATCTCTAGTTGAGATCCTTTCTCTTTTCCACTATTCGATCCTTACCAAAAAGATCACTGTCAAGATATGTAAAAAGTTGATAAAATATATGTTATGTATATTTAACAGATAGTAGAAAGAGAGTTGTAAAATGGAGGCAGTTAGATTCTGCAGACTCATGATGTTAATTCACAAGTGTAAGAGATAAGTAATCACAGGCATGTTATGTGATAAAGCACAGGTGAAAGAATTTATAGCATCATGATTGTATCAGATTGCATCAGATTGTAATTAGTGATGACTCACATCTGATGGGTACTGAACTGTATAAAAAGCACTAGCTTTCCATTTGTTAGGTGGGTCTGTTATGGTGAGAACAGAACCCCACACTCTGTTTGTCTGTTGTAAATATTGCTTGGTTGTTATGCTGTATATATTTTTGATGTATATATGAATATATGAGTTTTTACTCTACCCATTGTCATTGTCTCTTCATAACCTAACTCTGCAATACTTTATATCAATACTGACATTTTATCTGCACGCTACTGCTGCACTGCTCTGTGTCAAGCACAAGTAAATATTATATTTGTTGCTTAATTGCTGATAGGGTCATGGGCCCAGCTGGGTCAGCTGCCTGATGGGTTTTGTTGTACCTGTATAGATAAAGTGTGTGCTGTATAAAGTTGTGTTTTTGCAGAGAAAAAAGGTTTGGAGTTGGAACGGAGACAAAGAGGAGCTGCAAAGAATTTTTCTCTCTGAGGCTTGGAAGCGAACAGAGGAGATAAGCAGCTGATAAGGGCAAGCCAAGCAAAACAGAGTGTTGTGAATGAAAGAGATCCTTTGCTGAAGGCTGAATGAAGTCAGACGTGGATGAAGAAGCTGAATTAAGTGTTGCAGATAATGGCAGAGTCAAGCCGGCACTATCAGCGAAGATGGCAAGTATAAATTTATCTTCAATGCCTCTAATTAAGCTGTCTGACAATAATTACCTGAACTGGTGTCTGCGTATGAAGCATTATTTAATTTTCCATGAGCTCTATCAGTATGTAGAACAAGAGCTGGAAGAAGACTCAGATGAGCAATGTATCAAAGAGGATGCAAAAGCCTTGGCGATTTTGATGTTATCCTTGGAGGAGTCACAGTTTGTTTATGTAAAAGAAGCTAAAACGGCACGTGAAGCGTGGTTAGCTTTGAGAACTGCTCACATCAAGGAATCAGCTGGAAGTAAGATATCACTAATGAAGCAGCTTTTCCGGACAAGGCAAAGCCCAGGTGAAACTATTTCTGATCATGTAAGGAAAGTAAATAATATTTTTCAGCAGTTGTCTGAAGTGGGCATTCAACATGATGAGGAGTATAAATGTATTGTGATATTGTCAAGCCTGGATGAGTCCTATGACAATTTAGTAATAGGGGTGGAAGCTTTGAAAAGTGATGATTTGTCTGTCTCATATATCCAGTCAAGACTGCAGCAGGAGGAACAGAGGAGAGCTGATTCTAAATTAAATAAGAAGCCTGTTCAAGTTTCTGGAGACACAATCCAGCTAGTAAGAAAATGCCACAATTGTGGGAGTGACAAACATATTTTGCGTTTCTGTGATAAGGTAAACAAGCGGCAAAAGCAAAAAAGAGTTGCCGGCACACGCTCGAAGAATGAAGGTCACCAGCTGTCTGTGATTAATGATAACAATGAACAGGAGGGCTCAAAGCAGGAATTATTTATTGTAGATTCGGGAGCCAGCATTCATTGTATAAACAAGAAATGTTTGTTTGAAAAACTAACTTTGTTTAATTCTAGAACTGTAACATTGGCAGACGGAACTCAGGCAGAAATTTGTGGAGAAGGGAAAATATTTTTTAAGCCTCTCAAGTGTGTTTTTGATAAGGTCCTGTACATACCGTCTCTTAAAAATTTTTGTTGAGTGTGCCTATTCTTGTGAAGGAAGGATTTAATGTACAGTTCAATGAGAGCAGTTGCAAAATTGTAAAAAATGGGAAAACAATTGCAACTGGACGGCTGCAAAACAATTTGTTTGTGATTAGCACAGCAGAGAAATCTTTGAACATGGTTGAAAATAAGCCTCTACATGACAAATGCATTCATCTGCTACATAGAAGATTGGGGCATCTAGGTTTTGAGAACATTAGAAAAACTCTGCAACATGTGGAACATGGGTCTGTGCAAAGCTGTGATAAGTATTTAGATTGCCATGTTTGCAAAAATACAAAAACTAAGTCTGCTCCCATTGCAAAAAAAGTTTGAGAAAGTCACATCATCCTCTACAGTTGGTGCATATTGATGTGATTGGACCCATGGCGAATTCTTTTGGTGGTGCCAGATTCTGTTTAGTAATAACAAATGATTTTTCTCGATATTCTTGGGTCTACATAATGAAGCACAAAAGTGAAGTGAGTGCTATGTTTAGGAAATGGTTTCAAATGGCAGAATGTCAGTACAAGCAAAAGATTGTTGCTATACAGAGTGATAGAGGAAGTGAATTCTTATCAAAACAGTTTGTTGGCTATTTGGAGAAAAAAGGGGTGAAACACAGATTGACTAACCCTGCAGCTTCTGCTGAACATGGTCTAGCTGAAAGGAAGAATGGGATTCTTCAAAACATAATGAATGCAATGTTGACTGATGCAAAACTTCCCAGAGGTTATTGGGCTGAAGCGATGAAGTATGCAAATTATGTGTCTAATAGAGTATGGAGTTCAGCTGTTAATGAAGTTCCTTATACTCTGCTACATGGTAAGAGACCTACAATCAAATATCTTTGTTTATTTGGCTCTGAAGCCTGGGTATAGGTTCCAAAGAAATATAGACACAAGAATAGCCCAAAGTCAAGGAAACTTATGTTTATTGGTTTTCAACCTGCTGCAAAATCCTGGCGTTTTTGTGATAATCATGGGAAAGTTTATATTAGCAGATCTGCAACGTTTTGTGAACAAAGAAACTGGGAAGATCTACATGCAAACACTGAAGTGTTTTTGCCAAGCATTTGTCCCCACACTGAGCCTGCTGAGGAAGATTCCAGTGATGGAGGGGAGTCGACATCATTGCATGATGATGAAAAGGTTGATGAGGAGCCAGTGTTGCTCAGAGAGTCTACAAGATCCAATTTTGGAGTGCCACCTGAAAGGTTTGTTGTTAATTTTGTATCCCATGAGCCACAGTGTTATGAAGATGTACTGCAGATGCCTGAAGAAGAAAGGAAGCAGTGGATGATGGCCATGGAAAAAGAGTATGAATCTCTGAAGGAACATAAGGTATTTACTCCAGTGATGTTACCAGAATGACAAAAACCTGTTGGATGCAGGTGGATATATAAAATTAAGAAGTCAAGTGACAATAATATAATCTATAAAGCAAGGCTTGTGGCACAAGGGTTCTCACAAGAGAAATATGTGAATTTCACAGATGTTTATTCCCCTACAGTGAAGGCTGAAACATTTAGAATGGTCTTGGCAATTGCAGCGTCAAGAAAATGCCAAGTGCATCATTTTGATGTGGAGACAGCATATTTGAATGCAAGTTTAAAGGAAGAGGTCTACATGAAACAAGTTCCTGGATATGAACTTAAAAATCCACAACTTGTTCTGAAGTTGAACAAAGCCTTGTATGGTCTCCGGCAATCAGGACTGGCATGGAATAGACATTTGCATGAGAAATTGACTAAAATAGGTTTTTCTCAAAGTAGGGCAGATCCTTGCTTATACACAAAGGGTTTTTTGATATTGATTGTTTTTGTTGATGATTTATGTTTAATGGTGCCCGATATCTCACATGTGAAGTGGTTTATGTCTTCATTAGGCAAAGAAGTAAAAATGAAGCATCTTGGTGAGATACAACATTATTTAGGGGTTGATGTCACAACCGATCCTGAAGGTAATTTCTGTCTGTGTCAAAGTGACAAGATAGAGCAGCTAATACAGAAGTGTAAGATGAGAGACTGCAACATAGTCTCAACACCTATGGAAGTGGGGTTCAACAGAGACCCAGATGATGGGAATTTTGGAAATGTTGAACTATACCAATCTGTATTGGGCTCATTAATGTATTTGTGTTCATGGTCTAGGCCTGATATTGCAGCAACTATCAACATATTGTCTCAACATGCTGCAAAGCCATTGATGAAGCATTGGAAAGGTATAAAGCGTGTTTTGAGATAGCTTAAAGGAACAATGCATGAAAAGTTGAAAATATCCATGTGTGATAATCTTGATTTAATTAGCTATGCAGATGCTGACTGGGGTTCAAGTCCAGAAAGGAGGTCATTGTCTGGATATGCCATTTTCTTAGGTAACTCACTAATTGTATGGAAGGCCCGAAGGCAAAGGTACATTTCGTGCTCTACTACTGAGGCTGAGTATGGGGCTGTGAGTGACTTGTGTTGTGAGTTAACCTGGGTGGTGCAGTTGTTAAAGGATGTAAATGTGAATGTTAAACTACCAGTCAAAATTAGAGATGGGCACGACTTAGCGGTATTCCCATTTCCGTTACTCGGTTCCGTTACTCTACGGAAATGGTAACGGGAATTACTCCGCCAGACTTCGAGCTCGAACCGACGAACGAACAATTTGGGTCTGATTTGTTGTGCTCGTTCCTTGCATTGCGCGATCGCGCGATGCCACACGGCACAGAAAAAAAGTTTTTAAAAGTTAAAAAAACCCCCGGTTCCCGGCCAAAAAGCAGGTGGAAAAATGCCTGCCGTGCCTCAGGGCACCTCCCAGAGGGGTTGTTTCTGGAGGTCCCCGGCCTCCCCCCCATCCCCCGTCCTGGGCTGCTCTGGTGGGACTCGCCGCAGGCTCGCAGCCAGCAAAAAGCCCAGTCTCACCGCCGGCCGCCGCAATTAAAGCGCAAGCAAGCAGCACGGACGGCACAGGAAAAAACTTTTAAACTCTCCCCCCCACCCATTCCCGGGCCAAAAAAGCAGGCGGAAAAATGCCTGCTTGACTAAGGGCACAGGGCACCTACCGGAGGGGTGGTTTCTGGAGGGGGGGTCCCGCCTGCCCCCCCATCCTGGGCAGCCGGACTCGCCATGCCATGCGGTGTGGGCGGGGGATCCAAAATGGGCGGCGAACGCAATATTGTTTTTGAAATCGTGGTCCAAAAACACACAAGCACAACAGAAACACATGAAAATTTATAAACTGCCAGATTTTTCACAGTAGCAGTGGGTTTTTTCTTGCAACAAAATGTCTCTCCTCTCCTCCTCTGTCCTCCATTGATTTTTTTTTTTTACACCTGCACAATGATGGGCTGGCCGAGTGGCCAGCCATGTGGGAGTGGACGACCATGCAAATTTTTGGAGCCATCCCACCAATCGCATGGCCACTTGGCCATTGAGACTTCTGGGATGTGCCAAAAAGCCCCCTAAAACCTGCCCTAGCCCCCTAACCCTAACCCTAACCCTTGACTCCGTACCCATACGTCACAGACTGTCTTCTTAGTGGGTCAGAGAGGCACCCAGAGGTGCAACCCACTAGCCCACCGTAACCTTACCCGTCACTAGCCTAACCCTAGCCCTTGCACTAACCCACCTTAACCCTAAGCCAGATCTACTTGCATTGCACTACACGCAAGTACGATTCCCTTCTTTGTGAGACATGGCGGTGCGAGAGCCTTAGGCATCACCCTATGCCTCTGGGTTCACTCACTGGTCTCACTGTCTGCAACTGGTATGCATATCCATATGGCTATGCATGCCATTTTGCAGCAGCAGGTGAGGAGGGGAGACCCCCATGTTGAGGGGTCTCTTGGAGCCTGCTTCCCCTTCCTAGTGGGTGAGGATAGGAGGCACCCACGGGTGCCTCCAGGAGCCTGCTTTCCCTTTATAGCGGGCCAGAGGAGGCACCCACCCCACAGAGGTGCCTCCAGGAGCCCGCTACCCCCCCAAAAAAAACCAGTACTAATGAAAATGAAAAAAATGAAAAAACGAACCAACTAATTTTTGCGAATTTTCACGAAAAACGGAAACAACCCGAAACGGAACCGGCCCGACTAACGACAACTCGAAAAAAAATTTTTTCAAGTCGTGCCCATCTCTAGTCAAAATGTATAATGATTCTTTTTTCGTGTATCCAATTAACACAGAATCAGAAGGTCGGATCCAGAAGCAAGCATATTGGTATCCGTTACCAGAATGTGAAGGACTGCATAGAACAACATTTGATTGTATTAGAATATTGTACTAGTGTTGACAATTATGCTGATATATTTACAAAGCCTTTATGTAAAGAAAAACATGTATGATTTAAGAAAAGGCTAGGAGTTGAAATCTGTTAAATATAGGAGGGGTGTCAAGATATGTAAAAGTTGATAAAATATATGTTATGTATATTTAACAGATAGTAGAAAGAGAGTTGTAAAATGGAGGCAGTTAGATTCTGCGGACTCATGATGTTAATTCACAAGTGTAAGAGATAAGTAATCACAGGCATGTTATGTGATGAAGCACAGGTGAAAGAATTTATAGCATCATGATTGTATCAGATTGCATCAGATTGTAATTAGTGATGACTCACATCTGATGGGTACTGAACTGTACAAAAAGCACTAGCTTTCCATTTGTTAGGTGGGTCTGTTATGGTGAGAACAGAACCCCACACTCTGTTTGTCTGTTGTAAATATTGCTTGGTTGTTATGCTGTATATATTTTTGATGTATATATGAATATATGAGTTTTTACTCTACCCATTGTCATTGTCTCTTCATAACCTAACTCTGCAATACTTTATATCAATACTGACATTTTATCTGCATGCTACTGCTGCACTGCTCTGTGTCAAGCACAAGTAAATATTATATTTGTTGCTTAATTGCTGATAATCACTTGTGTTTTTCAGTGCTGAAAGCTCACACTGACTAGCTTGAAACACCTCACAATGTTACACAGTTGGGAGCGGCCACAGAAGTGATAAACTTTCCCAAAGGAAGAACATTAACTGTATAAGAGCTACGCAAATTTAAGCAGGAAAGGGCCTTCACGGCAGCTGCACCCAGGCTCTGGAATTCCCTCCCGCTGGCCCATCCCTGCTGTCTTTCTGGAAACAGGCAAAGACCTTTCTCTTCAGGCAAGCGTTTCCTGAATGAGGGACTACCATACCTGGCTACACAGACTTGTGTTTATAACCACTTATAATTTTGTGCTTGTATCTCTCCTTGAGTGATTACATTGACACTATGTTATCAATTGTTAGTTCCCATCCCTCATAACTTTTAGATGGTCTACCATACATGATTACATGGAATTTATACTCTTTTTTTTAACTGCTTGTGTTCTCCAATAGCTTTAATGTTTCCTAATGCTGTAAGATGCCCCTCAATTTCCTGTTCTTAACCTTGAATATGTCTTAATTGTAATGGACTGTATATTGTCCCTCATTACTGGCAAACCACTCCAGTATTCCTACCAAAAAACTCCATGGATATGGGGTCACAAGAGTCAGTCATGCAACACACACACTATAAGCTGCCTTGTGTCCTTTTCCAAGGAGAAAGGTGGGGTATAAATACTCATAAATAAAATAAAATGAAATGAAAATTACAACAGATCTTAGGCAGGCAAGTGTTTCAGATCTAAACTTACGAGTTGCTCTGCCAGCTCAAAGTCTAAGTCCAGCAGATTCACTCGCAGGGGTCGATTATAAGTGAAGCCACGCCCAAATTCCAGTTGCATCACCTCCTCCAAGTTTGCTACTCTCTCTAGCCCAACAAGAATCAGGGCTTTGACACCTAGATAATTGGAAGCAAAAGCCATTAGTCTTGGTTAACAGGTCATGGTCTTCACAGCACTGTCTCTGTATGGTGTGACTGAGGTCTACGTGGGCCAAAAGGGCACCATTCCCCCCTTCTCTTGCTGGAGCTTCCTATAGGACAACAGGGGGGGAAAAAACCTCCTACGAAGGCTTCCCATTAGTCTGGAACTGAATTTTAGACTGAAGGCGAGGCAGTCAAAGGAAGGAGGAAATACAGTATGACCGCCGTATCCGCGGGGAATCGGTTCCAGGATCCCCCACAGATAGTGAAATCTGTGAATAAGAGCAACCACTCTTATCTGAGGATAATGGTGGTGGAAGCGGTGCCGGGGTGCCGGGGTGAAAGGTTTCAACCCCAACAGCACCCAAATGGAAAGGAGGGAATAAAGGTTTTTTTCCCTTTCTCCTTGCCACTCAGCTGCGGCAAGGAGAAAAAAAGAAAGAAAGAAACTTTATTCCCTCCTTGCCGCTGCAGCAGTGGCAGTGGTGGCAGCAAGGAAGGTAGAAAATTAAAAATAAATCTTACTGCCCCAATACCCACTGCCCTCCTTCTCACCGCCATCACCACCACGGGCCAGTCAGGCACTCTCCGGAGGGGTGAAGTGGGGACTCACCCGCCTGGCCAACCGGCCTTTGAACTTCCAGGTCAGCTCCCAGGCAGCAGATCAGAAGTTTTGAACTTCCCATTCAAACTTCCAATCTGCCAACTGGGAAATGAGCGGGAGATTCAAAGTCCCCACCTCACCCCTCCGGAGAGTGCCTGGCCCGTGGGTGGCTGTGGGGGGGGGACACCACTGGCCAGGCACTCTTTGGAGAGGTAAGGTGGGGACTTTGAATCTCCCGCTCAGGTCCTGGGGTGGCGGATTGGAAGTTTGAACGGGAGATTCAAAGTCCTCACCTCACCCCTCCAGAGAGTGCCTGACTGGCCCATGGTGGCAGTAGCGGCGACGGTGGTGACGATGACAAGGAGGAGAACATTGGGCATCGTTGGTTGTAAGTTTTATTTTTAATTTCCCCCCTCCTTGCCACCCCCTGCTGATCATCAACCGTGGATAATTGAATCCGTGGTTAGTGAATCAGTGGATAAGGAGGTCATACTGTATGCTTATTTTGTGCCCATTTCTTTTAATAACACAATCCACCTGTGTATAGTTTTTGTAGGTACTTTCTCCTAATGTACACATACATCACAAAACTGAGCATGCTGGAGAGAACTGTGAATACTTGTGTTTCAATTTATGCACTTGTTCAGAAAGTATAATTTATATGTGAAATGAGCAAAACTCTCCCTAAACATATATGTTTATATATAAACATTAAAAAGTGCTAATTAATATGAAGTAAAGGAGTGTGGATTTGTTATGAGACCTTCTAGCTGCAAATTGTAATTTACATAGTAGCTTAAAAATGAAACCGTTTGACACACCTTCTCTCTTCAGATCAGCAGACGCCACTGCTAGCTGCCCCCTGGCACCATCAATGCCATCAGTTAAGTGAATCACCACCTAGGAGAAGAACAGGAACAGATCAACAACTTCACCACTCAGATTTAATCAGTATTTCTGCCCAATGATTCACCAACAGAGATAGGCACATTATTCATTATTTGTTATTTGTTTTGTTAGGGTACGAAACAAATAACAGACGGACCCATCAAAGAAAAACGAAACAAACGAAACGGAAATTTCCATTTCGTTCACTTCGTTGTTTGTTTTCCCATCCATAGGAATGCATTGAAGCAATACATTCCTATGGGAACAATATTTCCATTTCGTTCACTTTGTTTTTTGTTTTCCATATGAATGCATTGAAGGAATGCATTCATATGGGGGGAAAGCCGGCGGATCCCCACCAACACACCACATCGGGGCTGAGAAATGGTGGGCTTTTTTCCTGAAGGCACCACCAATCAGCTGGAGCACGGGCTTCAGCAGAGGGGGATTTTAAAATCCTGTGCTTTCCCGCTGCCCACCTGTCATCAGCTGGACCCCTTTAAAAATGGCCCAGTCAGCACCTGGCCATTCATCTGGAAATGGTCAGGTGACCAGCGCAGAGCTCCCACATTGGCAACCGGGACATTTTCAGAGGGGTCCTGACAACCTATCATCAACTGTACCCCTTTAAAAATGGCCCAGTCAGCACTGGGGGGACCCCCTGGTGGTGACTGGGCCATTTTTAAAGGGGTCTAGCCAATGAGAGATTGGCAGGAGACGCCTGAAAATGGTCAGGACGCCACTTCGGAGCTCTCCTGCTGGTATCCTGACCATTTTCAGATGTCTTCTGCTGACCTTTCATTGGCTGGACCCCTTTAAAAATGGCCCAGTCAGCACTGGGGGGACCCCCTTGTGGCAACTGGGCCATTTTTAAAGGGGTCCAGCCAATGTCAGGTCAGCAGGACCCCTCTGAAAATGGCCCAGTTCCCAATGCAGGAGCTCCGCATTGGCAACCTCCCCCCCCCACCCCAGCACCAATCAGCTGGCGCGCAGGCTTGGGGGAAGGAAAAAATACACATACACAGTACACAAGGACCACACACGCACCCCCCCAAACAGTAAAAAAGTTAAAAGAAACACAAAACACACACAACACAGAGAAATGAAACAAACCAAAATGAAAATGAAACAAAATGAAATGGGAAACAAAATGAAATGAAATGCCATTTTTGCATTTTGTGCCATTCTCTATTGCCGAGCCAGGTTGAAGGAAGGAGGCGACACACATTCCGCTTGGGTTGAATAAGGGCCACAACTTTATTAACTACAGTAACGAATTTTCAATTACTTATCAATGAACAACAACTTTAGGAGGGCCTGAGCCGTAGCGCATCATCAAGATGGTAACAACAAATTGATTAGGTCCCGCTACTCCACCAATTTCCTGCGGCCCGTTGAACTGCCGCTGTGAGGATGCCAACGAGATCTTTTGGCATCAACGCTTGATTAAAGGTTGGCAGCCCTCCTAGGGTTTTGGGTTATTATTATTATTTGCTCTCTAACTAAATCCTATTGGGTTATTAATGGAAGGCTGCCGAAGACGTGAAGATGTAATTAGATTCGGGACCTAAATGGTTAACCTTTTATGCGCTACCCGCCAGTTGTGACCGGGGTTATTACCTACAACACCCACCGCCAATATGTAAATGGTGGGATGGGCGAAAAAACACCACCGCTCAAGGCCAATCAGAGAAGTGGTCAAAAATTCCCATCCGGCCCCGAAGCGACCAGCAAAGCATCACCAGCACATCATAAACAGTGGCGGGAGGGCGGGGAAACCGGCGATTGCGGAGGCAGGCTGAGGGGAGCGCGCCAAGGACTTATATAGGGCGCGCTCCCCTACCGTAGGCTACGCAAATAGCGGAGCCAATAGCCGCCTCCCTCAACCGGCCGGCAAAGGTGCCCCTGCTCAGCACGAGGCCGGTCGGAGCAGCCATTTACAAAGCTGGAACTCAATTACCTTCAGAGCTTTTAGGAGAGGTAGGATAAGGATTGGATTCGATTATGCCAGACTAGTGGCCTCCACAGGGGAACAACAAAGCTTGTAGATTTAGAAGATATAGAGTGGGCAAAGGAAGGGTAACAGAGGGGCAGCTAAAGAGGAAATATAGGTATTCAAGTGATGGTTGCCCCAGATATATTCCAAATGCTCCAGTTGGGTACAAAATCCCCAAACTCTGGGGCCAGGTCTACAGATTGCTGAGTGCCTATTTTATTCAAAACAGAATCACTGGCTCCATGCAGACAAACAGAATTTTCACAGTCATCGTACAAGACTAGCAACCTCCAATGAAGCTGCAAGAGCACTGGCCTAAACTAGGTTCCATACTTTACAAAGTCTTGATGCAGCATTCAGAAAATCTCGACCTTTATACACAGTACTGATACTGCTGTCAGAAACTAGTTGTGTCATTGTGCTCCCTGGCAGGGATGGCTCTAAATATATGATTCCTGAAAGTCACATGCCATGTGTTCTTATTTTTGAGTTCAGACGAGATCATCCCATTCATTTTAGTCTTCAGATCTTAAAATGATATATTTAGCAGACACTTTTATCCAGAGATTTTTGATCACCTCCTAGCAGAGATGGAAGTACAGCAAATAGAGACACTTGTGCAAACAATTCACTCCTTGGCAGCTGCAAACTATTGTAGAACTATGGCTGAAATCCAATTGGTTAACTAGGCACACAGAAAGCAAATAGCAAAACATTCAGTGAGGTCTAGCTGGCAATTAACAAGTCGGTGCAGGGATTTTCAGGGATACATACACCCACTATCTTGGTTCATACTCAACAATCTCAGCAGAGACTCCTTGATTGCTGCTTTGAAGTGTCTGAATGTTATACCTTTTGCCTTTCATGTGGATAATCCAGCAACAGGATTTCAGCCAATATTTGGATACCTTAAACAGGCCAGGACTTTTTCTGATGTTGCTTCTAGCAAATCCAAGTGAGCCAGAATTTAATGGAAACAGCTAAAAGAATCTTTGTGAAAGTATATTGAGTCTTATTCGACTATCAGTAATTACAGCCTTCCAGGTTATTTGTTGGCTATCAATAGGAAAAAATATATATAATGTGCTCCCCTCCCTCAATAATTAAAAAAACAAATTGACACATACCTTCACACTTTCAGCAGGAGCCGTTCTGAATTTATTCTGGTAAGACTTGAGGGTCTCTGCAGTTAGGACATAAGGACCACGGTTTCGAAGGTCTTGGAACTTTTCAAACAACTCTGGCTGGTATTCAGAGAAGTCAAATGCTTCTACAACTCCAGAAGGTGTTTGTGCCAGAAGGGCCACACGCACAGTGGGTGCCTGGTTGCGAGTACAGCTTATTTTCTGCATCTGAGTAATCCTATTCAGAATGTCTTCTACCTTTGACTCTAGCACTCTCTGTGCATTGAATATATTTTGCCCAGGTCCAACATCCGAGACATCAAATCCAAGAATAACATCCAGACTGCAATCTAGAATAGAAAAAATACAACTCCACTGTACAGAGTAGGACTGAATGGAATGTTATCAATATTTATGTTATGAAATCTATATACATTTTCTGGAAGAGGAAAATGTTTTATGTTACACCATTGTCCTAGAGTTGGTGCATTGTTCACTGATGGTGAAAAGGTTTGAACTGACTTCCAATTAATAAGTAACAAGATACTGCATTTTCCCATCTATAAGATGCCCACATCTATAAGATTAGTCCATCTTTTCTATCTCCAAATTAAAGTTCTGTGTAATTACTGTGCAGTTCTCTCCAAGTTTTCTTCTGTGTATAAGATGACTCTGAATTTTTTAGTCTTATAATTTTAGACAAAAATATAGTCTTATATATGGAAAAATACTGTATGTCTTACCAAGAGTAAATAAGCATTATGAACACACTTTGGTGTTCCTTGTGCAACGGCATAAAGACATCCAATCCTTCACTTTGAGAAGAAAATGTACCTCCACTGCCAAGTCACTGATCAACAAAATCACCCAAGAGTCTTTTTAGGACCACAGCCGACAATAATTTCTCACATTTTATGTGCTTTAATTTTTTGCCTATACTGTATTTCATAAATGTCAATAATTCTAAAGTGTGCAATGCTCTCAAATGAATTAAAGACCATAGCACATAACCCTTTCACCTACTAAACGAGGACCATCAGGTAACTGGCTTGTGGTTGACTCAGCCTTCCATCCTTCTGGGGTCGGTAAAATGAGTACCCAGTTTCCAATGTGTAGCCTGCATAATTACTTGTAAACGGCCCAGAGACTGCTTTAAGTGCTATGGCATAGTGTATATAGAAAGTAGCACCCTTTGTACCCTTTGCTTCTTTCCTTTCCTATCTCTCTTACCAGTAAAATTCCAATGTATCTTAGTTAAGACTGGAGATGTGATGTTTTGATGCAGTATTTGATTGCACATGTTCTGCCTTATCTAAAGACAGCAGTACCAATGTAATATTGGGTCCTATCATCTTGAACATGGGATCGGGAATGTGAAATAATTTCTCATTACTCTAGCCTGGCAGTGATTGCTAGGATGCCAGTATGTCACAGAATGTCTCTCACACACCTGCTGCAGGTAATCTTCATGGTGGGTTCTTTGTTTCTTCGTTTGCCTTAACAGAAATTAATGCCTTACTCTCTCATCCTACCTACCTGCTATGTTTGTGAACTATGGGATAACAACAACCATAAACCTTTGTGTTGTAAAAGTTATAAAATGGGGATGTGGGTGAAACACTTTGAATATTTGCAAACAACAATGCAAAGTAGCATTTTTCATCTAGATCACCTAAAAATATTTAGTTCCACAAAAAATGTGAATTGCTAACATGGCAGTAAAAAAGGAATCATCTATACCAGTGGTGGTGAACCGTCAGCACTCCAGATGTTTTGGACCACAACTCCCACCGTCCTTTGCCATTGGCAAGACAGGCTTGGAATTCTGGGAGTTGTGGTCCAAAACACCTGGAATGCTGAAGGTGCACCACCATGGAAACAGGAAGAGATGGAAACTGAAAACACTGTACCCTGAATCTAACTTTACCTCTTGAGACTTCACCCACACCTCGGCACAACTGCTCCTTCATTACATCGTTCAGAGTATCCAGCACGGCTTCATTCAATTCTGAAAGCTCCTGGGCCGTGGCAGCCCTAAAAGCTGTGGTGCTGTCGCTGGAGAGCTTTGAAACTTCACTGAGGTCAATGTTTTTCACGCCCACAGCAAACACCTTGACACCTGATCTTGCCAGTGCTAAAGCAGCTGCCTGCCCGTCATCCTCTGGTTTGCCTCCTGTTAGGATGAAAGCGATCTGAGGGACCTTCTGGTCCACCCTGCTGCCCGCCTCCTTTGTGAAGTGTTGTGCTTGGATGTGCCTGATGGCTGACCCGGTATTTGCAATCCTTCCTCCTTTATATACAATTCTTTTCACTGCATCCAAGATCTGTTCTTTGTCAGTGAAATCTTTCAGGAAGAACTCATCATTCACATCGGAGTTGTACTGGGCTACACCAACTTTGATGGAGTCGCGTTCTTCATAAATGGCATCAATTATGCCATACACAAAATCGACAACTTCTTGAAAATTGTCCTTTCCAAAGTTGATTGAGCCATCCAGCAGGAAGACAATGTCTCCTTGTTTTTTACCATCTGAAAGAGTCAAAAAATGATAAAGAAAGTGTTAAGACATTTGTTGAAATGCTACAACTGCAGGATCTGCAATAAAGATTATATAAATCCTACTCCTCAACCTGCCCCTTTCATAGAGATTTCCTCCCTCTTAAGCTGTTCAGAACATTTTTGTCTTCATGCTTGTGAAGACAAAAGATAGGTGACATTCCTTTAATCTATTGCAGGAGTGGGCAACTGTCGACACCCCAGATGTTTTAGACCACAACTCCCAGAATTCCGAGCCTAGATTGCCAATGGCAAAGAACTGTGGGAGTTGTGGCCCAAATCATCTGGAGGGCTGACAGTTGCCCACTCTTGATCTAATGCATTGGGCTGAGGGTGCTTCTAGCACTTCTAGGGGGGGAGAGAACTTCACGGGGGTGGGGTCTGTGGAATAGAAAAAAAATGATTTCCACATGCTTCAGACGCTTTTGGTCCTTCATCAGGAAAATCAAAATACCATATTTTTCCATCTATAAGATGCCCTTATGTACAGGACGACCCCCAATTTTCCAGCCCAAAATAACAGTTTCTCTACTGTGTGGTTCTCTCATTGGCTTACTTCCATGACATAGTCTAACTATATAATGGTATATAGTCTTGTAGATGGAAAATACAGTAATAAAGGTGGCAGCACAAGACACTGAAGAGCAAAGGACAATCTAATGCCATTGCTCATAAACCCCATGGATGCATATCCCTTTTTTCTCATCCATGTGGTAACAAATAACACTATGAAGAAATCACATCAAACTTTGAAGCTCTGGGACACTGAAGCATTTGGGGGCCCAGACAACCTTCTTGTCCATCCCCACCCCGCGAGTATTCAGAAGAAGAACAGAATTGGAAAGGAAACTATCCTAGGTGAACAACTGGCTATGAAAGTTGTGCTGACGTGAGGGATCTGGATTTTGGGAACATGGGCTTTGCTTCCTAAAATATGGACTGCCGGCAAGGCATGGGTTGCCCTTTCCAAGGACTGGGAAGAATCTGTTTGGCTACTTTCTCATGAGGGTTTTAAAAGGAAATGGAAGGAGAAGGAAGATGGAAACCCAGAGGTAAAGACAGATGAAGGTAAGAGGAATAGAGGAAGTAGCTGTAATGTGGCCCAATTATAGTCATCATAAGTGTAATTTATTTCTTTACTTTTATTTGCATCTGTTTTGTTATGTCAGACTGTTGACGAGTAGCAATTTGCTAAATGGGCAATATAAAATAAAAATGTGAAAAGACAGTCTGAGACCAAAGACTGACCGATAGGAGGTTCAGTTGGTTCAACTGGTGGTTCTTGAGGTGCTTCAAAAGATGCGAAGAACCTTTTCTCTATGGTTGGAAGCTCAGTAAACTCTCTCACAACAAATGCTGTCCTGGGATCTCTGGTTATGCTTTGCAGTTCTGCACTGTCTACATTTCTTGCTCCTACTCCCAAGCTTTTAATCCCAGATGCAAGCAGAACAGCAGAAGGTCTTCTGACGTCATCCTGGGAGCTCCCTCCAAGCAAGAGCACTAAATGCTGCGGAACTTGTTCTTCGCGGCGGCTTCCTGCCGATTTAACAAAGTGGTTCTTCATGACAAAATCCAGCGCTTTCCCAACATTCAAGGGAGCACCGCCTCTGAACCGCAAACGGCGGATGGCTTGCAACACAGCGTCCTTGTTCTGGTAAGTTTTTAAGAAGAACTCAGAGAATACATCGTTGCTGAACTGGACGACACCAATTCTGACTTTGCTTGGACGAACATCTAACTGCTGGACAATCCGAATAATGAAGTCCCGAATGTGAGCAAGGCCATTCTCCCTGACATTGTTAGAACTGTCGATAAGGAAGACAATGTCCTTGGCTTCGCTGTCAATATCTGCAAAGAGAGAAAAAGTATGGAAAACAGGAGTGGCCCTGGGTACCATTTCACACAAGACAGTACAGTGGTACCTCTACTTACGAGCAGCTCTACTTACGAGCAATTCAACTTAAGAGTGGAAAACCATTGGCTTACAAATTTTAGATGTGGTTTGGTCTACTTAAGAAATTTTTATTTCTTTTTGCATTTTATATATACAGTAACACCCTGCTGATCGCGGGGTTTAGGGACCCACCCCACCCGCGATGCATGAAAATCCGTGATATGTGGAAGTGGGTGGGGTGGGGCGGGGGTGGGGGCAACTGCATGGCACGGCGTGGCGTGGCGGTGGCAGGGGGATCTCACCTCCCACCGCTGCCGCCCGCCCGCGCAGCCCCAAGGCTTCTCCGGGGTGCATGGGAGGGCTGCGCAGAGTGACTGAATCGCCCACCACCACCCACCCACACACCCTGGATGCTTCTCGGGGGTGCGTGGAGGGACTGGATCGCCCGCCGCTGCCTGCCCACGCAACCTGGAGGCTTCTCGGGGGTTCGTGGGAGGGCAGCGCGGAGCGACCGGATCCCCCCTCGCCCTCCCATGCACCCCGGAGGCTTCTCGGAGGGGCGGGGGGTGGCGCAGAGCAACCTGGCCACCGCTGCGCCCCCCCCATGTTGCAGGTACTGCAGTCCCGCAATGTAGTGGGACCGCAATACCTGAACTGCGAAATGGCGGCGGGGGGGTCACTGTATATATTTTGAAAAATGTTGGCTGAGGGTGAGGCATGTTCAGTCTGCCTGCCTGCCTTTCAATTGTATTGAACTGTTCTGTATCATGTTTTTAAAAAAAAGACATGTGTTGTTGGAAATGGTTATTCTTGAAAAGTAATGTTCCTGTGCAGTGTGCATGTGTTTAAACTGCACTTTATAAAAAGTTTTTGCACAAAAGTAACTTGTGTCTTTTTCCAAGCCTCTGGAACAAATTAATCCATTTCCAATGCATTCCTATGGGGAACCGCTGCTCTACTTATGAATTGTTCAACTTACGAGGATGTACTCAGAATGGATTAAACTCGTAAGTAGCGGTACCACTGTATATATTATTTGAATATTTATTTTATTTATGCATTTTTGAATATTTTTACCCCATCTTTCTCCTTGGAAAAGGAGCCAAGGCATCTTACAATAATGGAGGATAATATAGAGCCCAGAACATTTAAGATATATCCAAGCAGAGTTGGGCACAAGACAAAAATATAGCATTTTGTTTTTGTTTTTGTTTGTTTCTCCTTTTGTTTTATTTTGTTTCATTGCTAACCAACCCCCTGAGAATTAAGACCTCAATTTACAAATACTGGAGAAGAGGAAGCTTTACCACATGTTCTGCTTTAGGAATCTGTTTGTGAACTCTTTAGAGGTCTTGGGGCAAGTGCACCTCCTGCACTTGCCCCAAGAGGTAAGAAATGTCCCAGCAGCAGGGAGAGCTGGATGGCTGAAGACTACTAGCAATTATTATTCATAGAAATCACATCAATAAATAAATAAATAAATAAATAAATAAATAAATAAATAAATAAATAAATAAATAAAAACCCTTACCTGGAGGGCGACTTGTATCACCAATGAGCCTCTGTATCTGCTCTGTAGTCAGAGTTGTGATAGGGGCTATCAATTTCTGTTCAAGGCTAGGAAGATCCTGGTAGGTTGACACCTGGAATACATACTCAGGACTAAGAGCTATTTTTACCATTTCCTCGGGATCCACATTCTTTGCAATAGTAAGTGGAGCCACACCGACTTGTTTGACTTGGAGTACTGAGTCCTCTACCGTGTCATCAGATGGGCGAGAAAACAGAAGGATCAAAAACTGTGGTGCACCCTCTTCTATGCGACTTCCTGAGGGCCTTGTGAATATGTTCTTGGAGACATATTCAAGGGCATAACCAAGGTTAACTTGTCTTCCTCCTTTGGGCCTGAGCCTTCTTATGGCAGCTTGCACCTCATCCTTGGTGGAGTGTGCGTTCAGCAGAAATTCAACCCGAGGGTCTTCACTGAACTGAATTACAGCTATCCGTGTGTTATCAGAACCCACATTCAAGCCATTTACAACTCTTTCAATAAACTCACGAATAGCAGGAAATTCAGCAGCTGCAAATTGGGAGCCATCAATAAGGAACACCACATCTTTTTTCCCATCTCCTAGAGAAGAAAGAAAGATTTCAGATGAAACTAGGATAAAGCAAGGTTATGGCTGGTATTCAGTTCCAAAGTTCTACTGGCCTAGCAGGAGTGATGTCACCAGGGGTGGAAGATTGCTGCTAATTAAAGAGTTCCTGTTTCAATTTCTGGTTGACTTTGTCTCCTTGCAAATTTGTAGGGAAGAGGAGACTGGCCAATATCATTTTTAAAATATACATTTTAAAGGTACACATAAATCAATATGTCTAGGGGCTTATCATTGGTGAAAGTGAGTAGAAAGCTTTTCAACCTTTTCAGACTCTGACGAGAGGTACAGTATGACCCCTGTATCCTTAGGGGTTGGTTCCAGGCCACTCTGCGGATACCAAAATCTGCAGATAAGAGCAAACACTCTTATCTGAGGGTGATGGTGGCAACAGTGGTGGCGGAGTGCCTGGGGCAAAATTGCCCTAGAAACCCCATCACCCCCTGCCGCTGAGCAGCGTGGTGGACCGGATGTCACAAAGGCATGCTGCTGCACTGCCAGTTCCACCACCTGGGGAGGTTGAATGGCTGGGCACACCCTCAGCCCTGTGAGCTTCTCGGGCGGTGGAGCGGGCAGTGCAGCGGCGCACCTTTGCGACACCGGGTCCACCACACTGCCCAGTGGCAGGGGGTGCTGGGGTACCAGGGGCAAAAGGACTGGGCCATGAGGTGCAGCTTTCCCCCCCCCCAGCACCCCATCCCACCCCACTGATTGCCAGCTACAGATAACTGAAGCCACAGATGGTGAATCAGCAGATACAGAGGTGCTACTGTAGAGCTTCTTTGCCATTCGGGAGCACTGTTGTATGCTAGGATTGGAGTTCATGATCAGCAGCCCACCCCACCCCACCCCCTTTTATCTCGAAGGACTCCATCTGCTCTCCCCGCTGCTTTATAACAGCATCGGATAACTGCATGGAAATGTTCTGAACCTTGGGATGTTACCCTTGAAAGTAATTATCTCCACTATTTAGCAGGGATTTCTATTCACATTGTATTGACATTAAATTGGATCTAAATGTTACTTGCTACTTCCATACTACATTACTATTCTGTTCTCCCCTCCCCCCACCATAAAATGAGGGCCCCATTCTTGTCAGATAGGAGCAAGACCCTGCTGCTTCTATAGCAACTAGAGAAGGGGCATGAAATGCCAAAATGGCATTTTGTTTCATAATTCATTCCCCCACCCCATGTTGTTTCATTAATTACGAAATGAATTTTTATTAAAAAAAAATCATTTTGGAATTCGTTTTAGTTCGGTTCATTTTCTTTTCTTTTCTTTTCTTTTTTGAACCCCACCAGTCAGGGTTTTATTTATTTATTTATTTATTTATTTATTTATTTATTTATTTAATCCTGCCAGCCTGCAGGCCAGTTTGGCTGTCCACGGGCCGGATTCTTTTTTAAAAAATTATTTTAATTTTAATTTTATTTATTTTATTTTAACGGGCTGACCACATGGCCCACCTACCAGCTGTAGCGCAGGCCAGTTGGCTTTTCTAATATATATTTTCTGGAAGCCTTCTCCCTGGGGGCTGGTGGTGGCAGCAGCAGCTGGAGGAGGGGCATCCACCAGACCACCACCAGTCATGTAGGAGACACCGGTGGGGAACGAAAAGTGAACCAGAATGAAATGGAAATTTCTGTTTCATTTCATTTATCTTAGAGGTGGCAGTTCATTATTCATTTCGTTACGTAACAAAGCGAATAATGAAATGAATCAAAAGTTCATTTTGTGCCCATCTCTAATAGCAGCTATATCATACTGAAGGAAAAGTGCAAGGCAACTACCCACACATCCTGTACAGCCTAAAGAAACTTAGAATGCTCCAGGCCATTTATGAAGTGGGGAATGCAGCTTCCCACACTCCTTGAAGCATGTTCAAGTCAGAAGCAACAAACAAGGACCCATGCTTCTGTGACTGGGCCAAGAACCTTGCTGTCTTCTAAAAACATAAAGAAACATGACCACTCTTCCAGACTCAAGAGGAGAAGAAGAAACTGATTTACAGAATTGATTTCATTGCCTTTTTTAGTCCTGGCTACTAAAAAAAAAAAAAAAGTAAGCACCACACTATGAACATGGGACTTTCAAAAGTCAACTAAGTCAACAACATCAGGACATGTTTGGAAAGCTTAGAAATTTAACCTAAATATGTGCATAAATGTTGATTTGCCCCTCCCCAACATATTTGTGGGCAGAGAAACTGGTCCAATGGAAATGATACCTTTATTTAGACCACCAAACATCAAACATTAATTCACATCCTTGTGTTTACCGTAGAAAAATTATGAATGAAAGTCCCAAAACGGTCATGGCAGAGATGATCCCGCCATGCACCATTTTTCTAATCCAGAAGTGAATGTTTATTCACAAAAACTGGCATTTAGTGTTTGGGTTTGGGTGGTCTAAATAAAAGTATCATCTTTTCTACTTTTGGGCCACATGGCTATCTCTGGCTGCTATCCCATGACCATAAAGAACCGCTTCAACTGTTTGAAGATGCAGTTAATAAAATTGTGTCCCCCATGACCAGAGGACTTTAAAGGGGGGAAATGTGACCACACCCACTTAAGCATGACCAAGCGAGTTTTGCAAGTACCTGGTCTTGAGGTGGTACAAAGCTTGTCTCAGTTCCGATGCAGATTTTTAACTGGTATTTGAGTCCGTAAGAAATAAGAAAATCTGCATCAAAACCTTTTCAGACCGTTCTGGGGGGATATCCACATTTTACTTTGATCCAGATTTTCAGGATCTGTTTTGCTAAATTTCTCTGGGGAAGAAGAAATTCCTTATGACCATATTCCATATGACCGTATTGGGACTTTCATTCATAATTTTTCTTCTCTAAACACAAAGGTGTGGATTAACTGCATGTAGCTTGATAGGGTACAGCCTTAATAGTAAAGAAAAATATTCACCTGGGCTGGGGAGTAGAGGCAATTCTGGAGCCAACGCTTCTAGTTCTGCTCTGCTTAGTCGAGTTACTCTTTCTGAAATGAGCTGCTGTACAGTGCTGAGTTCATTGACCCCAGAGACAAGGACCGCAAAATCAGGAACAAAAGAAATGGTCCGCAGCTCAGTAATATCTGCATTTCCAAATCCAATGCCAAAAGGCACAGCACCCCTCGTCTTCAAATCTATGGCAGGCCTTCTGATGTCATCTCGCGACCTTTCTGCTGTCAGCAGGATAATGAACTGTGGGACACCATCTTGCATCCTGCTCCCAGCCTGGCTTGTGAGTACATTTCTGAGAAGATAGTTAAGGGCAGCTCCTGTGTTAACTGGGTAACCTCCCATGGCAGACACTCTCTGGATGGCCCTGATCACATCGGTCTTGTCTGAATACTCATTCAGAGGGAACTCCAAGTTGACAGAGTTACTGTACTGGGCCAGGGCGACCCGAACCTTGTCGGGGCCAACATCCAGATTCTCAATCATTCTTTGTATAAAGGACTTCACTTCTGGGAAACTACGTCTGGTGCTCTCTGAACCATCTATCAGAAACACAACATCCTTCTTAACGTCATCGACTGCTAGAGAAATACAGAAGTGAGGAGAGAAAAATACATGAGGTTCAGATTGCATTTTTTTAAATAAATCAGGTTGTGTTAACATTTGTCTTTACATTAATTTTTGATAATTCTGCTCTGATGAAAAACAAGTTGGTATGGGACAAAATAAGGAGTTTCTCCTTTTCTGATGTGGCAAGGATTGCTCCAGTTTGGATTGGTACCAGCACATATGATCACTGGAACTGATACAAAACAAACCTTTCCTCTTTCAGTTTGCCAATATTATAAAGTAGTTTAATAAGAAAGCCACTTCATCATATTGGCAAATTAATCCCTTACCTTGCTCAGAAGAAGGCGGAGAAAATGACTTTTTTTTTAAACTAAGTGTAGATTTTCACTGACGTCAATTATAATGTTTTAAAAAGAAAAAGAAAACTTTTCTTTGCCTCGCCTTAAAGTGCTGATTGAGAAGTCATCCACAGTTAAATCCACAGCAGTGGCTTCAACTACAGGTATTTTCTTGATCAGATGGCAAAGAAAAGACGTTTCATTTTTTAAATATAATTGATGCAGCACAACAGCAATATGTGAGCATACTATTTTAAAGTCCTGCTGTCCTAGTTCTCTGTGTATATCTTGCTCTTTAGGATTTAGCACCTATAGATACAAATTTACCTCTCTACAGGCAAAGAGCTAGTTTGGAGGGGAGCGTGACTTGCACAATTTTTCCTTCACACAATTTATCTAAATGTGTGTGTGTGTGTGTGTGTGTGTGTGTGTGTGTGTGTGTGTGTGTGTGTGTGTGTGTGTGTGTGTGTGTGTGTTGTGTCGTTACAGTTGTGACCGACTCTTCGTGGCTCCATATCCATGGCGTTTTCTTGGCAGGAATACTGGAGTGGCTTGCCAGTTCCTACTCCAGGCGCCTACAGCACCTGGTATTCCTTGGAGGTCTCCCATTCAAGTACTAACCAGGGCCGACCCTGCTTAGCTTCGGAAATCAAGCAAGATCGGATGTGCTTAGGGCATCTAGGCCTACCCTGACAAAAAGCCTGGAGAGAAGTGCAGTATGGAACTGTTTCTTTTTTTTCCTCTTTTTTTTCTTTCTTTCTTTTTTTCCTTTTCCTTTTCCTTCCTTTTTTTTTTGCACAGTAGCACTTAAAGTAGTCCTACAAAAGAGACCTTGCTTTTGACTGGTAAAACATAATGGCTAGTTTCTGCTTCTTTTCCAGCATATTGTGTTGGCCACTTGCTCTGTTTTGCCTTGTTTAATGCCTGTATGTGCATACTGATTTTTTTCTGGAAAAATAATTCATTTGAGCTTCAACGATTCACTTAATTGGGTCAGAAGCTATAGAGACGTACAGATCCCATACACTTCTTTGATATTCTCAGAATTACCTAGCCATAAGGACGGGGCCTGTACAATCTGTCCTGTCTGCAGGCAAGATATCTCACTGTCAGGGTCCCCAACTAGGGTGGGAATGGGGCTTTGCAAAGGGAGGTCACAGGTACCAAACCCATTGTATGCTGGGCCTGAACCCCATAACAGATTTAGGCACTGCTCATAAGGAGGCTGCCATTTCCAATCCATTTGCACACAGTCACGATTTCAAACTCAATACTCCCAGAAGCCTTCACCGCTAGCTGTGCTGGTCAGGAATTCTGGGAGCTGTAGTCAAAGAACATCTGGAGACCCAAAGGTTGAGAAGTATTGTCCTAGAAGCTCAGCATTTTTATACAAGTCAGAGGCGGTGCATATTTCAAAGACAGATAATCATATCTGCTGCAATGTATATATACCTGGTTGTCCGAGCTGAATAGTTTTCAGTAGGTTGACTATCTCAGGCTGAATGTCTCCAATTCTCGAAAGGGAGTCAGCATTTAAAATGAACTGGGGTCCATATACAATCCTTTCTAATTCAACACGGTCTGCAGTCTTGGCTTTGATAACAAAAGTAACGACACCGGCTTGTTTCAGAGCATCAGCTGTCTCAGCCACACTGTCACTTGATCTCCCAGCCACGAGGAGAACAAGGAACTGGGAGACCCCTTCTTCAATCCTGCTCCCGGCACGCCTCACAAAGAGGTTCTTCATGGCATAATCTAGCGTAGCACCAATGTTGAGCGTCTTCCCTCCTTTTATCCTCATCCGCTTCACTTTCTGAAGGATTTCTTGCTTGGATGGAATGTCTTGGAAGTTGAACTCAACTTGGACATTGTCACTGAACTGGGCCACTGCGACGCGGATGGCATCAGGACCCACGTTCAAGTCAGAAATTATTTGGTGCAAAAAGTCCCGAACAGCGGGAAACTGACCCACAAGGTTTGATGAGCCATCAAATAAGAATAAGATGTCAATTTTCTTTTCTGAAATTAACAGATAGGAAAAGTTAATAGCTATTCTTTTTCCCTTTGTCTTAGGTGGTTATTTCACGTCCCGTTCATCCCTCCTTGCTGTCCCATGAGGTAACAACTGACACACAACAAAGGCAATCTTCCACTCGTGAACTTGCGTCCGTCCATTTCTCTTGTACTTTTGAGTACTGTGGATCGACATTTCAAATAGACGAAGCACAGGGGGTGTGGTGCGCCCTTTATTTTTATGTTTTCTTTTCAAAAAAGCAGATCTTGTCACGAAACAAGGCTGTAAAGTAACACTTGTCATGAGACAAGTTATCATGATCGTGAGTAAACAGAAACAGGGACTGAACAAGGACAAAACCACGTGACCGCAAACAATGCTGTCATAGTACAAACATAATCATGGAAGAAGGTAGGACGTGAAGTAACCGCCTTACATACAGGAAATAAAAGAATACCATAACAATTTTGATTAGGCAGAAAGGCTAATTTTGTTTGTGATTCTGTGATTAAAATAAAAGTGACAGCCCTCTTAAAAATAATAATAGTGTAGCAGCTTAGAATCATGGAACCATAGGCTCACTATGGAAAAGTGTAGAACATCAGGACATTAAGGACAGGAACTTGGGGTAGACATCTAGGATTCCTTTTTAGCCAAATGAGATGGCCAACATGTAGCAGGACTGTGTGAACACATTGTATTTTACAACTACCTGGTCTTAAGGTGGTACAAAACTTGTCTCAGTTCCAATGTGGATTTTTAACCGGTACTTGAGTCCATGGGGACTCAGAAAATCCGCATCAAAACTTTTTCATATCTCTGACTTGCAGTTCCCGCTCATGGGAACACAAAAGATACGGTTCTTTAAATTGTGCCCATGGAGACATAGGACCTGCATTTTCAACCACATGACCATTCCAGTGGGGGGGGGGAGAATCCACATTTTACTTTGATGATTTTCCAGTCATGGGAAAGCATTCCATTCTTTGGGTCTTAACTGGGGAAAAACCCTTCCTAGGCTGCAGTCTCACTAAAGTTTTCCACACATCTTAATTTGATGCGTAGTTTTTTTTCCAGGCGGTCACATAGTGTTTGATGTTCAGTTAGTGTCCTGTCAACAGAGTAGTATTTTACTGCTCTCTGCCTGTCTCTACTTGCTTACTGTGCATCTTTCCCCTTTTTGCTGGGTCGTTTTTCTACGTCTCCATTGCTAGACCTGCAGGAAGTGGCAGGAAAAGAGGTACGAAGCTAATTACTGTGTATTTTCTGGGGTCGCACCTCGTTAGAGTAGCAAAGAACTGCACATCTTTAAGGGAAGTTTTTTAAACAAACCCCTAGGGAATTGACATATGAGGAATACTGTGGTTATTTACATCTGACAATGTATGAAGAATGCCCATTTTCTGTGAAGAGAAGAAACATGTTTAACAAATCACACTGTGCTCACTCCTAAGGCGCTTCAAGTGCATGCCACTTAAAATAGACCCTCACAATTAAAAGAATCACTCTTAAATCCACCAAAAAAGTGAGGAAAGAAGAGAGGGAATTACCTGCTGATGTGATTATGACTTCTTCCACCTCACCACTAACATAAGTCGTCAGTGGTCTAATCAGTTCTTGCGGCAAATCTCCCAGATCACTGAACGCATCCTTAAAATATACTATTTGTGGATTAAATGCAATCTGCTGGAGTTCTGCTAGATCTGCGTTCCTAACACCAATGCAAAAGGTCAGCACGCCCGCGCGAGCTAAAGCATTGGCCGCCTGTTGGAACGAATCGACAGAGGGCCCTGCTGCAAGGAAGACTAGCACCTGAGGAACGTTTTCAGCTATCCTGCTGCCACCGGTTTCAGTGAAGTGATTGACCAGAACAAAGTCGAGGGCGGAGCCCGTGTTCAGCACTGACCCCCCTTGGAGTCTCAACTGCCTCAGATGAGCAAGGACATCTGCCTTAGTTAGGAAACTGTTTAGGAAAAATTCAGTTTTGGGGTTTTCACTAAATTGCACTAGGCCAATTCGTATATCGTCAATTCCAACATCAAGAGCGTTTACTAGGTTCACAACAAAGTCACGGACATATGGGAAGTTGGCATTTCCAACGTTGGCCGATCCATCCAAAAGAAAGATGATATCTCTTTTGTTTACCAGAACTGCAGTAGAGCAGAGAAAAATAACATGAGACAACATAGAAACACACACCAGTATTTGTCATGTGTGCATACAGTGTTTGCTGTACACACATGTATACCTCATTAGAGAGAAGAGAGAGCAGGACCAGACAGACAGATATGGAGAAAAGGGGGGAAAGGACTAATCAAAAGGACTAATAAAAGGACCAATGAAAGCACGGCCTTCTTCATTTTAATTATGCTTTTGTGTCTTCCCTTTTTGGTGTCAATAGCAATTCATCCTGTGTGCACGTGCTCTATGTGGATATGAGGAGCCTTGTTCTGTCCAGGACCTCTATTTAAAATTAGTGGTCAAGATCAGTTTTAAAAGCATTTCGCACTGATTCTAGGGGCCCTTGGTTCTCAGACCCATTTCAGGGATCTCACTGAAATGATTTAATATTATAACAGGACAGAAAAGGCTCCAAAGACCTAGGCTTCCCCAAGAGCTTCTAACTCCCTATCTTACAATTAGCAGTGTCATTTTAGTGGCAGATCCCAAGACACAGATTTTCCAACTCACATACAGTGGTACCCCGACTTATGAGGGGCACAACCTATGAAAATCCCGACATACGAGTGCTCTTCAGCACCCCCTACTGGCTGCTTACGAGAAAGATTGGGGATTCCCCGTCTTGCGAGCAGCAGGTGTGTGTGTGGGGGGGGTGTTGGGGTTTGAAGTCCTGCCTCCATTACTGGAAGGCATTTTAAAAGAGGCACACTGTTGTTTGAAGTGGTTTGCCATATGAATGCTTTGAAATCTGTTCATCTGGAATGGATTAATTGAATTTCAATGCATTCCTGTGGGAAACCACTCCCCGATTTATGAGATAACCGAATTATGAGCGTTCGCTCGGAACAGATTAATCCCATGGCTACACCCATGACAGCAGATGTTGTGACTACACAGCAGTGGAAAATATGCTCTGATCTACTGCTTTTCAAAATGGGCCATTGCAGGTGAAATTGCTGAAGCTGTCCAGTGGCACAATGAGTGTAACCCCATCCAACACAGGTTGCATCTGTATATTTGAGGTGATAATCCTCTGCTTTTCAATTGGTCAGGAGAAATTATGCCTTGTCTAGATTAAATGTCAACAGGAACAGCTTCCTTGGAGTAAGGTAGAAAAGAGAGAGAGAGACTTGGAAGACATCTCCACACTGGTGATACCAAACTCCAAAACTCCAAGCAGCTTCTCTTGGTGGTTTCCTGCACATGTTAAATAGACTAGCTAAAATTCAGAGACTTCCAGTTTAGACCATTTTCATGGGTGTTTCAGGTTTTGTAAAGTGTCTGGAAGGAAGGCGGGATGCAAAATTATGCTATGTGTAATCCAAAATAATCTGAAAATCCCCTCTGTAGTAAAATCAACAGGAATGTATTCAAATATTTACAAGAAAAGGAAAACAGGAAAATAGATATAGGAAGCAAGAGATACACAGAGAGAATACTGTGCTCATTTTATAAGTTTTAAAACATGTAGGATCATTTTTAATTTAAACGGTAAAATAAAAATGTCACCAGTGATATGAAGCATGCAAAGGTCATATTAGTAAAAGACATTTATTTTGAGAAAGCATGTTAAGTGCCAGATCTTTATCCTGTGATATTCATCTTAGTTAAGGATAAATACGGGAAATTCTAAGCATTACCACTTTAACTTTATAAGCAGAACACTTTTAATAATAACTGAAAATAATTGTAGTAAAACTTGAATCTGGATTCAAGTCTCAATAATTGAAGCATCAAACGCAGTACATTATGTGGTCCATTAACTGTGCTATCTCATTGCTAGAAAATATTACTTGGGTTTCCTTATGAATTCCTTATTAATTAAATCATACAGGCACTCCTTAGCATCCTCCTGGATGTTGCACAATCTACCAGCTATCTTAGAGAGACAGGCAGATGGACTCCCTTTACTTCATGGGTGTGAGTGTAGGGAATGCTCATTCAATTTTCTTTCCCTGGATCACTAAGAAAAAAAAACTAGCTCTACAGTTCTGAAGTAATGAAAACATCTATAGCTATCATTGGCATTGCTGGAAGGAAACCATGATGGCACTGTTCTGCCACTGATTAAATACTTCCTTCTGTGATTTCAGGGTGCATCTGACTTTGGCACTTAGTTGTGCAAGTCATGCCTGTCCTGACATTGCAAAAAGAATTTGATGAATCTGATGAAAACATTCCACAGGCTCCAGTGACCAAATCTTCAAAAGACAGGCTTCAGGACTAGGCTGTTTCTCTGCCAAATATGAAAATCAAATGGTGATGAAACCTGCCATAACAATTGCCATGTTGGATTCGTTAGTTGCAAGACAGTAATGACAAGAGGTCATTGCTATGTTTACAATACTGCTTTGGAAGGCTAAAGTGCATTGTCTCTGAGCATTTGAAAAGTAGACTGCTTACCTTCTATTGGTGTTGTTTCCACAATGGTTCCAGAAAGTGTCCTTATGGGTGTTATAACATCAGGAAGAATAGCCGTTAGTGCAACTGTTCGGAACTCAGTGGGAGTGAAGACCAGGCTTGGCTCGTACGCAATCTGTTCTAGTTCGGCACGATCAGCATTTCGGGCTCCCACAGCGAGAACTACGATGCCGCTGCTTTTCAGTTCTAGTGCCGGTTGGGTGACATCATCTCTAGACTTACCACCAGTAATAAGGACCAACATGGGCAGCACACCTTCACTGGTTCTGCTTCCGACAGCACTGGTGAACAAGTTGTTTTTCACATACCTCAGTGCGGTGCCTGTATCAAGTGCAGGTCCACCAATTGGCTTTATTTTCCTAACACTGCTAATGACGTCTCTTTTGGTCTGGAAGGTATTGAAATTGAATTCCGGTTTCACTGTATCGGCATATTGTGCCACCGCAACTTGGATCAGGTCTGGTCCAATTTCCAGTCTGTTGATGATTTTGGCACAGAAATCACGGATAGCATTAAAGGGGGCATTCCCCAAGGCTGCTGTCCCATCTATCAGGAAGACTATGTCCTTCCTATTGACTTCCACAACTGCAAGCAACATATAGATACATAAAATCAGTGGGCGCATTCATTCAACAGTGCCAATCAATACTTCTTCAGTGCACATATTTCTGAGCTGATAAGAAATGTTTCACAACTTATAAGACTAACTTGTCTGGACCACGGCACCTAGAATTCTCCAGCTAGCATAGATGCAGCCATGCTTGCTGGGGAATTGTGCATGTTTTACTTCAAAATGGTAAACTTTAGAAGCTCTGGGATGCTTCTGCTGTTATTACCTTTACTTCCTTGTTTGCATTTATCAACAGAACACTATTATAATCCAAGTGTATTAAATGTAACCAAATTTTATTTCATACAATATCATTGAATAGTGACCATACCAAAAAAAAGTTATTTTTTTTGGTATGGTCATGGTCACTATTCAATGATATTGTATGAAATAAAATTTAAACCAGATATTAAGGGATCTTCATTATTCCAAAGTCAAGCTAGACCAGCAACATTATCCCTTGTTTCCAATCAGACACCTCTAGAAGCTGACAGGTAAGATATGAAGGAAAATTCTGCAAAGGTATCCAGAGCCTTTGTAGTGCTTTCTCTTGGTCTCTTCCTTCTTTTCTGTAAACATGTCTCGTATCTTCTACACACCTCTCTTCTTTCGACACCTACGTCACTCTTGCCCATTATTATTTGAGATCCAACATATGCCCTTAATGCTTTCTAGATAACAATTGCCCTCCTTTTCTCCCAACCCTCTCCATTTATATACAGTCTTTGGCTTGATCCTCCCTTCATGAACTGAACCAGCATTTGCCACATAAGTTGCCACCTTTTATAATTTCCCTACATCCCCTCAATCTTTTTGCAAGCACTTTCTCCATTTCCTGATTCCATACAATTCTTCTTCACCCACCCCACACTATCCAGTAGAACAAAGGAAATGTCTCAAACACTGGACTTGTTTCACAGCCACATCTTGCCTGAGTTTAATCCAAACCATTGCTTCTGTCCCAGGCAAAAATATTTTGCAATAGATTGGTGAACAAAGAGGCCAGCAAGCAAGCCTTTAGCTTCATGGACAATTTAAAAAGTTGGAGTTATTATTATTTTTAGGTTTCTTCATTTCCATATTTAAACCAAAACTAAAAAAAAAATGTGGCACCTAAAGAGAACCTTACAAGATTTTACTGCATTGGAAAGCTGAATGAAGTCTTCATTCAGTTTGACAAAACTAGAAGTGATTGGCGTTCATAAAACCTGAATGCTGGGATATGTGATTCAGTAGATGAAGCTATAAACCAAAGTCCCACATTTACCAAAAGCTAAATATATCCAGAATAAGCCCAAAGCAGTGAAGAGCCATGTGGTGTAGTAGGTAGCAGCCATGTCTTGGACCATGCAGGTATGTATGTCCACATTTCCATTCAGCCTTGAAAATACTCCATCTTAGGTCAACTACTATTTCTTAATGGCCTAAAGAATGCTTCACAGTGTAGCTGCCCCCTCCTTTGATGGCAGTTGTGTAAACTGGTTGCTACTAGACATGGGCACGACTTGGCGAAATTCTCGTTTCCGTTTCCGTTTCTCGTTTCCATTACATAACGGAAACGGTAACGACAATTACTCTGCCAGAACTCGAACTCGAACCGACTAAAGAAAAATTGGGTCTGATTTGTCGTGGTCGTTCCTGGCATCGCAGCGATCGCGCGATGCCAAGCGGCACAGGAAAAAAGTTTTAAAAATTAAAAAAACCCCGATTCCCAGCCAAAAAAGCAGGCGAAAATATGCCTGCCTGAGTGAGGGCACCTACCAGAGGGGTGGTTTCTGGGGGGGGTCCCCGGCCTCCCCCCTCCTCTCCTGGGCTGCGCAAAGTGTGCATCCTCATTGAGTCGCCACGCCAACTCGCCAAGTGGCGTGGCACAGAAAAAAAGTTTTAAAAATAAAAAAACCCTGATTCCCGGCCAAAAAAAGCAGGCAAAAATATGCCTGCCTCAGTGAGGGCACCTACCAGAGGGGTGGTTTCTGGGGGGGGGGGTCCCCGGCCTCCCCCCCGTCCTGGGCTGCGCAAAGTGCGCATCCTCGTCGAGTCGCCACGCCAACTCGCCAAGCGGCGTGGCACAGAAAAAAAGTTTTAAAAATAAAAAAACCCCGATTCCCGGCCAAAAAAGCAGGCGAAAATATGCCTGCCTCAGTGAGGGCACCTACCAGAAGGGTGGTTTCTGGGGGGGGGGTCTCTGGCCTCCCCCCTCTCCTCTCCTGGGCTGCGCGCATCCTCGTCGTCTCGCCAACTCGCCATGCCATGCGGTGCGGGCGGGGGATCCAAATGGGGTGACCGCAATATTTATTTTGAAATCGCGTGGTCCAAAAACACACCAAAGCACCACAGAAACATGCGAAAATAGCTATTTTAAAACTGCCTGAATTTTTCAGTAGCAGCAGTGGGTTTTTCTTGCAACAAAACGTCTCCATTGATTTTATTTTATTTTATTTTAATTTTTATTTTTTTACACCTGCACAATGATGGGCTGGCCATGGGAGTGGACCATGCAAATTTTTGGTGCCATTCCACCAATTGCATGGCCACTTGGCCAGGTTTTGACCGAGACTTCTGGGATGTGGCAGTCGGGCATAAAAAGCCCACTAACCCTAGCCCGAACCCGAACCCGAACCCGAACCCTAACCCATACGCCAGTACACTGTCCTTCTTAGTGGGTCAGAGAGGCACCCAGAGGTGCACCCCAGTAACTCACCCTAACCTTACCCGTAACCCTAAGCCTAGCCCTTGCGCTAACCCCTAACCAGTAAGCCAGATGTGTACTCGCATTGCACTACAGCAAGTACACTTCCCTTCTTAGTGAGTCACAGGGAGCCCGTAGGGGTCCTCTCTCACTTCGTTCCCCAGCCCCAGTGCACCGCAGGCAGGGAGTCACAGAGGCACCCGAAAGAGAGGTGCCTCTGCCTGCTACTGCAGTGCAACTGCAACTTAATGGTATGCATATCCAATTGGCTATTCATGCCATTTTGTAGCAGGCCAGAGGAGGCACCCACCCCAGAGAGGTGCCTCCAGGAGCCCGCTTTCCCTTCATGGCGGGCCAGAGGAGGCACCCACCCCAGAGAGGTGCCTCCAGGAGCCCCCCCCCCAAGACCAGTACTAACGACAGAAAAAAATGACAAACGAAACGACAAATTTTTGAAAAATTTCGCGAAAAACGGAAATGAGCCGAAACGGGCCGGCTCCGACACACGACAACTCGAAACGTAATTTTTCCTGGTCGTGCCCAGCTCTAGTTGCTACACTGGGGCATGTGTGCTGACTGAGAGAACTTTGGATCTAAAAACTCTTCTCACACCAACCAATGTAGCTAAAACTGTGCTCACGACCAGGGGTTCAATCCCAGATAGCCAGCTCATGATTGACTCAACCTTCTATCTTTTTGAGGTCGGTAAAATGAATACCCAGCTTGCGGGGGGGGGATGTGTATCCTGTATACTGTAATTAAACTGTAAACTGCCCAGAGTTGTGCTTACATAGTTGTGCTTACATTAATGGGTCATTATATAAATCAAATTAAATCAAATCAATTAATACAAATTGTTGATTTAAATTAATGTGTTATGAGTTTTAACAATATAATCATGCCATTGCAGCAATCATAGGAAAAGACAGTGTCTGAAACCTCAGCAGGATATCTCTCCTCAACAAGAGAGGTGATTTCCCTAACGAAGCAAAATTACTGTTTTGCTTCCTTGCAATTTGATATTGTCTCCAGTAACTGAATTATACTGCCAGATTGAAGCAAAGAAAATACCCAACACACACGGGACAGTGCGATTTAAAATTCATAGTTTTCATGAAAACCAGTTACAATGATGGATTGTGACTCAGGGAACTTGTATTAAGTTTTTTCCTTACTGACTGACTGATTGAAAGGTTGCTGTGCCCTTTTTGCTTTTAAATATGTTTTTAGTACTGATTTTATTTACCATTTTTAATAAATTATTTGCTTAATTAATTTTTTTATATTTGTCTATGTGCTATTTTCACTTTTAAATATTGTCTTTTTAATAATGTAAACAGCCTTGGACCTATTTTAAGGAAAATGAGTAAGAATATATTAACTTAAATAAATACATAAAATTATAGTAAAACTCGCACTCAGATGTGTAACTCTGGGTGGCTTTGGGCTGATCACACTCTCTCAGACTGACCATCACCTTAAGGTTATTGTAGATAAAATGGAGAAAAAGATCATTCTGTATGGCACCTAGGAAAAGTAGAGCTATAAATGAATTTAGTTCCATTAAATAAGGGAACATTTTAAAAAAGAATTAAAGTTCAAAAATTTCATAGGAAGAAAAAAACCCTGAGGTAATCTGAAAATTATGGTTGTTAGAATGGTGTGGAATTCTATCCTCCTTTTATAATGTATATCTCCAATTTAAAATCCAACGCAAATTCATTTAAGCAACATCACACCTGACTCAGGTGGCTCCTGGCAGGAGGAGGGTGCCTCCCCTGGAAAAGTTCGAGTGACACCACAGGAAGACCAAACAGCCATCTTGAAGGTGAACTATGCAAATAGGGATGTGACAAGCACTTTGAAGACGTTTTGTTCCTGGCAGTTTTCCAGTTCTTGCCACACCAAGGCTTCATGCTAAGATTTCCCCCCACAAACTGTAAGGTATGCGTGGAAACCTAGGTCTCATTTTTCCAGATCCCCTATCCTGCTCTAATTTTTTTTCCACACAGGAAACTAGTAAATTCAAGATAGCTCTGTATCCTTTCTGGTGAATCCTATACAGGATTCCAGGGAATTGTATGCAGGAAAGATTGCATTGCACAGAAACTTCCTAATTCTGGTGAAACCTGTCCAGCATTCTGGACAAGACTGAACACGGCCATGCCTATGCCATCACGCACAAGAATTTTAATAATTTTGTGCAATGACTTTCTGTAAGGGAAATTTCATTGCAGGGAGGAAATGTCTCTTTTTTCATGGTTTCGGAACAAAAGGCTGCTAGATTCACATGTTTTGTTGCCACCATCATACAGTATTATTTGACTAAGAATTCTGTGGCTATAGAGCAATGTTGGTGAACCTATGGCATGGGTGCCAAAGGTGGCACTCGGAGCCCTTTCTGTGGGCACTATACATTGCTCCTTCACGGCCACCTGTATTCAGGTTAAATTGCCACATTGGCATTTTGCAAAAAAAATTAGTGGGTTTTGAACCACAGTTTGGGCACTCGGTCTCTAAAAGGTTCGCCATCACTGCTATAGAGAATGAAGGAAAATCCCTCATGGTAGTGCTCAAGACAAGGCATGTTGAGAGGCAGCTGCTGTGTTTCTCTTTACATTTCTCCTCCTCATTCACAGCTAGAGTGAAGGAGGGGATCTTGTTTCGGTTCTCATGCTCTGTCCTTTCAAGTGCCATGGGCCGCGGTCTCACCAGCGTTTTTTGCACATTTTTGCTATGGCGAACTGCGCAGTAAAAGATCGCATCCTAACCGTGAAGGGAAGTAATTTGGTGGCCTGACCGACCACGCCCCCGGAAGCGCACTTTCACTGAAGTTTTTTACATCACCACTAGGGGTTGGTTTAAAAAACTTCCCTTAAAATGCACAGTTCTTTGCTACTCTAGCGAGGTGTGACCCCAGAAAATACACAGTAATTAGCTTTGTACCCCTTTCCCTATCACTTCCTGCAGGAAAAGGGGTAAAAAGAGATTTAGAAAATCAACCCAGAAAAAAGGGAAAAGATTCGCAGTAAGCAAGTGGAGACGGGCACAGAGCAGTAAATTACTACCCTGTTGACAGGACACTAACTGCGTATCAAACACCACGTGACCACCTGGAAAAAAAACTATGCATCAAATTAAGATGGGCAGAAAACTTTAGTGAGACCACGGCCATAGTCAGGTTTGGACAAAAGTACCTGATAGACATGGGCACGGAGTGGCGAAATCTTCGTTTCCGTTTTCGGTTTTTCGTTTCCGGAAGTAACGGAAACGGTAACGGTAATTAAGCTGTTACAACTCGAACTCGAACCAAAAAATGTGAAGCACAGAAAAAGTTTTTAAAAGTTTTTTTAAAAAAAAAACACGACTCCCGGCCAAAAAGCAGGCAAAAATATGCCTGCATGAGGCTTTGCCACCTACCAGAGGGGTGGTTTCTGGGGGGGGGCTCCCCCCTCCTCTCCTGTCCTGGGCTGCTTGCACCAGGCTGGGGGGGGGGTCATCCTCATCGTCTCGCCATGCCATGCGGTGGGGGGAATCCAAAATGGCAACCGCAATTTTTCTTTTGAAATCGTGGTCAAAAAACACACCAAATCACAACAGAAACATGTGAAATTTATTTATTTTAAATGCCTGAATTTTAATAGTAGCAGCAGTGGGCTTATTATAGCAATAGAACGTCGCATTGATTTTATTTTATTTTATTTCATTTTTTTTTAGACCTGCCCATTTGGGCTGGGCATGGGATGGGACCATGCAAATTTTTTGAACAATTCCACCAATCGCATGGTGAGGTTTTGACTGACACTTCTGCATGTCTCGGAGGGCATAAAAAGCCGAGGCACCTTCCAGAAATCGCAGTTGGGTCTTGGAGGTGGAGGGAGGAGGGCTGTGTTGGTGGTGCTTGTGCGATCAAGACAGATTATTCGAGGAGGGAGGCCTGGAGGCTTTAGGCTTTAGGCAGGCAGGGAGGGAACTGATTTTTTATTAGAAAATAATTTCTTTGATTCCCTGCAGCTTTGTCTGCCAAAGGGAAGCAGTTAGAGTTTTTTCTTTGTTCTCAATCTCTTCTCTGGCTGTTTGCGGGGAGAGGATTTTTCTGATATTGGATAAAGGGGGAGGGTCAACTGGGAGTGGGAGGTGTGGATTTATTTTAAAATATATTATATACTACCATTTATTTTCTATTTTTCCCAACTTCAATTTGTTTGCACACACACACATTTGGGGTGCAAGCCAAGAACAGAACCTCTATCCTAAGTGGAGAATATTTTACAATATTATTTAGTTTACTAATAACTTATTTCATTGTTTGTTTTTAAACTTGTTGTGTTGTGTGTGCACTTGAAGACACAGACACATTCCATTTAAGTGGATCAGAAGAATTTAGAAAATTATTTTCATTTTATTCCCTGACTACAACTACTAAACTATATTGTATTTATTTACACCCCAGTATCTTTCTGTTGGGAGGCATAGTACCACTACTCTCTTTTCACTTCAGGCTTATTTTTGGGGTGTGGCTGAAGCCACCTGTCCAGCTGCTGCTGCTGCTGCTGATATCAGCCTTACAATATTATATTTATTCATTACTCCAGCTCATTGTTTGTTTGTTTACATACATACACTTGTGTTGTGTGTGCACTTGAACACACAGGCAGGCACATGCCATTTCAGTGGATCAAGTTGAATTCCGAATTTAGAAAATTATACCAAGGGCCAGCAGGGCAACATTGAAAGCTTGTACAAAAGAACACAGTGTGTGAGTAAGCTTGTGGGTCAAAAGGATAAGTTTATTAGAATAGTTTGTTACTTAACACAAATATAATAAGAAAATATATTTCTAATACTTTTGAGAAATAAAAAAAATGAGGAGGGGTGGCAGAGCCAGAGGGAAGGGAAGGGGGACCCCCACTAAAATAAATTGGGGCACATTTCTGAAGGAAGGCACAGGAAGTAGTGCAGATAGTGATATTGCTGCCACTCCCTCTCCAAGCAGCAGCTGCACAACCAGCACGACCGGACCATCTTGTCACTGAGTGAAGCATGGATGACTGCATGCGAGCCCCATCGCCACCATGCTTTGACATGGACACACACCCCATTTATCAGGAGGAAGACGAGGACTCGGAATCAGAAACGGGCTCTTTGCATCTACATATGCTGGATTCTGAGGACCTGTTGGCAGGAACAGATGAAAGGCAGGCTTCAGGCAGTGATGGAAGGAGCAGCCCTCTTTCCACCAAGAGTACCACCAGTGATAGCAGCAGTCAATTGTCCCAGCAGGGCACAAGCCACACCACTACCAGCACAGCAGCGGCAGGCAGTACCAGAGGGTGCAGTACTTTCCATAAGCCTCGCGGTCTCTGTGGGAGCATTTTGAGAACAGCCCGGAAGACTCGAGTCTTTCGGTGTGCAAGAAATGCGGGGTGGTTGTGCGCAGGGGGAATGATCCCAAACACCTCTCCTCAGGTGCCTTGCGTAGCCACCTCATGCGAAACCACCCTGGGACTCTGCCTGGGACAGTGTCAGGCACTGGTTCCTCAGGGAGAAAGAGGGGGGGAAACAGGAATGGGGAAGGAGGACTTGTCCAGAGACAGCTCCACTGAGAGTGGGAAGACGCAGGCCACTCTGCAGGAAGTGGTGCTGCTGTGTGGGAGTTTTGTCAGCCAACGTAATAGAGCAAAGGCACAGGAGACCACCACTCGTGTGGTTGGTGAAATGGTGGCCATGAACGGGTTGCCCCTCTCCTTTGTGGAGTCATCAGGCTTCAGGCACCTGATGAAGCACGTGGCTCCATGGTACGAGCCTCCATCCCGGCGTACCTTCAGCAGGCGGGTAATTCCCTCCTTTTTTTGAGTCCATCAGGGACATGGTCTGGGCCCTGCTGCAGGCGGCCAGAGGAAGGAAGATTCACTTCACTTCCGACCTCTGGACCGGTGGGCACCACGGATACCTATCTCTGACGGCTCATTGGTGGCAACCCAATGAGGTCCTTGACACTAGGGCATCCCAAGAACAGCTGCAGGGGGAGCCACAAGGGAGCACCCCAAGAGGGTACAGGGTGGTGCTTCTCCAGGCACAAAGCATGGAGGACAGTGCCAAAAGCATCCAGATTTCTGAGGTCCTCAAGACAGCAATGTGAGAGTGGGGATTGGGAACCAAGGGGCAGGTCAATCGCGGATTCATGGTCACTGACACAGGACGTAACATGATCAATGCGGTTGAAAGGACAGGGTTCCAGGGCATCGTGTGCGCAGCACACAAATTGCACCTAGTGGTGGGCGATGCCATTGGGCTGGGTGCACCAAAGGACTCCTGGTGTGAGGGGACCCTGGAGACCAAGGCCTTGCTGGACAAGTACAGGAAAATAGTCGGGCATTTCTCACGCAGCGTCAAGGCATCCAGGATGATGCGTGAGAAGCAGGCAGAGATGGGCCGACCAGAGCACGTTCTGATCCAGGACGTGACCACCCGGTGGAACTCCACCTACGAAATGGTCAAGCGCCTGGTGGAGCAGAGGCAAGTGGTGGAATACGTCATGTCAACCACTCCCGTCCTGCCTGAGGGAAAGGTGTTGGACATTGGTGCTACCGAGTGGCTCGCCCTCTCCCAGATGGTGGGTATCCTGCAGCCTTTTGAGGAGACCACCCACGTCCTCAGCAACTACAACACCAGCCTGGGCCACGTACTCCCCCTGGTAAATGCCCTTCGTCAACGCCTAGAGGCCAGTATCTGGGAAGAAGCCGATCTTCTCCCAAAGAGCAGGGCCTTGGCAGACAGGCTGTTGACTGGCGTGGATACCCGCCTTAGCCCACTGAGGAGGGACAAGGTATACCAGATGGCATGCCTGTGCAATCCTCGCATCAAGGGTTCCTTGGCGGGGAGCCCTGCCGACCTGAACTCCTGGAAGACGGAGCTATGCCGTCAAGTCCACAGGGCTGTCTCAAATCAGGCCCAGGCGGTCCCGAGGGCGCACGGAAGCCAGAGCGATCCAGAAGAGGAATCCTCGCAAGGATCCTCTTCCTCCTCTACTGCAGGAGTGTACACCCAGAGACCAGGTTCCGTACCAGCAGCCAACTACCTGGCCTCTGCCCTAGCCATGGCAGTCTCCTCCTCAGTGGAGGCAAGGGAGGAAGAAGAACCAGACCCCGCTCTGACCATGGTGAGGGAGTACATGGCCGAGCCCCTCCAACCCCTCACCTTGGACCCACTCCACTACTGGGCCAGAAAGGCAGACATCTGGCCTGCTCTTTCGACTCTGGCGTTGGACCTCTTGTCCATCCCACCCACCAGTGTCCAGAGTGAGCGTGTCTTCTCCCACATGGGAGATGTCCTGAGGCCGCGCCGCTCTCGTTTGGACCTGAAGACCGTGGAAAGGTTGACTTTCATCCGCTTCAACCTTTCCACGTTGGGATTACCCCAACACTCCAAGACCTAGGTCCACAGTCGTTGTTCCACCGTTCCTTCCAAACAGGCCTCTCTTGCTCTAACATGCACTACCAGAGCAACACTTATTTCTGCCTGCCTGCAATTATGCCTGCCTCCCAGCTTGGCTTCCTCCCTGCAAGGCCAACTTCCTGCCAGCCTGCCTGACTGCCTACCAGCCTACCTGCCTGGCTGGCCCTGTGCCTACCTGCCTAACTGCATGATTGCCTGCCTGCCTGCCTTCCTGTCTGTCTACCTTCCTGCATTCCCACTCAATTTGAAGGGTTCAATTATTGCCCAATTTTTCTAGGCCTTGCCTGGCTCCGAACCAGGGAGGGCCACTCAATGTGTCATTTGAAGGGAATCATACTGTATCTGTAGGCCCAATTTTTCTAGCCCTTGCCTGGCTCCAAACCAGGGAGGACCAGTCAATGTGTCATTTGAAGGGAATCTCTATCTTAAGGCCCAATTTGTCTAGCCCTTGCCTGGCTCCCAACCAGGGAGGACCACTCAATGTTTATAATTTTGAACCGGACAAGACTGTTGGGGTTGCAGCTGTGCAACTTCCCTTAACCCTAACCCTAACCCCATCGAACCAATGCCTGTATGCCTCCCATCCTAACATTCCACCAGCACAACACAGTTATGCCTGGCTGTCTGCTCTGTCTATATGACTGCCTGACTGAATGCTTCGCCTGCCTGCCTGCCTTCTACCTTTGTCTGCCTGAATGCCTGTAGTTCCGCTGCATGTATGGATCTAATAAGGGCTACATAATTAGCCCTGTTTTTATAAGGCTTCCCTGGTCTTTATAGCAGCCCAGGAATATTTTTTTCTAGAATCAGTGTAGGCCCAATATTTCCCCATTGGCCATGGCTGGTCTGAGTGTAGTACACCCTAATACCTGCCTTCCTCGATGCGTTCCTCCCTTCCCTGGGGATTTGGAGCCACTCTGCTTACAAAGTGGTCGAGATGCACTTTACAACAACCTACCTCAAAGACTGATTAGCAGGGGCCTAGCTCTCCTTACAGCCTTAAAGAAACAGCCCTGTTCTCCTGCATCTCCTGGGTTGACGAAACTCGGTCTCCTGGGGTGGAGAAACTCTGCCTCCAAAGGCAGAAACAATCCTCCCTTCTGGCACTTTGGCTTTGTGCCTTCCCTAGCCTGGGTGGGTACCCTGCAAGCCTGCCTTCCTACCTGTAAGCCAAACTGCCTGCTTCCCTGCCTGCCTGGCTGCCTGCTCGCCCCTCTGCCTGCCTGCCTGCCTGTCAGGCTCCCGGGACTCCCGGCTTGGAGGAGGCCTTCCAGGTGCTTCTCCTTCAGCCTATCAGTGGTTCAGTGCTTCAAGTTCAGCCTCCAAGCTGACATGCGCCCTGTCGGCCACTCACCTCGACTTCCCCAGGCAGCAACCCCGGCTGCCCCCACCTCTAGGTGGAAAATCACTTGAGGAGACCAACTTTAACAGGCACAGTCATCATCAACTATTTTGTTTAGAATTGGGGTACTCTGTCCTCCAACATGGGGGGGTTCACTCCCACCGGTTACAGTCCAGGTTGGGAAATCCCTTTGCAGAAGGAGGGGAGATTCCTTCCAACTAGCATTCCGGCTTCCAAAGGTGGAAGAAACAATCCCTCCCTAACATTTGCACTCTGGCTTTGTGGCTTTCCTGGGTGGACTGTGTCTCCACTGGGCAGGCAAAACTCTGGCCTAGTGGCCTCCAAAACTCTGGCTTTATGGCCTCCAAAACTCTGGCTTCGTTCCTGGAAGCTTCATTGAGAGATAAAAGTACCAGGCTGGAAACAATCCCTCCCTCAAGTTCCCTGGCGCTCTGGCTTCGTGGCTTTCCTGGGTGGACTGTGTCTCCACTGGGCAGTCAAAACTCTGGCTTGGTGGCCTCCAAAGTAGGTGGCTGAAAGAATCCCTCCCCGTTCTTCCCCGCCGTTCTGGCTTCGTGGCTTTGCCGCGTGTGTGGGCTCTGTCTCCACTGGGTTGGTGGAACTGGTCTCCTGGTTTGGAAAAACTGTCCTCCAAAGTAGGTGGCTGAAAGAATCCCTCCCCATTCTTCCCCGCCGTTCTGGCTTCGTGGCTTTGCCACATGCGTGCGTGGACTCTGTCTCCACTGGGTTGGTGGAAGTGGTCTCCTGGTTTTGAAAAACTGGCCTCCAAAGTAGGTGGCTGAAAGAATCCCTCCCCGTTCTTCCCTGCCATTCTGGCTTCGTGGCTTTGCTGCGTGCGTGCGTGGACTCTGTCTCCACTGGGTAGGCAGAACTCTGGCCTTGTGGCCCCCAAAGGAGGCTGCTGAAACAGTCCCTCCCCAACCAAGAAAAATTCCCTTACGCTCTGGCTTCGTGGTTTTGCTATGTGGACCATCACAAATCGGGCTCAGCTGCCTGCACCCCAACCGTTCAAGACAGCAGGTCCAACCCCACCACCTGTCATTCCTGTTGTCTGAATGGCTGCCTTTGCCAATCAGTTCTTGAAAAACCAGTGGTCCCTTTGGCTGGCAGTCCTGTGGGGGGGTCCTTTTCTTCCCAGGCGGCCCTTCTTGCAAGTTGGCTCCCAATGAAGACAGTTACACGGTTAGGGTTAGGGTTAGGGTTAGGCCACTTCTGGCGACACGGCAGGGAAGCCAGATGGGGTGGAGGGCAGCGGAGGGTCTCTGTCCTGGAGATGGGCCTGGAAATGCACAACCTGGTCAAGGAGAGAGAAGGTCTCCTCACTCCATGAGCAAACCGGGCTCCTCGGTCGTCGTGCTGGGGCCAAGAATCTGATTCTGAGGCAAAAGACAAACCTGCCCAGGCAAAGGCTGGGCAGGCAGCTCGGCTGGGCCACGCTGGTATGGTGTTTCCAGGGTGTTCCCACCGGGCGCTCCCTCTACTCTGTCCTGAATTTGATCCTTTCTGCCAGTCAGCTCCTTTGGATACTCGAGCTGGCGATGATTCCCCAAGAGCTTGAGGGGCACTCAACAAGATGAGTGTGGGGGGGACAACTCTCATGCCACTACCAGACTGAATCTCTGACCGCTAGTTGACCAGGGTGGCATTTGCTTGGCTTTACAAGGAGTGACATTGGAGATGGGGAGGGGACATTGAGAGGAGTAGAGTAGACCCTCTTCCAGATTTGGGGGAGGAACGGAATACTGTGTCTCCTGCTGCCTCTGAGAGGTGGAGGGGAAATGGGATGGATAAAGGCTTCAAAACAAAACAAAAAAAGTATAACAGGCAGCCAGACCAAGTAGGGTGGCCGGTTCAGTCAGCGTTGACCAAGAGAAAAAAGAATATTGCATTCTACCCACTTTGTTTGCTTTATTGCATAGGATGCAGTCTTATGCTATGATATATTTATTAAATATATTATTCATCACCCAGTTTAAAGTGTTTTCCGCCTGCTCTGGGTCATTGCAGGATGCCCCCATGCTCTGGGAAGTCAAATCGCGCTAAATCGCGGTAGAAACGATGAACGACAAACGAAACGTCAAACCAAAAAAAATTTGAAAAAATTCGCGACAAACGGAAACAGAACAAAATGGACCCGTTCCGACAAACGAAAAATCAAAACGTCATTTTTTCTGGCCGTGCCCATCTCTAGTACGTGATGCAAGACAGCATCCCTCACCATTTTTAATAGACTCTTCCATTGTTGAAAGTGGAGAGATATGTAACTCCTATTGTACAAGTGACTATGCGTTGACCAAGAAAACAGTATTTAGAATTTCTTGACCCTCCCCATCTTTTGCCTTGTCTGCATTGCTGCTTCCTCACTCATAAACCAAGACTCTCAGTCCTGAAATCATTAAGACACTCAGTCCTGAAATCATTAACTCCCATGCCACTCTTCCTCTCTGTCATAAAATCAGATGGTCTGGAACCTCAGGAACCTGATGACTCTGGACCCCCAGGGAGCAATACAGAGTGCCTACCTGTAGAGGCTGAGAGCTCAGGGCTGATGTTCAAGGAAAGTAGTGATAAAGTCAAGATTGCACCTTAAAAATGGCATTGGGTGGTTCTTTAATAATTGCCAATGCACCATTGGTAAAAATTGGTGGTTCTTCAAAATTGCCACACAAAGAATTAGTTCATCTAGTTTATTAGACAGACATAGAAACTCAGAGTTATAGGTAATATACAGCAAGAATAAAGCAAGCAAGTACTACATACAAAGGAAAGGTGTTAGTGGGGGTTCCAGTACAGCTTGAATTGGTCCATAGTGCAGGCCAAAACCCTGCTGATCTGAACCTCCTGCTGTCCTGGACCCCTTGCTGTCCTGGACAAAGGACTAAATGACTTTCCATGGTTTTTATAGTTTTCTGTATGGTAAGCATGATCTAAGACTGATGCATTTAGTACGCCCCTACACGTGCCTACATGTGCTTTCATGTGCTTGTTCATCAGTTCATGTTCTTGGCCTATAGACATTTGGCCATCAAAGCCTACAATGACCTGACCCTATTTCCTTGTTCAAAGTTGGTTCCTTATTCCTGGCTAACCACCATGTTGTTCTCAGCAAATTGACACCTCCGCACTATAAGATAGTGCCAACAGTCTTAGAGGATGGGTCACCATGACCATAGTCTTGTCTCCTACTTCCTAGCTTGGCTCCATTCTAGCTAACCACAAAATATTTGCTGCTCTTCATAGACTGGCGCCCACGCGCTTTATCTTTTTTGTGGTTATGCCAATCCCTTAGTTGTGTCAATGAGACCTTCATAGAGATGTATCTGACACCCACAGTCGGGTTTAACACTTCAGTATTGTTTATAATAATTTTTGACTTTTCTCATGTTTATAAATCCTTATCAGTAGCATAAAATAAATGCATAAGCCAGGATAGAGGGAACCCACCACAGACACCTCCTGAATATGTTACCCATTCTGTCTGCTTCTTGATCTCTTGGGCATCTTTCCCCTGAATTCCCTGGTATAACTACTTTGCCTGGCCTTTTAGACCTCCTTTTTTGTCACTATAAGGAGACTAAGAGTCCCTGCCCACTGTGCTCCCTGCCCAGTTAGAAACTAGGAATTCAAAAGCTTTTTCTTCTCTGAAATATGTGATCCTTTCATAAAGACCCTTCTTCACTGAACTGACAGTGTACGTCTTTATCAAAGGACACTGTATTGAACCCCCCACAGGAGTTGCTCAAGCTTGTTAGATGTAATAGGCAAAGTCGTCACCTATATCACCACAACTGAGGTTTATACTCCATTGAATTAATCTGTATAGTTAGCTAAATTAACAGCAAGAATAATAAACACCTTGTGGGAAAATTTATAGGTCATTATGGCTTCCCTAGAGGGTTTCATAGTTTTCTAGGGTAACTTTTGAGTTAGAGGTAGTAATAGAATCAAGCAAATTTGCGGAGACTAAGTAACATACAGCCCTGTGTCACCCTAAGAAGAAACCTTGTTGAAATACTTACTTATAGAAATAGAATACTTTTATTGGCCTACTTTTATTATTCCTGGATGTGTGAAGAACAGTGGAAAAAATTAAGAAGACTATCTGGAGAAGGTGCATGCCTACAACTGCACAAGGAGAATTTCAATACGTTTATGTTTGGAAACCAACCAGTGTTGCCTACTGATTCGTGATTCAGAATAGAAGCCAAAGAACACAATGAAATAAGTCACCCGATCTTGAGAGATCTAAAACATAGGTTAATTTATGTTTACTCTTTGGCCACCATACAGAGCAAAAAGCACCAGCAAGCCAAAAAAGGGGGGCTTAGGGGAGATGAGATGCTAAAGTTGTGAGGTCCAAGACTGAACCAAGAGACACAGCCTTAATACGTAATTTGAGTTCCTGCAGTATGCCAAAATTTTCTGACAGATGTGAAACAGTTGTGCACATAGTTTTGGATCGGAAAGATGAAAAACATCCAGCACAAAAATTCAAGCAGAAGATTGTCCCATTCATACTCCGCAGAGGGACATGTTGAGCCCATGTGGATGTCTTCCTCCATTTAAAGAAGAGCCAGGTGTCATGGATCCAGAAGAGCCAATTAGCCATAGGACTGAGAAGGAAACTAAGACTACTGATCCCAATGGAGGAACCATCCCTGAAATCTTTTTTGGAGCTCTCATCAGCACTTAATCCTTGGACAAGGGAGTTCCACCCAATAAAGTACTTGCATTTGAGGAAAGTAAGGGGGCTCAAAGTGAGGCATCTGAACCACAGGCACTGCTGACTTTGGTCCTCTATACGTATCTTAGATCCTTCAGTAAATTCAAAAGAAAACAATTGGGTGCTCTGTGGGACTCAAAGAACTCAGCCAGCAAAGTTTAAGAACTACCTTTTAAACGTTTCATGTCTACTATTATGAGTGCACATCCAATGGTTGCATATTGCAATATGCTGACTGTAATGTGTATATACACAACATAGATGTCCATCCTAAATCCTACTTAGTACTGTCAATAGCTGCTTTCACCCAACCACTAAAATCCACAGCAAACTTTAATCCAGATCACCCCACCCTGGAGTGGTCACAGATCTCGGATATTCCCATGGTCATGTTTTGAAAATCCGCAACTGCTCTGACCCTAGGACTGAGAACTGCAGCAAAGACACCATAACGGGGGCAAAAAGGTTTTGGTGCTGATTTTTCATCTTCCCACGGACTCGAGTAATGGTTTAAAATCCACATAGGAACAGCGACAAGGATTTTACCACCTCAACACCAGGTACTTGTAAATTGCACTGGGTCACGCTTAAGTGGGTATGGTCATACTTTATTTTTTTAAAGTCCGCTGCTCATGGGAAAATGATGTTATGCTCTGCATCTGTGAGCACTTTGCAGTGGATTTTAGTCATCGTGTGAAATCAGCCGATGTTGTATCAACAATATTTTAGTGGAGGAGAATGTAACCCCTATGGGCAACTGGGTTTAACCCAGCAGGTCAGGAAATCCCAGAAAGGGGCTGTGATTCTATATTCCATGTTGATGCAGGAGGAAAGGTGAATCCATGAAATGATGTATGTGCAGTATTTGTATCTGATTTTATACTCTATTACAGAACCCTAAAGATAGTATATCAGGAGCTATTTTCTTTGTGCATTGGATCTTCTGCTTTGGACAATGAAGATATCTGGGACTTCATTCCTGACTCATATTGCACTACTTTTTGTTTTCTACAAGCAACCCCAGCTCTGGTACGGTCTTCATGAATGGAACTCAAGGATATATATTTTGTAGCATCCAGTTTGGACTGTGTTTCTGTTACTGCTGTTGCTTGTCATTTTTGGGGGAAAACATACAGTTTTATAAATTTCATCATGTTTGCAATAATCGCATAAAGAAAATAATCCTGTAGAAGCCAGAGAATGTTATAGACTGTTATCAAAGGTGAAGCATCAATGAGACTATTGTCTATATTATCTTTCATGTAGAATTTCTGACTTCTGCATATTAAAAAAACACCACCTAATACGAAAAACCCTTTAATAACTGAAATTATTAAAACCAAAGCCCCAGAAGATACTGTTTCGATACTGAATTACAAATTATATCATGTATTTTATTTCAAAATTGGCACCATGTGGATTTTGTTCTTCATGTGCCAAAAGGTTCTTTAGCCAGCAATGTGACTTAGAACATTTGTCTTCACTTTCTTTATCCGTTTCTGATTACGGAAGCAATAGTTTCATCATCTGCACGTGTCCTTTTTGGTATATTTAGGTTCACGCTTTCTGGTTCTTATGTTCACCACAGCGTCCCTGCTGTCTTTAACCCTTGCAACCCCATTTTACAGTTTGACCTATCTGGCTTCCCAAATGATTAAAGGCTACCCAAATGATTAAAAGTCCCATCAAAGAGTGTAAACAACCAAATGATATAGAATGGTTCATCAAAAAAAAAATACATACCTTCTGTAAGAATGGTTGGGGCATCTAACAAAATGAGTCTTTGGGCCACTCCAACAATGTTTGGCAGTAAGAGTTCTTGAAGTTCGCCAAGGTTACGCGTGTCCAGGACAGTAAATACGAAGCTTCCATCAGTAGCAATTTGCTGAAGCTCAACACTATCTGAATCTTGGAGCCCAATGCTAAAGGAAAAGATGCTAGCTTGCTTCATGGCTAAAACCCCTTCCCTAATATCATCGCTAGATTCACTGCCACTTATTAGTACTAAGATCTGTGGGACACCTTCCTCTATCCTGCTGCCTCCTGAGCGGGTAAAGTGGTTTTGCACCACAAACTCAAGCGCTTCCCCAATATTCGCTGCCTCACCACCAAGTATGCTAAGGGATTTCACTGCCTCTAGAACATCAGCTTTTCGGGCGTAGCTGTTCAAGAAGAATGCAGTTCTGGGTTGATCACTATATGTCACCAGCCCAATGCGCATGAGCTCGGCTCCAACTGAGAGTCTCTCAATTAAATTTGCAACGAAATCACGAACGGCTGAGAAAGCGGCAGCGCCGATGTTGTTTGATCCATCAATAAGGAAAACAATGTCAGCAGATTCTTGCGCTTTAAAAAAAGAGAAATGCAACAGGTGAAAGCATTAAACCGAGTGATTACATGCAAGTTGAATAGTATTTTTGACATGTTTCTTTGGAAACTAGCAAGAAACACGAATATGGAGAGACAAAACAAGTAATGGCCAGCGTGAATGAAACTTGGCTGCAAGTTCTGCATTCTGATTGAATATAAATTGCCATTTCATATTTATGTGTTACATAATATTGGATTAGGAATAAACCGGAGTCTTCTGTGTGATTACAACACTTGAAAACATCTACAACTTAAAGTATTAGCTGTTCATTAAAAAGCCCTTCAGTGAAGGATCACTCATGCAAATTTCAATCAGACTAAAAGTCATATATCGAACTAAGTTAAAATACATTTTTCAACATCACAACAACATTTTCAATATAAGGAATATTGATGAAATATTACGTTCATTTAACAAACTATTACAACAAAATTTTAGTTTAAAAATAATTATGCTTACATATCTGAATATTCCCAATCAAGGGGAAAACCCCTAACTTCATTCAAAGAAACAAGTAAATGTCAAGATATATAAACCTACTATACATTTTCATTTTATTTAACAGGCTACTATTAGGATATATTATCCTGTATCATTAATTATATTTAGTATAATTCTCAAAGTGGGACAGCTGAAAAATAGAACGTAATCTTATCAATGATTTTGTAATATTTCATTTTTAATTTCTTCTCTAATCAAAATAGGCAATTGATTTCATTCTTCACATATGATTGCTGTATATTCAATCAAGTAATGCAGAAGCATGTTAAACAGGGTGATGAAGCCAGTCATAATATAATTTTCTTTTCTAATTATCCAACAGTTATAACTGATTCTGAATAGATCAGGTATCCCACCCAGAAGAACCTTGTATGAACAATATACTTTTCACTTGATGAGCTGGTAGTGGATAAACTGATCAGAGGTTGGATCCCATCTAATACAGGTCTATTCATGGTTAGCTAAACTTTGCCTTGGTTTAAGAGTGGCCTAATATGACACAAAGCACAAAAGGTCCTGAAAATTTGACACTTGATATATGGAGCTTTTTCATCTGAGGTGCTCCTTGAACAACAAACAAAGGAAGGTGTGCTACAATAGTTTAACACAAGCTACAGTAATGACTTTCTCTATGGCAAAGGTTAGTGCTCTAATAAACAGCAGGAAAGTCGGCTGATGATACAAAAACAATGCAAATACTTGACTTTGCAGTAAAAAATCATCACAATGTCTAAGGAATAGTTTATTAAGCATACTATGACATTTATCTTAAAATATATATTAGATCAAATTTATCCAACATGTGTAGACTTGTTTTATACTTGATTTGTGCCACTTGTAGAAAAAAATGGTCAGACATTAACTGTTAAGAATATCTGGCCACATCTTAAGCTGTGAAACTCACAGGGTAGTCTGAGCCATGGTAACTCAGCCTAAACTATTTTACTTGTCACATTATGCCTTGTAAGCAGCCCTGAGCCTCTTGGGGAAAATCTAGGGTGTATATGTGATAGATAAATATTCTGACAGTTCTGTTGGTATATTTATCTGACAGATTTCTGTTTTCCATTTTAATAAACACAGTGGTAAAAATGTAAAAAAAAAACCACTCCCCCTATTATTAATCTTCTGCAAAGGTGGTGTGCTACTACATGGCCTAAAGATTCCAGAAGAATCATCTACATTATCTTTGAAATACTGCTGATCTCAAGGAAACAGGGAGAAATTATATATAATTGTTGGATAATCTGTCACTCCTACTCCCAACATACTGAAGTACACTGTGACAGGTTAAGCTGATGGTAGACAGCAAATTAAAGCATGCTTTGATACACAACTAAGCAAAGCACTATTGGCAAAGAAAGAGAGCAGAAATTAAGTCTTCAACCCCAGTGGAGGATAATACATATCCTAGCAAATTCAGGACTAACCTTTGGTCTAGCACTAATTCTTAGTTGTAAAGCTTGAGCACTTTTGGCTTTCAGTGTAACTAAAACTTATTTTTAGGAACATAAGAACGTGGCATTTGATACAAGAAGGCTGTAAACAGCACAAGTTGAATTTATAGGAGTGTCATTCTATCTCAGACAAAAAAAATCAAAACCAATGAAGTACCATGTTGTGTCTGGAAATATGTCAATTTATGTCTAGGGGGAAATACTTCAACATTGTGTTGGGGATCAGGTAACCAAAGTACTACCTTTGAATACAATAGTCCTACATTTTGGCTGAAACATCAGAATACAGTAGGACCTCCATATCCACTGATTCATTAACCACTGATTCAGTTATCCACGGTTGACAGAGGAAAAATTAAATAGATAATTCAGCAGCTGCAGAGCAAGCTACTGTCACAAACAGCTGCTGTAAAGCAAGCTACTTGCAAAACAGCAGCTGTAAAGCAAGCTACTGTCACAAAACAGCAGTTTTGGGTGGAGTTTGGTGTTCTCTCTTATTCATAACTTTCATTATCCACTGGAAGGCCTGGAACCAATCCCCAGCAGATACTGGGGTCCTACTGTAACCAATTTCTCTAGTTATCATTAGGCATTATATCATACACTCTTAAAATACATGATCCTCAACCAAATCATTCAAAGTGGACTTTGCCTATATAGTAATAAAATGCTTGGATATTTAATATTCTATTGTGTAAAAGTAGGCTGAGTTTTTTACTTTTAATTATCTGTAAGCTAGATAAGACTCAGACTAATGAACCTCACATTAGTTTAGAGCTTTGGAGAACACAGAGTACATGCTGGGATGGAAGCTCCCCATAAGACCAAGACAATAACATGCACATCCATAAATCCTTAAAGGAAGAGACGTGTTCATCCTATATTCAAGTTTTCCTATGTTTGCCTCATGCATGCTCATAATAAATCTAATGAGAACACACCCCGGTTCATTTCAAAACATCAGAATCCGGAGCCAGTTAATACTAGTGATCAAGGTCTATCCTAACAGTTAAAAAGATAAGTCTCTGGTAAAACTTGACTTAAGAAAATATGAAACTAGAGTGAAGAATATCTGCTGATTTCTTCCATTATTTGAACCCTTTGTCCTCTCACACTGAATGAAATTCAAGTCAGTTTATTTGGCTGTGTGTCATGCAGCAATGCAACAATGAAAGATGGAGCAAATGATGAAGTTAAAGAGAAAAGTTAATGAGACAGGATGAATGTTATCAACATTACCTTGAAGTTAACCTGCACCTCTCAAAATTGTATTTCTTTTTTCATGCATTTCAAAGCATAAAAAACAAAGGTCTAAGAACTTATGAAATAAGCATCATATCTGATTGAACGCATAGTTTTCACCACATGGTTTTCATATCACACAGAAAAATCCTGCAGTGCAATTTCTAGTTCTACTTGTTTCTGTCACAAAATAATGACAAATAAAGGGGCTTAACATGAAAAGATAATTTGCTCATACTTATGTTTTAGTTAATCTGGATGATTAATGTGGAGGGGAGGAAAAAGACATAAATTAATAGGAGATTCCTCTTTAATGCTTACAATATTTCTAAAATACTGTAACGGTTTTTCTTATTTCTTTTGCTTTTTATTTTACTTATTTCATTATTATTATTATTTTGGTTCTGTTCTTTTATCTGCCCTGCATGCTTTCCACTACAACAGGCATGATACAAGGGCAAGGAACTCAAAATTATTCTCCTGTTATCATGAGAGGACAAAAGATTATCCAAAACACTTGATATGTAAAAAGAGCAAGAATGTTTTTCTCCAAATTAAGCCAGTGTTATCCTAATAACACCTGAATACAAATTACACAAAAATGGCTGGTTTGTGGCATGTAATTTTAAGGACTCGAAGCACTGGAGAGGTTGTTTGCCCTTCATTTGTATGTGTTTTGATTCTGAAAGGGAACTTTAGTTTTACACAGAAAAAAATGTGTAAATTACAAAGATTTGCACAAGAAGAAACAGTGTTCTTGCTGTCACCTGGAGAGAGGGATTTGTATGGAGTTCGAAAATTTCCCACTGTGGTTTGTTGAGTCAAGAGAGCTTCAAACAAAGATGGACAAACATCTAGAAATGTACACACATAGTGGTACACTTTCTTAGTTTTCTGTTTTCTAGAAAAACTTCTTCTAGTTTTGTCACTCAATACAATTTGCATGCCTTGAGTTTTAAGATAAAACTATAACACCTTGAAAGGTGGTGAGTGCTCCAATGTGGATGCATTCAAGAGAAATTTAGACAACCACCCAGTAGATATCCTTTGATTTGTGCTCCTGCAGTGGGAAGTGGTTTGGACCCCATGGCCATGTAGGCCCCTTCTATCTTCCACCCATAGAAATGTTTCTATGATTCTACTGGTCTTAAGCTTGTTAGTAGAGATGGGCCCGAAAACACTTCATTTTTTGTTTTTTGTTTCATTTAAAACAAAATTATTTTTTTTTTAAAAAATCATTTTGTTTTTTGTTTTGTTTCATTTTTTTGTTTTTATTTTTATTGTTTAACTCATGCCAACCAGCTGGCCTGGGGCCCGGGTCAGTGTGGGTTATTTATTTATTTATTTATTTTATTTTTCACTCGCTGACCAGCTGGCCCGTGGGCCAGGTCGGCAAGTTTCATAATTTTTTAAAAAATTATTTATTCACGTACCAACCAGCTGGCCCATGGGCTGAGTTGGCATATTATTATTATTATTATTATTATTATTATTATTATTATTATTATTATTATTATTATTATTATTATTATTATTATTATTATTATTATTAATCAGTTATCATGCCGACTAGCTGGCCCGTAGGCTGGGTCGGCACTTTATTTTTATTTTTTTATTCCTCACCCAATTGTACCCGATTGGGTGGGGGAAAGGGCAGGATTTTAAAACTCCCCCCCCTCTGAAGCCCGGCACTACAGCTGATCGGTGGTGGCTTTGGCAGAGGAAAAAAGCCTGCGGTTTTCCCCTCGTGGTGGTGGTGGTGGGGAATCACCGGCTTTTCCCCATAGAATGCATTGCTTCAATGCATTCCTATGGGGAAATGAAAAAGGAAGCGAATGAAACAGAAATTTCCATTTTGTTTCGTTTTTCTTTGATGGGTCTCTTCATTATTTGATTCATTCTGTAATGAAATGAATAACATAATGAAGTAAAAATCCATTTTGTGCCCATCTCTACTTGTTAGAAATAGATATTGACAAGCTAGTCAATGGGGAACTTTGAATGTCATCTTTATTTTATTTTATTTTTTGTACAATCTGTAGCAAAACTATGCCAAATCAAATGGATAAGTTTGTTTCCCAGAGTATTTATACTAAGAAAACCTTTGTTTTTAATCCTTTGGTTATGTACCCTTGGACCTTTCCAGACAATTCTCATTGTTTCACACAGTAATTGGGAAGAGCCAGTTTTTATCCTATCACATAGACTAATCATATTTTCCTAGCACTCAAATCACAATATAGAATATAGTTTCCCTCCAGCAAATAGGAGTGAGATAAGCAATATTCTATTTTCCTCTATGACTTCCATTACATGGGATACAAATCTCTGACCATGTTATATCTAATTAAGTTTTTTAATATATTTATTAGAGTTTAACTCTGCCAGAACTTTAAGGAAAGCATAGATTCACTAATTGGTGCTTAAAAGAGGAAAAGAAGGGGGAGACTTGCAACAATGTCAGAGACTTTTTCTTGCCTTTTTTCTATACTTCCTCACATTCTAGACACTCCAACATTACATGAAACAACCTCCTCCCCCCTCCCCAATTTCAATAAAAATAGAAGAAGAAAGTAGATATTTCCCAATCTAGCTAAATGAAATTCATTTGTTGTGGTTGTTGCTGCCTGGAAATGTCCTTGTTGTACACACCACAATGCTTACAGTCATAGAAAAGTAGAAGCTGAGTACAAATACAGCAATGTTACAGGAGGGTAGTGTTACCTGTGATGTCTTTAATGACTCCTTTGGCTCCAGCCATGTCTGGAGTTATGGATGAGCGTATACTCGCAACTAAATCTCCTACAATGCCGTGGAGAGCAGTAAAGTTCTCTAGGCGGAATAGGTGCATATCAAGGGGTTCACTTGCTATTTCCTTTAATTCCCCTTCCACTGCATCCTGCACTCCAATGGCAAACATGTTTACAGCGGCAGATTTAAGAACAGATGATGGCAGAGTCACATCATCTTGGGATTGTCCATCCGTTAACACTATAATAACCTGCGGAGTGCCGTCACTCACTCTGCTCCCAGCAGCTTGAGTTAGGTGGTTCCGAAGGAGGAACTCTAATCCTTGTCCGGTCTTGGTTCCTCCCCCCATATAGGGCATGTGTGCAATATGGGAGAGCACGTCTTGCATGGCATGGTATGTGTTTAACTGGAACTCTGTATGTGGGTTTCCGCTGAACTGGACCAGACCAAACCGCAAATCATTTCCACCCACATCTAATTGCTTTACAACATCATACAGAAACTCCCGAACAAGTTGGAAATGTTCCTTTCCAATGCTCCAAGAGGAATCCACTAGAAATATTATATCAGCAGCAGGAGCGACTTTGACATCTTTAAGAAAACAAATTGATTCATGATTTTCCAGAGATCAGTTGATGTGGAGGGATTCTAGTCCTATTAGTGACAGGTCATGCAATTCTTTGACATCAGAAGCAGCCTAGAGCTCATAAATGCATAGTGTGTACATTAAACTGGGCCGTGAAAAATTAAAAAAAAAAAAGAGAAGCTTGTAGTAACAGAACATGTGCCCTTATTTATAAATTAATAATGCTACCATTCCAACCTAGTAACGAAACTTAACGAAGCAGTTTTTCCTTTGCAAACTAAAAATTGGTTGTAGCAGAATATTCTCCACATACGGTAGCGTCTACTGTATTTTCTTTAAATAGGTAGAGGTAAAAATATACTATGTAAACACATAACTTACATAACCTAAAATAACATCATGAAGCATACTCAAAACATATTGATTTGATATCTCAATGAATACATCCACAGCTTCCATTTGGTTTATGGACTGCATTTGATCACGTGAACATGCTGTACGATTACTACCCCAAGACAAACACTTGCTGGATCACTGAATAATTACTATAGAAAAGGCAGTTTCAATACTCGGTCAAGCCCAATGGTTCAAAATATGAGCCTGTGCTTGAGACAGGTGAACAATGTTGTCCTTGGACAAGTGATCAGAGTTATGGGGGACATGCCAGTTACGATAATTTTCAGTGCAAAACCGAGCGTGATGGAAATGCTTTATCTGTCAGCCTCTCAACTGTTCCTTTATCATATCAAACAAGAGGTGGTAGAAGCAGCAGTAGCAGGCCCCGCAAGAAAGAGATGTGCTTGATTTTGACTCCCCATAAGGAGTGTTGTATGTGGGAGCGTGTGTGCTGTATGACGCGTTGTTCTCTGGAACCCTCTATGGGTGAGCATTAAATGGACCAGACTTAGAGTGTGGCCAGGCAAGGAAGCTGTAGAAATGGTAGTTCCCTAAAGTGAAAATCATTTCCATTCCATTGTAACAGTTTTCTGGGATAATACAAAATCTTCCAAACGACAGGAAGGAGATTTCCCTCTTTCTTCCTTGTGTTCTCCCCTTTCTTCTATCACAATGATAGTTATTATTTATAGAAGGTAGAATCCCGACAGAGTTGGGTAGCTGACTCAAGGTTCACTCAGCCTTCCATCTCATGATAAAATGAGTACCTAGCTCACTGGGGTGCAATGTATTGTTTATATAATTATGCTCCAAGCCACCAGCTAATGCTTTGGCACAACATATATATTGAAACAAGAACAGTGATGCACTTTGTTACACACACGTGGGAGAATTCTTTCTCTTACTGTCCCTCAGGATCTGTGTCTTGTTGCCCTACTACTCAGAAAATACAATTTGGAGAAAAGAGTACAGCCTGCATGCCATCCTAAAACACTATTACGTCTGCTTCTATCACCATTTGGTGGGTATGTAAAGGGAAAGCAAATGTTTGCACTATGGTGAGGGCTGAAAAATGAGAATTGGGGGGCAAGCAGGGATAGTCAGAGAAGCTGAAGGACCCCTCCATGTTATCAGAATGTGATATGGACATTTAACATCAGCAGTCAGTAAAAGGATTTGCCGTGGATATAAAGACTGGCAAGAACCAGTATCTAGGCAATAGCTTCCTAATATGTGATCCTACTTGTCAACTTCCTGATAAATGGTAGCTGTAGATACCCAGGGGCATCCGTTACTCTGGGGTCTTGTAGGGATTAACAGGAGGTACAAAAGTGGAAAGTGGTTTTCATTGCGAATCATATCCGCATTTTTCTTATGCTCTCTTGGTATCTTGGGGACAGTCGATCTCTACAGCTAGGAAGAGGCTACACAAGAGGCAACTGCATTCTCTCTAGTGTAGTGGTGGCAAACCTTTGGCACTCCAGATGTTTTGGACCACAACTCCCAGAATGCTGGACCTAGATTGCCAATGACAAAGGAGTGTGGGAGTTGTGGTCCAAAACATCTGGAGTGCTGAAGGTTCGCCACCACTGCTCCAGTAAATGCTTGGTCACAGATCATGACACCATATCCAATGACCATGTTTGTGTTATGTGTTAAGTCTAGGTAGAACAAAAATATTAAAGATGTTTACATTTAGCCTTTGAGACAGGCTTTCCTCACTCTCAATTCATGTTACAGTGTTGAGTATTGTGGCTTAACACCCCCCCCCCCGCTTCTTCACAATTTATTGGGTCAAGTCCAGAACATGCCTTGAATTCTGAAAATAAGCAATTATTTACAGGCGGAAAGAAACTTACTTTCTTGCTGCTGGGCCTGAGTCACATGATAGCCTGAGAGTATAAGACAAAAGATTGCTACAAAGGGCAAATGTCGGTGTTTCCTCATTTTCTTTGGTTGATGGGCTGGTTCCTTTGTCAAAGCACCAGGTTGTTTGTTCTTTATCTGAAAGGAAAACAGAGACATTGTTAGAGACATTCCAGTTCCTGTTGGAATCTAAATGGAACATCTGCAGGAAAAATATTCAGTGATAGACTTGAATTTACTACAGTGACCTCCCCACCTATCACGGTGGTTAGGGACATGACCCAACCCATGATAAGTGAAAATCTGTGATATGCAGATGCAGGTCGGGTCGGGTCTGGGACACCTAGCTGGGGGCTCTTGTAGTTACCCCCAGCCTGCCCCTGCCCCTGCCCTGAACGAGCCTGTGAGAGCCTTCCCAAGCCTTCTGGAGCCCCCAAAAGTGCCTCCCTGCAAACCGGAAGTGACCTAGAAAGGCCCTTGGAGGCCTCAGAAATGATTTTCGACAACCCAGAAGTGACTTCTGGTTTACCAGAAGTCACTTTCTGGTTCACAGGGAGGCCCTTTTGGAGCCTCCAGAAGGCCCGGGGAGGCCCTCACAGGCCCGTCCGGGGCAACGCCAGTCCTGGGGTAAGTAAGGGAGACCTTTCCCCTCTTACCCCAGGGGGCCTTTTTTCATATACTGCGGTCCCGTGATATAGTGGGACCGCAGTATATGAACCGCAAATGGGCGGGGGACCACTGTATTAAATTACTGTTGTAAAATAGATTGCTGATGTTCCCATAGCATCCTCAATGGCTTCCAATGTAGCAAGTTGGGAGGAAGTTGTCTCCTCCTGCTTTTTACTCTCACTTCTCTGTTCCCATTCCTCTGAGTCTTGTGTGTACAAAGGTCATACTAGCGATTTAGGGAACTGCGTATTCCCTATCATTTAGATCATTTAGATCAATAGCTTATCATCAGAGGGCATTACCCAGCAATCAGACTTCCAAAATAAGCTTGTCCATTTCCCCCCATAACCAATCCAAAGCAAAGTACAGTAGAGCCTCGTAAGACAAATTTAATTTGTTCTACAAGTCAATTCGTCTTAGGAAAAATTCATCTTCCCTCTCTGGAAGGAATGGATTAATAGGTTTTCAATGCATTCCTATAGCTGTCTAAGCCCCCCCCCCATCAAGGGAAAGCGGAAGGCTGTTGCCCCCCTGCAGCCAACAGACAGCTGATATAGACAGCTTGGAGCTGTCAAAATCAGGTGTCTATCTTGGCTGCGTGGAGGAGCCTTCAGCTGCTGGTGATTGAGGGAGGAGACACTTCCTCTTCGCCAGTATCTCTGTGCAGAGACTCGGGTGGAGAGGAGGAGTCCCTGGTCTTCCCAACAAAGAGTTGGGCAGAGCAGGGACCAATGGATCTTCATCCAGCCCAGGTGCCTTGCAAAGCATATTTATTTATTTATTTATTTATTTATTTATTTATTTATTTATTTATATTTCACATAAGGAGGAAATGCTGCCTCTAAATATATGCAAAGTGAATTCATTTCTAGACACAACATAGATAAGCTTTAAAGGCTGAAGCTGAAATATGTTCTCCATTCAATACAATGGGTAATACAGCAAAGATCTGAAAACAATTAGGCTCACTGCAAGCATCCGCATTCTGAGTGCACAGCGGAAACAATGTGCACACATAAACAAACTGCTGGCAAAGTCCCATTCCAATCAAGGGTGTTTTGAAATGTCAAGAAATTGATCTCTTCTGTCCTAATAAGCTCATTTCACACTATGACAGACAAGGAATTCTAAGATAATTAATGAAAGGCCTAATTTGTTTTGTAACAAAGGAAAACAACTTTAATAACAAAGCTTTCGAAAATGAGTTCCAGAACTTTTGACATTCAAAACTTGAGCACTATTGGGGAAGCTAGATTTTGCACACAGTGTCTCCATATGTGAGGTTAGTCAGTATGACTCTATTGATGGGTACTGGCAGAGTGTGTTTCAAGGCAGGCTTGAGGGATCAAGGCACAGGACAGGAGCATATCAAAACATAAGGTGCAGCATATCAAAGCCTCATTATAGCTAGAATAGCATTCCAGGGAGTAATGAGCCATTAGACATTGGGCATACATACATTGTTGGTCAGTGAAGTAGTAGTAGTAGTAGTAGTAGTAGTAGTAGTAGTAGTAGTAGTAGTAGTAGTAGTAGTAGTAGTAGTAGTAGTAGTAGTGCCCTGAACAGAGGACCAGTATTCCATGCTTGAAGATGCTGGGGATGTTGGACATAGAGGTCCAACACAATCAACATGAATATATTTCCCTGTTTAGTGTTCTTGAAGGGGCAAGGCTGTTTCTCTCTACCAAATCGAGTGGGTCCAGAGCAGGGCGACCAGGATGGTTAAAGGACTGGGAACATATGTCTTATGGGGAGCTGCTTAGGGACCTGGGAATGTTTAGGCTTTGATTATGGCAACCCTATGAAGGAAATAGCTCCAAAATGCTCCTTGACAGCCCTGCTCAGGTCCTGCAGACTCAAGGTGGTGGGTTCCCTGACAGAGTCAACCCATTTCATATTCAGTCTTCCTCTTTTCCTGCTTCCTTCAACTTCTCCTAGCATACGCAAGAGTAATAATATTGAACCTAAGGCAGCAGTCTCACCAGCGTTTTCTGTGCATTTTTGCTGCGGCAAACTGCACAGTAAAAGATCGCATCCTAACCGTGAAGGGAAGTAATTTGGTGCCCCGACCGACCACGCCCCCAGAAGCGCACTTTCACCGAAGTTTTTTACATCACCACTAGGGGTTGGCTTAAAAAACTTCCCTTAAAGATGCGTAGTTCTTTGCTACTCTAGCGAGTTGTGATCCCAGAAAATATGCAGAAATTAGCTTCGTACCCCTTTTCCTGCCACTTCCTGCAACGGAGACTTAGAAAATCGACCCAGAAAAAAGGGAAAACATGCGTAGTAAGCAAGTAGAGATGGGCACAGAGCAGTAAAATATTACCCTGTCGACAGGACACTAACTGTGCATCAAACACCACGTGACCACCCAAAAAAACAACAACACATCAAATTAAGATGCGCAGAAAACTTTAGTGAGTCCGCAGCCTAATAATGTTTTGTCAGAATTTTATTTGCAGGTTAATGGAAAAGCAGAGGGAATGCATCCAATAGAGGGCAAGGTGAATCGGCAAGGAATTAGTTGAGAAGTCCTTCTGTCTCATATTTGGGGACACTTCTGCATGGCCTATAGACAGTCTTGAATTGGAGCCAGCCGTCCACTGTTGATGTTTGAGTGTACTTCCATCTCAAGCAAACACATCTCATCTACAGGCTCTTTAATGATGCATATATGGCAATGCAAGCAGCTTTGTCCTTTGAAGGAGAAGCCGTAACATAACAATTTGACATTCCTGTGAAAGGACCAAGTTTGTAGGAACAGTGGAGAGGGGGAGGGGTGTTCTGTCACGATCCAAGAATGTAGCTGAGAAATACATTACATAAACACACGCACAGCTGCAGTGCCAATAAAGTCAGATGTGCAGAGTGATGGATGGAGCATTCCACAGGCAGCAAGGGCTATGATGCAGGCTACAGTCCATATGGACTCAAAGCAGAAAGGGTCACAAGGAGAGCAACTGCTGTGCAAGAGTCATCCCAAGCCTCCTTGGTCTCTTCTCGCTTGCACATCATGTCAGCTGGGCTCCTGGCAAACGGTCACAAGAAAAGTCCAGCTGGAGCTTAGGTCATGGAGGAGCAGTTTTCTTAAGGGGACAGAGACCAAGGGCTGGCCTTTTTCCACATTCTCTTCTACTTCAGCTTTGCTCCTCTCTTTCTTGAATACTGCAAGATGCTCATGTGGTGTGCAGTCCCACGTCTTTAAACGTACTGTTCTTATTGAACAAATGTGTCTTTTGCAGAATCGCACTCACTTTGTTTCCTTTGCATTTAATCTGGTTTGCTGGGAAACTCACAGAGGATTAGGATATTTGCTGAAAAATAAATCAGATAAAGAGGCCAAGGGAAGGGAGGTTACTCGCACACAATTTTAGCATGCAAGAGAAGAGGCCATGGGGTGGGAGAGAGGACATCATGTGACGTTGAGAAGAAAAAATTATTCTGAGCTTTACTCTGCGATGGGTATGCAAAAGCCATTTTAAAATAAAATATGCAAGGCTTTGCACTCAAATAAAAACAAGCAGTAGGTATTGTTTGCAGGACACTGTCTGCACTCCAGGCAGCTTTCTTGAAGAGGGGTAGAGCTAAAAGCCTGTGGTTCAAATGCAGCTCACAGAGGCTTTGGTCCAAAACCCCCATGCATACAAATCAAAGCCCTCTTGCTAAGCTGAACTGCTTTGTAGGGTGGAGAGAGAACATTTTGGTGGGGGCTCAGTGAGGGAAAGAGGGAAGGGAGGGGAGGGGTTAAAGGAGGGAGAGAGAGAAAAAAGGAGGAAAAGAAGCAAAGCTGATGCCAGAGAAAGTTTGTGATGGAAAGAGGGAGGGAAGAAGAGAGAGGCAGAGGAGTGGAAGAGAAGTATAAAGGAAAAAGTGATGGCAGAGAGAGAGAAAGGCAGGGATAGCTAAAAAGTCTGGCTATGGCCACTTTTAGCTTCAGTCCATGCACGTATGTAACTCCTAAGACATTTCAGCAGAGAAAATGTAGCCCTAAGCATAAAAAAATGAAAGCCTGCTCCTAACCTTGGTGGATCCAGGCGGAAATCCATCACAGCCCAAAACAGCAGATAGCAGAGATAATACCTGAGACCTTATGCACCCAAAGCATGTGCTTTACTCCCAGCACCAGTTTTAATCCATCCCTCAAGCAAAGTTCACCCGCAATTTCCACAGCAGAACAAAACAAAACAAAACCGCCCATCTACTTGCAGAATTCTTCCTAACAGAAGCCAAACGAGCATTCGATGCCCCTACCTGCCACTTTTGGCTGTTGGCTTGAGAGTGAGAATTTCCGTCATGATATCACTAATTATTTAGCACAGTTTCTTGCCATTTCTTGACATCTCCTCTGATATTCTCAAGGCAAACAAAAGATAAGAGGGAATGTGTGGCTGTGTGGTATACAATTAATGTGTAATATGGCTGTTCCAAGTTATTTTGATCCAGGACAGTGCCAAAAACAAACAGATCCCCCCCTTCAGCCAGCTGCCTGGCACTGCACCTCTCCAGCCAAATGTGTATCTCGAGATCTAACCAGGAGGCTTGGGGAATATTCTGAACTTCACTTACAATACATTAGAAACACAGAATCATGAATCATGAAGTTGGAAGGGACCAACAACGTCACCAAGTCCGACCTCCTGCTCAAGGCAGGAATACAAATGAAAGGATATCTGGCAGGTGGCTGTCAAGATTTCTCTTTAATGCCTCCAGTGCTGAAGCACTCACAACCTCCTGAGGTAACTGCTACCACTGCCGTGCTGCTCTAACGGATTTGAAGTGTTACTTCTGACAGTCAACCGAAACCTGGCTTCCTGTAACTTGAGTCCATCCATTCAAGTATTTCTGCTAATGTTATCTCCTCTCATTCTTCTTTCCTCAAGACTAGAGTTGAGAACGAACTTCCAAAATGGTTTGAACCCAGAATTTCCCCATCCTAAACTGACAAACCAATGACTCTGTTTGCTGGGTCTTCCCCTTGGCCCCATGTCCTGCCCCCTTTCGCCTTCCCACTGCCTGTCACCTCACAACTTTGTTGTGCACTCTTGACACCTAGCCAGGGACATCTGCTCATGCCCCCGCTGACCAACTGGTAAGCGGGGACATATGCAGATGGCCCAAGGCTCTCCAAGTAAACTATATAAAATAATAAAATAAAAGTAATATTTGAGTATGTGCAGATAGCCCCCAGCAAAGTCACAGGCTGGCAAAGTTTTTTCTTTTTAAATGGAACAGAAAAGAAAAGGACAGCCCTAAGCATGGAGGCTTAGGGAAACTTGCAACTCACAGGATGTTGAGACAATACTTCTTTTTATGCAGCTTAAAAGAGCATTTGCCCCCCTTTTTTGTATCCACATCAGGCTGTTGGCTCATCCTTCAGCTTGTGATCTGTGATGATTCCAAGATTCTTCTCATTCTTAATATCGCTGAATCAGGTATCTCAGTATCTCCTATCTTGGTGTGTTGGGTTTCTTTTTCTTAAGAGCAGAAATTTGCATTTATCCCCATTGAATGTCATTCTGTTGCTATCAGCCTAGTGCTCAAGCCTTGTTTCTGTCTTCCAGGGTATTATTCCACCCAATTTTGTGTCATCTGCAAATCTGATTTAGCATATTAATGATCCAGGTCATTAATAAAAAGGTTGAAGAGCACTGGGCCCAGAACTAAGCCTTGGGGTACCCCACTTGTTACCTCTTCCCAGTTTGAAAAGGAGCCATTAATAATCACACTCTGAGTATGATTCTGTAATAGGGATGGGCACGAAACACCAAAATGGTGTTTTGTTTTGTTCCCCCTCCCATTAAGTTCCGTTTATTACAAAATGATTTTTTTAAAAAGAATTGTTGCATATTTTGTTTCATTTTTAATTTTTAAAAAAATATTGTTTTTATCTCGCGTGGATCAGTGGCCCACAGGCTGGGTCGGCACTTTAGAAATATTTTTATATTGTATTTATTTTTTCTCACGCTGACCAGCTGACCCACGGGCAGGTCAGCACTTTTTTATTTTTTATTTTTATTTATTTTTTCTCGCACTAACCAGCTGACCCACAGGCCAGGTTGCTGCATTTTTTTCGCGTCGACCAGCTGGCCCGTGGGCCAGGTCAGTGTGTTTTTTTGTTTTTAAATTTTTCTTATCTCATGCTGACCAGCTAACCCCAGGCCAGATCGGCATGTTTTTTATTTTATTTTTAATTATTTTTTTCTTGTGCTGACCAGCTGACCCACCGGCTGAGTCGGTGGGTTTTTTTAAATTTTAAATTTTAATTTATTTTTTCTTGTGCCAATCAGCTGGTCCACAGGCCAGGTCAGTGTGGGTTTTTAGTTTTTTATTTATCTTATCTTGCACCAACCAGCTGGCCCATGAGCCAGGTGGTGTTTTACAGAGGAAACAAAATGGTTCATTTTAACAGAAAAATGATCATTTTTTTTTGTTTTTTGTTTTTTTTTCTCGCACCGACCAGCTGGCCTGCAGACCAGGTTGGCACTTTTTTGTTTTTTATTTTTTTCTTATCTCACACTTTTTTTATTTATTTAATTTTATTTATTTTTTTCTTGCCCCAACCAGCTGGCCCGTAGGCCAGGTCGATGCATTTTTCTTGTGTGCTTTTTTTCTTCACACCAACCAGCTGGACCACGGAACAGGTCGGCACATTTTTTAATTTTTTATTTTTCTTGTCTGTCTCGCACCAACCAGCTGGCCCACGGGTCAGGTGGGCACGTTTTTTGGGGGGGGGTTGTATTTTTTATTTTATCTCATCTCACACTGACCAGGTGGGCCACAGGCTGGGTCGGCACATATTTTATAACCCGTGGTGTTTTACAGAGGAAATGAAATGGTTTATTTTAATGGGAAAAATGACCATTCGTGCTTGCATAAAGATGGTTTTATAATCTGCTCCAGAATTCTTCCTGGAATTAAGATCAGGCTGACTGGCCTGTCAATTCCTGGTTCCTTCTTTTTGTCCTTTTTGAAGAATCATTTGGTACCTCATCCATTTCTCATTATTTCAAGAAAATAATGGACAGTGGTTGTGAAAGTTCTTCAGCCAGTTCTTGGATGCAGTCCATTTGGTCTGCATGGAGAGTTGAACTCATTGAAGGTAATAGGGTATTCCTTGGCTATTTTTTTATCAAGCACCAGCTGTAAACCTGTCTCCACTCCTTGTACTTTACATATCTTCTCTATAGGGGCATAGTCTGTCCTTTGGGAAAAGAACTAAAATTGAAACTGAGTACTTCTGCCTTCTTTGTCTTTTGCTACATTCATATTTGAAGAATGCCTTTTGTTGCTTTTAGTGTCTCTAGCAAACCTCACTTGGAGAAAAGAAGCCTGCCATATGCATGCCTCTGATCAGTAATTTTCCACTTAATAATTTTAAAAATAGTCCTTCATTATTGGAGGGCTTAAAGAGGAGGGTCCAAGGAAGGTACCCACCAAATTTGGTGTCTCTAGGACCAGGGGAACCATTTTGTAGAGTAACAAATTGGTTTGTTACTGGTTCATTTCATAAAAGGACTGGGCTTGGTAACTTAATTGATGGCTTTTCTCAATATCTTGGTATGATTTCCAGGAGAGGTGCTCTTGAGAATGTCATCATTCTTCTTGCTGATTGTTTGGTCTTACTGCTGTTTAATTTGTTTTTATATTGATTCACTTATTGTTTATTGTACCCTATGTTGTGAACCGCCCGGAGTTCCTTCGGGAAGACGGGCGGTATACAACCCTAATAAATAAATAAATAAATAAATAAATAAATACAATTGTTAAAATAAAAATGTTTCTAACACAATGAAACAAATTATGGGGCAACAAAACAAAACAAATACCAATTTTTCTGTTTTGTGCCCATCCCTACTAGCCATTAGAGAGAGCCAAACACTGACTATGTACAGTGGACCCTCGTATGACAAATGGTTTGTATAACATAAAATCTGTACAACATAAAAAATTCCGGAGATAGGGGACATTTGCTTAACAGAATCGTCTATGGGGCGAATCTGTACAACATAAAAATGGTTGTGATTAGGGATTACTCACTTTTCAATGCATTCTTATGGAAAATTTGTATAAAGGAAAATTTGCTTAACATAATTTCATTTGGAATGAATTAATTCCTTTATACAAGGTACCACTGTATAATGTTTGCTGAAGTTCATTTTCATCATGTCATTGCCAGAACTGGTCACTAGAGGGAGACAGAGACCGTTCCATTTTGTGCTTTGTAGGTTAAGGTCAGTACCTTGAACTGTGCCTAATAGGTGATTGGCAGCCAGTTGGCAATCTAGACACTAGAAACATCCAATGCCAAAAAGCAAGTCAAATGCCCTTTCCTACTCTTGGTACAGTTGGTGCCCAAACAATTTTCCTCAAAGGGAAAGTGTTCCAGCATCTTTATCATCTTTTCAAAATTTGTACCTTTCTCAGATAAATTGACCAAAATTATCCATGGTATCCTACACATGTGACATGTGTTGGGGGGGGCAGTGCTCATGAACACCAGTATCGCCTGCCACTCTCTCAACCAATTTAGAGGGAGTGCAATGCAGGGGGCTCCAATGCAGGAAATAACAGGAGGGATTCATCTCTTTTGCCACAACAAGGCAAGGAGAAGAAATTATTTAGAAGGCATTTTGGGATAAATTCCAATCCACTGAGGGTTAAAATCCCTCTCTTTGTTGTAGTTTATCTCCTTCCTTCCTTCCTTCCTTCCTTCCTTCCTTCCTTCCTTCCTTCCTAACTCCAAAACTCCAAACAATCTCTCTCAGCAGTTTGATGTACAGTATATATAAAATAGCACTGTGGGCAAACTAGAATATTATGGGACACTATAAGCTAATTGCCACAGTGTAAAACAGAGACAGCCCAGAAGGATATTCATTCATTCGTTCGTTCGTTCGTTCGTTAATTCATTCAAGACTCTAGTATTTTGTGGAAGAAAATGAGATGCTTTAGCACCTCTGACCCACACTTGTCTCTTGATTTTAAAGGCAGACTGATGATTAAATAAATATAACCCTCTGCCTTTTCCCATATTTAGTTCAGTCTTGCCTTTTTTGTCTGCTGAAGGGAATAGCAGTTTATTCTTTATTTCTTCTCTGGCAGTTTGTGAGGATTTTTTTCTGATATTGGATAAAAGGGGAGGTTCGACTGGGAGTGGGAGGTGTGGGCCGCCTCCCTCCCGCCCGCTCACCCGCCCCGCCCGCCCCGCCCACCGCCTAGGGCGCAAAAACACCTAGCTCCGGCCCTGATTGCAGGACGCCCCTATGCTCTGGGAAGTCAAATCACGCTAAATCGCGGTGGAAACGACAAACGACAAACGGAAACGACAAATTTTTGAAAAATTTTGTGACAAACGGAAACGACTCGAAACGGACCCGTTCCGACAAACGAAAACTCGAAACGTCATTTTTTCTGGTCGTGCCCATGTCTACTCAGGATACCAAAATGTCTACAGGAGGAAACTTTGACTAGTGAGGAAGTTAAGATGGAAACAATATACTAAAAACTATAAAGAAGAGATATGGAGATTTCCCATGCAAGGAAAGTGATGTTCAAGGTTATTCAAAACTTTTCCTGTACAGTATATGGAATAAGAAATACCTAATGTTGAAGCTGGATTCAGAAAAAGGAGAGACGCTGGAGCTCATATTAGAAATATTCAGTATATTGGCTACTGGAACATCTCAAAGAATTTCAGAATAAAATCAGTCTATGCTTTATTGATACAACAAAGACTTTGACTTTGTGGCTTATGGAAGGACATAAGCAAAGGAATTAGAAAACATTGATTGATTGATTGATTGATTGATTGATTGATTGATTGATTGATTGATTGATTGATTGATTGATTGATTGATTGATTGATTGATTGGATTGGATTGGATTGGATTGGATTTTCATACTTCTCTTCTAGTGGCAAGCCACTATTCTGGGCAGTGAAAAAACAAAACATACTGTAGAACATAAACTTAAAAATCCAACCACCCATCCTATCCTAAATGATCTAAAAAACAACCACACAAAAGGCTAAAATAGTGATAATGAAAACCAAACATAATTAAAATACAATGTAAGAGGGAGCAACTACTCCCTATCTGTCTAATTAATATGTGGACCATATCATATAGAAAGCAGGATTAAATCTGGATGGAGAAGTGAAAAGGGTGGAAGAAACATCAATAGCATATGTGGATGGCTCCATATTACTGCCACAGAGCAGAAATAACTTGGAACTGCTCCTGATGAAGGTGAAAGTTCAAAATCAGGGTTGCAATAGAACATTAAGACAAAAAATGATAGCTACAGAAGAATTACACAACTTGGATGCTGACAATGAAGAAATTGAAATTATTAAATATTTTCTATATTTTGATTCAAACAAAGTACATCCTGCAGCCAAGAAATCAGAAGAATTCTGAGACTCAGAAGCTCAATTATTAAGAAACTAGAATTGAATTGTGTGTGTAAGGATGTGTTGCTGCTAGACATGGGCACGACCAGGAAAAATGACGTTTCGAGTTTTTGTTTGTCGGAATGGGTCCATTTTGGGTCGTTTCCGTTTGTCGTGAAATTTTTCAAAAATTTGTCGTTTCGTTTGCCGTTTGTCGTTTCCACCGCGATTTAGCACGATTTGACTTCCCAGAGCATAGCGGCGTCCCGCAATCAGGGCCGGGGGTAGGTGTTTTTGCGCCCTAGGCGGCAGGTGGGGCGGGGGGTGGGTGAGCGGGTGGGAGGCGGCCCACACCTCCCACTCCCATTGGTGGAATGGTTCAAAAAATTGCATGGTCCCATCCCATGCCCAGCCCAAATGGGCAGGTCTAAAAAAATTAAAAATAAAATAAAATAAAATAAAATCAATATGACGTTTTATTGCTATTAAAAAACCCACTGCTGCTACTATTAAAATTCAGGCATTTAAAATAAATAAATTTCACATGTTTCTGTGGTGATTTGGTGTGTTTTTTTACCACAATTTCAAAAGAAAAATTGCGGTCGCCACTTTGGATCCCCCCCTACTGCATGGCATGGCGAGACGACGAGGATGACCCCCCCCCCAGCCTGGTGCAAGCAGCCCAGGACAGGAGAAGAGGGGGGGAAAGGCCGGGGACCCCCCAGAAACCACCCCTCTGGTAGGTGGCAAAGCCTCAGGCAGGCATATTTTCGCCTGCTTTTTTGGCCGGGAGTCGGGTTTTTTAAAAAAAAACTTTAAAAAACTTTTTCTGTGCTTCGCATTGCGCGATCGCCGCGATGCCACAAACGGAAACGAAGAACCCGACCAAATTTTTCTTTTTTCGGTTCGAGTTCGAGTTCTGACGGCTTAATTATCGTTACCGTTTCCGTTACATAATGGAAACGATAACCGAAAACGGAAACGACAATTTCGCTGAGTCGTGCCCATGTCTAGTTGCTGCACATCAAAACCATGATCATCTACTTGCTTGTATTCTCAATAAAGAAATAGGAATCTGAAAGCTCCACTGTGAAGAGAGGTGGCAGCTAAAAAAAAGATTCATCTGAAATGTGATGTTGGAGGACTCATATATACCATGAACAGCCAAAAATAAATACATGGGTTCAAATTAGGGATGAGCTATTCATTTTTGAAGCTACTGGTTCCGAAACGACCCACACGAGCCCAGGTGGTGTTCAGAAGCCTCTGAAACACAACCAGCGAATCCCTTGCCTTGCTCTGCGCCTGCACGAAGCTGAGCTCCAACAAGGAAGTAGCCTCCAACATCATTGTTCCTTCTCCCTGGTGCTAGCCAATCAGGAGCTCTGCAGGGAAATGCATCATCCTGCCTCCCTGTCTGATTGGCCAGAGCCAGGGAGAAGGAACGGTGATGTCGGAGACGTTTTCCTCATTGGAGCTCAGCTCTGTGCGGGCGCAGAGCAAGGTAAGGGATTGGCTGGTTGCATTTTGGAGCCTTCTGAACACCACCTGAGCTCACGCAGGTTGTTTCGGTACTGATAGCTTCCAAAACAAATAGCCCATCCCTACTTCAAATCAAACCTCAACTGCTTACAGAAACAAAAATGATGAAGTTTAGGCTATTATTTTGGGCACCTCACTAGAAAAGACTATCATGTTGGAGAAAACTGAAGGTAGCAGGAAAAGAGAAAGGCCAAATATGAGATGGTTTGATCAATATGGGGAAGCCATAGGCCTGAGTTTGCCAGACCTGAGCTATTAACGATAATACATTTTGGAGATTGCTCATTCATGGTATCACTGTAACTTAAAGAGACTTGACAGCACCCAAGAACAACAATTTGGGTCTGCCCCTGCTTCATCCATAGATCAGAATGCTTCATCATGAGATCAACCCTGTGCATTGGAGTTATGCTAAAGTGACTAAGAGTAGTACAGCTAGTGAGATCCAGTACTCATCTTTTGTTCAAAATACAGTACTTGGCCCTAATCAATATGCTATCTTCTATGGCCTTGCAAGCCATCTGGGCAGCTATATCTCACAGATAAGGGAGGAAGGCAGGGGAACTGAATGTTATAACATTCAGATGTCTGTGAAGATTCTCAGTCATCCAGGTGAATTTATCTGGAAGTTGGGTCATGGCAACTGGACTTCTTTTTCCTGAGAGACTGAAATGTTTTATTTTATTTATTTATTTATTTATTTATTTATTTATTTATTATTAGATTTATACCCCACCCATCTTCCCAAGGGAACTCTGGGCGGCTTACAGCACTGATCAATCTTCAATCTTTCAAGAAAAAGAAGTCCGGTTGCCATGACTCAACTTCCAGATAACATTCAGATTGCTCCTCACATATCAAGCACATTTTATGTTGCTAAACAGGGCGTGTCTTCTTCATGTGACCCTTGCAAACTTTGCAGATTGCCCAAAACAGTTACTAGAGCCATCAAAGGATATGTAAAAACAGAACTAAATTAAACAAACTACAAATAGCTCCCCTCCTTAGAAATTGTGTTGCCTTAAGTGGTAGAAATAAAGATTTTTTTAAAAGACCTGTTTTTTTCTGCATGCCAAAGTGCTTTGTTTTGGCATCAGGAGTGAAACTTTGGTTTAATTTACTAGTCTAATTGCTGACACACTATCTCTGAGGAAATGATGTTTTAGAAGGAAATACAGAAGGGAAATACTATTCCCTTTGACTTTGATCTTTAGAAGGACCTGGATAGAACTCCACATCAGCTATTCTCATGAGTAAAAATGGGCACGAAATGATTTTTTTTCATTTCATTTTTTGTTTTTCGTTTGGTACAGAAAAAAAATGAAAAATGAAGTGCCCTTTTAAAAAAATGAAACAAAATGAAATGGAAATTTCCATTCTGTTCCATTTCATTTTCGTTTATTATTTATTTTGACAAGCGAGCCAGCACTGCATGTCAGCTGGTCGGTGCAAGGTTAAATAAATAAGTGCTGATTGGTCCGTGATACAGCTGATCTGCACTTTTAAAAAACGGCCAGCTGGGCCTGCGTGGTCTGCGCAAGAGTAAAAAAAAGCACTAGTCAGCAGTAAAAATCATTTAAAAATGAAAAAATGATAAAAAAGAAACTAATGTTTTATTTTAAAAAATTCATTCCAAATGAAATTAAACAAAAAACAAAACGAAATGCCATTTTGGCATTTCATGCCCATCTGACTACTTTCAGCTTCAGTAAAATATCCACATATACTGTACAAGGTTGTCTGTTCAGCAACAGGAAAATGCGTACCTTGTTTTGCACACTCATACTTTATTTCAATAATATGCCAAGTTGCCAACATTTTCGTGGTGCTTTACCATTCCCTTGACAAACAAAACTAGAACACAAAATAGAAAAGCAAAAACAAATACTTATATTTCAGTGTGAGCCTCCCTGGATCAAGTCCACTCCATCAGATACCTTGGGAAATTTATTCCTTAAGCACGTTCCAGTGTTAAGGCAATTAGATGTCAACCAGAAAAGCGTCATGAAAGGTAATTAAAATAATAGTGATGCTGTTATAAAAGAGACTCTGTGATATATAACTATAGTTACAAAGATGTGCTTAGACTGGTTTTGGCTTTCTGATACCCTGGTCTAAGTTGGTAAGGAAAAAGAATGTTTATGGAAAATAAACAGGAAAACCCTTCAAAATTCAAGAAGACTTTTGTAAGCAGTATTTTTTATATGAACCACCCTCTCTCCACCCACTTCACTGAGCAGCCTAAGTGGGAAACAGAACAGGAGGATTTGGAAAAAATGATGGAACTGCAGCGTTGGCTGGGCTTCTGATCCGCAAGAGAGAGAGAGAACAAGAAACAGACCAAGTTCAGTCCCGGGGATGGCTTCTTTGACTTGGCAGAGGCAGAACTCAGTCTCAGCATAGCCATGGGCTCACTTGGCCCCCTTAACTAGTAGCTATAATGGCAGTACTCCATGAGGATACCTCACCTATTATAGCCCACTGGAGCATACACAAGTAGCACATCTTGTGCTTTCAGCCTTTTCCCTGGGATATAATGGCAACACTCGTAAGGAATAATAAGACAAGACTCCAGCGCATCTTATCTTGTTATGAATAAATTGTTTGGAGGTGCATGTAGGCCCAATGACTCCTGCTTGGCCCCTCCAGATAGTTGGTGGGTCAGTGGATACACAACGGATGTGCCTCTTATAGGTAGCAAGGACAGAATCATAGAATCGTATAGTAATGAAGTTGGCCGCTGAGTTGAAACCCCCTGCTCAATACAGAAATACATATCAAAGGTTGCCGCCAATGCTGAAGCACACTCACCACCTCTTGAGGTGATTGGTTTCACTGCTGTACCGCTCTAACCATTTGGAGGTTTTTCCTGACATTCGGCCTAGCACCTGGGCATGATCAAGAACAGATCCCTCCCCTCTTCTGTTGGACAGCCTTTCCAGCATTTGAAAAGTGTTCTCTTATCTCTCCTCAGTCCACTTTTTTCAAGATATAAATGCCAAGTTCCTCCAGTCTTCCCACATAGGGCTTGGTTTCCAGCCCCCTGGCCATCCTTGTTGCCCTCCTTTGAACCTGTTCCATTTTGAAATACTGCCACATTTAATTGCCAGAGGGAAATAACTGCTTTTAAGATAACTGCAAGTTACCACATCTCCTGCGGACCCTGTGTTGGTGCACAGGACCTTGAAATTTAAAGAGAAGTATCTGGCAGAACAAAAGAAAAGTGTACTTGACACATCAAGGATGGTCAAAATGCTGTCTTAATTCTTCATGGTTAAAAAAACAAAACAGCAGCAACAACATAGATTTGACCAAACTCCAGGAGGCAGTGGAAGACAGGAGGGCCTGGCATGCTCTGGTCCATGGGGTCGCAAACAGTCGGACATGACTTAAGAACTGAACAACCACCACCACAACAACTGATACACAGGGAATATTTTAACCCATTATATTGAGTTTTTAAACCAGATTCCTAAGGATTGGGGCTTTGGAGCCTTATGCCACGTCTCCAGCTCACCATCTTGAAAATACTGTGAAGCTAATTGATAAACATTTCACTAATGTTTAGACTAACTTTGAGCAATGTGCCAAAGCCACTGCAGTCAAAACTCTGCTCGCAAAATGTTCAGAGAAACAGCTCACGGAGGGCAGAGGGCAACGTGTACAATCATTAAAATGTAAACCTCCCAGAAAGTGCTTTAAGCACTATGGGTTGATATAAAAGTAGCACACTTTGCTTTTTCTGTATTGGTGAAAGTAGGCCTCTGAAGAAAGCCTCAAAATAAGGATGTATCCAGAATTTTGCTACCCCGATGAGGTATTGTTGTATTTACCATGTCCACTGTTTGTATTTATTCATCTTTATTTTATCCATACACTGCTGTAGTTATCCTATTCAAGCCCACTGGATCTTGAATTGGATGACTACAGTATATTTTATTTATTTATTTATTTATTTATTTATTTATTTATTTATTTATTTATTTATTTATTTATTTATACCACTTATATGCTGCCAGCTACCCAAAGGTCTCTGGGCGGCTTACAATTAATATGTTGTTTGTATTTAGTTATTTGTACTTTGTGATTAATATGATAACTATTACTATGTGTTTTGCATCACTTTCTGCATTCCTTATGCAATCATTGAGTTTTGTGTATGATAAAATAAATAAATAAATTTATTCCCCAGTATTTAGTGAAAGCCATTAAAAACCAAACCAGTTTCTGTGTGAAACCAAGTCCGCACATATGGATATGCCAAACCACGAATTCCACTTCACATTCTCCATAGGTACCATTTTAGGGCAAATACTGTAATCTGCCTTGGGTCCTTTTCCAAGGAGAAAGGCAGGGTAAAAATACTCTAAAATAAAATAAATAATAAATAGATGCATAGACACCTAAATTGTATTTAAAAAAAAAAACCTGACCAGGAGAAAAACAAAGTGAAAAATCGGAATTGGTTTGCTAAAACTTCCCTATCAACAGTCTAAGGAAGGGGATTTTTAGAACTTTCCAGACAACTGGGCAAAGTATCGTTTAAAAAAATGCAAGACAAACAAAGGTGGGATGAATCTCCAGAGAAATGTGGGAAAGCAGAGGTAAAGGCAAGGATTCCTTGCTTTCTGCTTCTGTGGGAGGCTCAGTCACAAGTCTTGTGGGTGGCTTCGTTCTGCCAAGCAGATGAGAAGGATGTGGAGGGTGGAGACAGAAAGGGGGAGGGAGGGAGGGAAGGATGCAAAAAAGCCCATTTTGCCTACCTAGAATGAGGGTGCCTTGAGGGGAACCACTGCCAACCATTAGAGGAGTGTGAGGAAGCCTGTCCAGCCCTCCTCAGGCTGACAGTGGTTAGCAAGGAGCCTCTGAATCATCAAGGGCGGGGGGGGGGAAGCACCTCAGATGGACTGACGGAGTTTCTCTCCCAATCAAAATCCCATAAAAACCACTGGAATGAGTTGGATGAGAGCCATCCCAGTTTGGGTCAGGAGCCCTATTGGACCCAAGGTATAATCAGGAAACAGTTTGGGGCCAGGAATATCTTTCTCACACAGGGTGAGGGAGGCAGTGCTACTAGGGAAAATGACAAGGAGTTTGGCAGGGCCTTCTCAGAGATTAGTCAGAACAGAACTCTCCCAAAGAGAACCCCCGGGTTTAGCTTTCATATGACTGGAACACGTGACATGGACCTCTTGCCAGCATGTTTCTACATCCCTCAGCAAGATTCGCACCGGCCACTCAGATCTGTTTCTGTGCTCCTTCTTTTCTAGGGCTGCACTCCAGTAGGAGTACAAAAGATTTGATCCTGCGCTACTACAATTCCATACGCAGGTGCCCATAAAACCTGTCAGCGTTATGCAAATGAAGCGGCTGTCCAATTGCATAAGAGAAGCAGAGACGATTCCATTTTCAACGCACGTTTTACTAAAAGCAGCTGATAGTCTGCAAACATGCAAGCACAATTTCACTTAACACAAGGAGGAAGAGTGAAGGGGATGCCATAATTTGTAATCTGGAATTGACAGCCCTGGTTCTCATACCCATAATCCCCGATCCTCATCTAAAGGGCACTAAGAGTCTCTTCTAAGATGTATGGTGTGCTCGTTTATGATGTAACAGCAGAATGATTCAAAGGAAAGACTAGAAAGGAAGCAAGATTCTTCCAAATCCTTGTATTCTTTTCACATCTGCACTTAGTATTTATATATTCTATCCAGTCCTTCTCATTCACCATATCAATAATCCTTACAACAGTCAAGGAACATGTCCAGTGTGTTTAACACAAACACACACATACCAAATATTACAGATAAATAGAGTCTGGAGCTGACGGGGAGAGAGAAGCAGCTTTTGCCAAAAGCCACCTCGTCTAATTTGGAAAGCGAAATGGAATCCAAATGTAAATCGTATGAGTTTAACAACCAGAGTAAAATTTGACTTGGTTTTGTAAACTTTTTTGAATTTATTTATTGATTTCAAATTTTTCAGATGCAGGCATCTGTACCCCATTCAATGTTCATACCCGGCATTTTGAACTTGTTAACAAAATCTGGCAAAATGCAGGAACCTCCAGCATAAACCCGCATATTTGCATTGCATTCTCATGCACGTTTAATTGCAACTGCAGTTTAGTCCTTCTGTATTCAAAGAAGTTTGCTCTCATGTCACTGTGTACAGTATTATAGCTTTCAGGGTGCCAATAAAAGCCAGATAAATTGACACGAAACTATTGCCTTGAATGTAAATTCATCTCAGCACCATGCCAAACAGTACCTGATACACCAAATAAACTGCAAATTCTAGTAGCAATTGGACTTTCTGCAGGTTATCATTCAGACCGAATGTACCCAGCCCCACAGAGATATTTAGGGCTCAATTACCAGCTGCTTGTTTAATCCTTGAAAAACTACATGTTCCCTAGAGCTCGTCTTGCAGTGAGTTGGAGGTGGAGCTTTCTTCTGTATACCCTGCACCATAAGCGTCCTGGAATAAGAAGATTTTGCTCAGCAGCCAAAGGGTGTGTCCATGTCCAATATCTGTTGCCCTGTATACTACATGGTTATAATGAGGAACACCTCGGATAGTTTATGGTCCAAGCAGGGGTTGCCTCCTCCCCCAGTTCTGATGGCAGCTACCTCCTTGCCTTCTCTGGTCATGAGCCACCTATGGAAATACCTAACCATGTTAGATAAACTTTTTTTTTAAATTCACTGCCCTTCTATACAGAGAGATCAGCAGGGGGAATGGAGAAAGGGGGCAATGATACACTTCCCTCCCAGCTCCCTCCCCCCACCCACCGTCCTCAACAAAACACCTGGGTTCCCTGGACACAGTGCATAACCCAAAGTAGTCCCTTGGCAAATGCTTCTTTAATTGTCCATTTCACAACCCTCCTTAATTCACACATGTAAATTATTTTTCTAGCAAGGCAAGATGTAGATGCAGCTCAGATGTTACTCCACACAACGAATGATCAATGTGATGCTAATAACTATCCCATGCACTGCTTCTATCTCAAGACCACACATGCTAAAGAAGAAAACCCAGGCTCTTTTTCTCGGGGGATCAGTTAAAGGAGTTGGGGCCCTTCCTGAGGGCCACCTGCCAAGTTCTTGCTTAATAGACAAAATCTAGCAGAGACCCAGGGGAGGGGGATGCTCTTTGACCTTAATGTTATTTTTGGGGGGGATACTTCTCAGAGATGACATTTTAGAGCTCAGGTTAGAATACGGAAAACCTCATCAAACAGCTGTGTAAATAAAAATACAGCTTGTTCTGTTGGGTATATTTTGAATATGTAAATATCAAAATCCCTAAGACACCCATTGCTGTCTCACTGCCCCCACCTCCACCTCATGCAAGTATCACTGTGTAATTTATCAGGGACCTGGACCTCACAGGCACAGCAGGTAGCACAATCAAGAAAATGGAGTGACCACTTATGGCTTCCTGATTAAATGAAGGCAAATGGATCCAAATTGTTCTGATCCCAGTTGCTTCAGAGCTGTGAAAAAAATAGTCCCTGAAGTCAGAAGTCTAAAGCTATCAGTGAGGGAAGGAATAATATCAACTGAATTCACAAGGAGCAGAGATAGCAGCACATTTGGGAGATGATGGCAGTGTGCAGCAATATTCTCCCTTAGTTATGAGAAGGAGTTCAAGAATCTTCAAAAATCTACATCCCTTTTGAACCTCTCCCCCTCAAAAGAGGAATTTATCCCAACCATCCCACTCAGCAGTGCCAACACAGAAGCGATGTGTGTGCTGCCTTCTGTCTCCTTGATGGTTAGGTCTAACTCCCCTCAGATTTGCCATGGTGAGGGACAGCTAATTTCCTCTTATTTTGCCCCCATTTCTTAAACTCACCCAACAAGACACTCACACAGCTCAGAACCAAGTTCTCAAAACACCAAATTTGTCAGATGAGATTTTTTTTCACTGAGAAGTTAAATAAATTCACTTACCCCTGAGTAAACCTTAAGTTAAGAATTCCAGGACCTTATGTCTGTTAATATTTGCATTCTGAGTTCATCTCTTCGTTCTATTCAGCTTCTCTGTTCTTCTCCTGTTTTTCTCCACAGCAAACTAGAGGAAGCTGGAATTTGGAACACTAACTTTTAGAAAATCCAGTTTCAGAATGTATTAGGAAGGGACAGCCGAGCTGCCTCGTGGTGGAAGATAAAGCTGAAAACTGGATTGTCTCTCCCGTTACAATCAAGGCCGCCTCACGGACTGTAAATGAAAAGCAGACCTTCTCAAACGGCAAATGATTGTTTCTTCTGGCCCCAGCATGAAGGATGATGTCACGGTTCCAGCACTGCCGCCATCCCACAGTTTTACATGAGCAACTCAAAATAAACTCCCTCCTCTCCCTGGATACCTTTTGCGAAAGGACTATCGGCAGCTTTTCTGTTTCACACGTTGCTCTCTGATGCCATGCCAGAATCTAGTCAGCATGTCAGTTGCCGGGGCGGGGTGGGGGCTCCTTTTAAAATGTATTAGAGTAATAAATAGGAAATGCAATTAGTTGCCTGTTCTTTAACTTACCAAAAACCATTTAGTGTTAGAATGGACCATATTTTTGTACTTCATGGTAAACAGAAAATCTGTTTCTCAGAGTAGGAAAAGGTAGGAATTCTATTAGTCATGGGATTATGTTAGTTCTAAAGTATCTGTTCATTTTGTTATGAGTTTACCAAAAATCACATATTCAAGGGCGAAAGGCAACAGTAAACCACAGCTGAGCATTTCTTACCATGGAAACCTTAAAATGAAATAAGAGATAGTGCTAGAAGATGGGACTCCATGGCTGGAAGGCACTTAAGCTGCTACTAGGAAAGAACAAAAGACAATTATGAATAGTAATTTAAGCCAAAAGGACACTTAGTTGCAGACATGCACAGACGTGAAAGAAAAGTTCAGAGCTGCGCAACATAACTGGTGCATGGAAGGTAAAAAATATGAACCAAGGAAAACTGGAAATGATAAGACAAGAGGCAGAGCATTTAAATGCTACAGGATTTGGTCTGAAGAAGCTAAAGTTGACTGGAATTGAACATTTTAGTCAGATAAGTACAAAATGGAAATGACAATCTGAGAAGTAGCAGAGTGGCTCTAAAACAGGCATGTCCAAACTTCGGCCCTCCTGATGTTTTGGACCACAATTCCCAGAATTCTAGGCTTAGATTGTCAATGGCAAAGGTCTGTGGGAGCTGCAGTCCCAAACATCTGGAGGGCTGAAGTTTGGACATGCCTGCTCTAATATCAACATGTAGTCCAAATAGTTAGAATGCAAATACTGACCAAACAGAATAAATCAAACTTCTTGTAAAGCCTATCAGTGTAACTACCATTCAAGTCAATGCTCAAATTACAGATAATGAAGGAGGAACTGAAAACCTTTATGGAGGTGTCCAGGAAGAAATTAATTACACACCAAAACAAGACAGTTTGTTAATCATCAGTGATTGGAAAGCAAAAGAAGGACACAAAGCAGAATAAAGTGTTACTGGAGAATTTGACCTAAGAATCTGAAGTGACTCATAGACTTCTGTGAAGTTAACAATATGTTTATTGCAGATGCATGCTTTAGGCAACTGAATGGATAACTGTACATCATCAGATGGCTAATAGAAAAACCAAACAGATTATGTAAATAAAAGAAATAGTACAGTGGAACCTTGACTTACATGCTGCTTGACTTGCAGCATATTTGACTTGCAGCAAGAAGGGGCCTGTTTGACTTGAGTTGCAGGCTTTGACTTACAGCTCGGAGCCGGAATCTGGCGGCAGCCACAACCCAGCATTGCGGGTGCTGCCTCCAAACTGCTCCTGCCTTCTTCCGGCAGCGGTGGTTTCGGCGAGGCCAGCTCCGAGCACCTGGAGCTGGTCCTTGGCCTCACCGAAGCCACCACTGCTGCCGGAGGAGAAGAAGGGCCGGGAGCTCAGGGCTGGCCTTGCTGGTTAGACAGTCAGCTCAGCCTTATAAAAAAATCTGGCTGCAGAAGTCTGGTCCACAGTGGTAGCATTTTAGTTGGGGAGCTGTACAGTTATGGGACTCTAATGGTAAGCATAGGGTTGTTCAGAACTTGGAACGTCAGCTTAAAAATCAGTAAAACTTAAATGTTAGACATTGTTGCTATGAACATTAAAAGGTGGGGGCATATAACTTGTAGACTATAATTCCACTGCCTCCTCATAATCTGGAATGGATTAATCTACTTTCTCATTACTTTCTATGGGAAAAGTTTGTTTGACTTAAGGCATGCTTGACTTATGTCTCGACCTCCGGAACGGATTAATGACGTAAGTCAAGGTTCCACTGTAACAGCGTTTTCTCAGCCAGAACATTACCAGGAGTAGGTTGTGGTACTGACCATGAATTCTTATGTCAAAGTTTAGGAGGAGGAAAAATTGAAAAAGAACACTAAAAGTACTGTAAAAATGGGAAACAAAAGCAATGCTAAAATATATTCAAAACAGTAAGGCACAACAATCCATTTAAAAATCCACTCAGGCAGCTAGTCATTGAGAGAACATGTGGTTGGAAAGAAAGATTGCCTGCTTGTGGAAACACAGCAAAGATGGAGCCATACTGGCCTTCTGTGGGAGGGAGTTCTGAAGTCTGAGAGTAGAAACAGAGTAGGCCTTCTCCCATGTACCCTCAAGTCACCTGTGATGGTGGTGTAACAAAAAGAAAGGCCTCTCCTGATTATCTTAACACCCAAGTAAGCTCATCAAGGGAGACACGGCCCTTGTGATACCTTAGGCGCAAATTGTTTAGGACTTAATAGTTTCAAACTAGCACTTTAAATCATGTACCTCAGTTTTAAAGCTCAGAAGATTATTAATTAATCAGTAATTATCAGAAAAATCAGGTAACAATGTCCCCAGGATTCAGTTGAAACAAGGTCTCTTCTATTCAGCATGATGAAGCTTTCCAGGAGAAACTATCAGGGGTAAATGTTAAGAAAATCAGAAGAACATTGATCTACTTTTCTTTCCAATAATGGATCCTTCTATTAAGACGCATTAGAAACTCAGAATCAGCACATTCTAAATGTACTGCCACCCAAAGCATAAAACACTGCAGATCTGGAAAAATGCTTTCTTCGCCTACACAAAGAGATAAAGGTACAAAGTATGCAACATGAGCGACCTTGCAAAGCTATGAGAAAGTTCTAACCTAGAGCCAGGAGGCCAGGAGAAGAGAGTAACAATTAGGGATGGGCACCTTAGGAAAAATGACACACTGTTTTGTCATTTTATAAGCTTGCAAAACCTTATGAAATGAAACAAAATGAAACAGCAAACAGAGGGTTGTCAAGAAATGAAAAGAGCTTATCTTCAATCTTGATCTGCCTGAAACTAGCCAGGAGCTGAGCTGTTCCCTTGACAGTGTCTGCAAATTGATTGAAACTAATTGTTTTCCGTTCCTTTTTAAGTAGGACTGTGGAGGTTATTTTTAAAAAATATTTTCTTTCTTTTCCTCCCTGTGCAGTAGAATAGCTGTGTTTATCTCCTGATCTCTCTGTGAAGCAGCTAGCTATTAGGTTTCTAGCTTGTTTATAGAGGGTTCTTTGCTTGAAAGCAAATTGATTAGAAGGTTTGAGGGTCTTTGGTTTAGGGCAATGGTCTCCCTGTTAAATAAAAAAAGGAACGCTCCCCATTATTTATAGCCTTATGAAGTGTTTCGTTTCATGATGAAAATTCTTTTTAAAAATCTGTTATTAACTAAACAAAATCAAATGAAGACTGAAACAAAACAAAACAAAACAAAACACTATATTTCCATTTTGTGCCCATCTCTAGTAACAATCTCTTGCAAGCGAAAAGCTATGTCACAATTCCATTTCACTACATCAAATGTAACGTGAAAGATGAGTGACCATGTTGATAATATGTCTTTGTTTTCGTTAAAGGCTACCATTGTCCATGCGAGAACCCTGACTGTCACAGAACCTGACTCTGAGGGGTTAAATGGTAAAGAGCTGCTGAAGGAGCCTTGCAGCTCAAGTCAGCAGGCATCTGGGTCTGATGACTCAGCTGAAAACATATCTTCTCCCCCTAGAAGGGCTATGGGCAGGATTCTGCAAAGACGTGCTACCAGGAGAGCTAGGGAAAGGGTCTTTGATGCTAGACGGGGAATCAGGTCGGGAAGCCCTGAGTACTAGCAGGAGGCTTTCCAGAAGTAAGGGTGTGTTCCCTGTTTTGGGATAAAGCTGGTAAGCTCACCTTGAGCTCTCTGTGGGAGCAACGCGTCATTTGAACTTGCAACCACGCTCCTGTCTGTGACCTTGGCTTTGTTTCCTGATTTTGGACTGGCTTCCTGGACCATGGCTTGATCTGTTCCCTTGGGTTTGGCGTCTGGTTTCCGTGAGATATTCTGGTTTTGACTTGAACTGTTAATTGCTGGGAGTTGAATTCTGTTATTTATCTGGCACTTGATTGTTAGCAATGGACTTGAACTTGCCTGCTTTCCACTAAAGATCTTGGCAAAGAACTGAACCCTGTTTGTGTGTGTGCTCTGTGTGCGGGGCTTGACAGTTTGCTCCCACCCAAACTTCTTCAAGCAGAATGGAAGAGGAGGGGGCTGTCGGGATGACACAGCTGGCAGCTTTGCAAAACCAAGTGCTCCTTTTATCTCAGGCAATTACTCAATTGCAGCACACTCCAGCACTGGCTGTGTTGCAGCTCCGTTGCCCTTTGCTGCCTCCTGACTGGTTTGAAAGCAAGTTAGAGGAATTCCCTGCATTCTTAGCTCAATGCAAGCTTTTTATTGAGGTGCGTACTCAAGAATTTCCTACTGAGAGGTCTAAGGTCTGCTTTATCATCAGTTTGTTGAAAGGACAGGCGGCTAAATGGGCTACTCCTTTACTCCTCAGTGCCTCACCTCTACTGGATAATTATCAGGCTTTCCTGAATCACATTTCTTCAGCTTTTCAGAACCCCGTACAGGCTGCTACTGCCAACAGGAGACTCAGAGCTCTGAAACAGGGCAAAGATTCAGTGTTTGACTACACCACTGCATTCCGTTTGATAGCACAGGATCTGAACTGGAATGAACCGGCACTGATTTCTCAGTATATGGAAGGATTGGCAGATGAAGTGCTTGATGAACTCTCTAGGGTGGAACAACCAAACATGTTACAGGAACTCATTACCTTGTGTCTCAGGATAGATGGACACCTGGAAAGCCGCAGTCTCTCCCGAGGAAGGAACTACAACCAGCAACCTCTGCCAGCTGTGCCTAATCTGCAATCCGGTGAAGCCCGCAGAATGGATCCAGAACCTATGCAACTGGGAGTTGCTCGACCACGCCTCACCCCAGAGGAAAAGGCAAGACGATGCTCTTATAATCTCTGCCTGTACTGTCGAGGAGGAGGAGGACATTTCGCTTCCAGTTGCGCTTTGAAGCGCTCCTCAGTAAGTGCTGCTACCTCTTCAGCAGTAAAAAGGCAGCTCCATCCTTGAAGGAACCCACAGGAATGGAGCACACCGAGGGGTTCCCAGACAATACCATCACACCCCAAGGACCTTTCCTGGTACCTGTAACTCTAGGGCTTCATGATGGCCGGAAAGTACCTGTGTATGCTATGGTAGACTCTGGGGCAGCTCACTGTTTTGTGGATGCTGGGTTTGTGCGGTGCCATCGGATTCCAGTACAGAACAAGGAAACTCCTTTGCTGGTAGAATCCATTGAGGGTCGGTTACTTCGTTCTGGGCTGATAGCTCAGGAAGCCTGTCCACTTACTCTTCAGGTAATGGACCACAATGAGCAGATTTGCTTTAATGTAACTTGGATGCCCCGGTTTCCTCTTGTCTTGGGACTTTCCTGGTTGCGAGCTCATAACCCATTGGTGGATTGGGTACAAGGGGAATTGTACTTCAAGGTTCCTTGCTCAAAGAAAAATTCTTCTACCATCCTGGCAGCTGCCCATGCTACATCTGAGACTGTCTTGCCCCAGGTATAACAAGACTTTGCGGATGTATTTGAGGAAAAGAGGGCTGACAAGTTACCTCCGCATTGTCCCTATGACTGTGCCATTGATCTGATACCTGGGGCACCCCTCCCTGTGGGACGAGTCTATCCTATGTCCGAACCTAGGTTAGAAGCTTTGAGGACTTTCCTAGACAAGAACCTTCGATGTGGGTTTATACGCCCTTCCAAATCGCCATGGTCCGCACCGGTGATCTTTGTAAAGAAGAAGGGAGGGGAGCTTCGTCCTTCTAATAATTACCGGGCATTAAACAAGATCACTATTCGGGATCGGTATCTTTTACCCCTAATCTCTGAACTGTTTAAGAGGGTCAAAGTGTTGTACCAAGCTGGACCTTAGTGGGGCGTATAATTTGGTGCGTATCCGTAAAGGAGATGAGTGGAAAACCGTGTTTTGAACCCGGTACGGCCAATATGAACATTTAGTAATGCCTTTTGGACTGACAAAAGCACCCAGGGTTTTCCAGCATATGATGAATGACATTTTCCATGATCTACTAAATTGATGTGTGGTCATTTATTTAGATGATATCCTGATTTATTCCGCTGATCCAGCTCAACATGTTCAAGATGTTCATCAGGTCTTGCAGCATCTTCGGGAAAACGGACTATATGCTAAGCTGGAAAAATGTGAGTTTGATATTAAGGAAGGTTAATTCCTGGGGCATATTATTTCTCCCCAGGGAATCCGCATGGACCCTAAGAAAGTAGAGGCTGTGTTGTCCTGGCGGCGACCACAAAACCGTAAGGATTTGCAACGGTTCCTCGGTTTCGCTAACTACTATTGCCAGTTTATTCCTGCCTACGCCAACATTGTTGCACCTTTAAACTGTCTCCTTTAGCCCAAAGAGCTTTTCCGGTGGACTCCAGAAGCAGAAGAGGCTTTCTCTACTTTGAAAACTCGCTTCACCTCGGAACCCTTGCTCCGTTATCCTGATCCAGAATTACCCTTCATAGTGGAGGCCGACGCATCTAGCGTTGCTTTGGGAGCAGTGCTATCTCAACAGGATGATCCTTCCCAAACCCCGCGTCCCTGTGCTTATTACTCTCGACAGTTAAAACCTGCAGAGAAGAATTATACTATCTGGGAGCGAGAACTGCTGGCCATCAAGATGGATTTGACGTATGGAGGCATTACCTCGAGGGAGCTTGACACCCTGTTCAAGTATTGACTGATCATCGAAACCTTGAACATCTACAAACAGTCTGGCAATTGACTCAGCGACTAATCTGGTGGTCATTATTCTTTTCCCGGTTCGATTTCTGGATCAAGTACATTCCTGAGGCTCAGAATAAAAAAGCTGATGCGTTATCCAGAACACCTGAGTATGCAGCGCCTGTGAAAGAGACATTAGTAGCGCCCATCTTGCCTCCCTCTGTGTTCGCAGCCACGAATCCATGTCTCAGCTTGGCAGAAGAAATCCGTTAATCTCAAGCTCGCAATTCATGGACTCAGCAACATGTTCAGGAAATCCAGAATGGGAATCATGGAGAGTTTTCTGCACAGCAAGGGTTATTATTACATCGAGGGCGGTTATATGTTCCTGCTGGTCCTCTTCGTAACCAGGTGTTGCATCTCTCACATGACTCTTTACCTGCTGGACACTTTGGACTTTACAAAACCCTGCATCTTCTCACAAGGGACTTCTGGTGGCCACATGTCCGTGCCGATGTTGCCCGATACGTGGGTTCCTGTGAAGTTTGTCGGCGGGCAAAGGATGTTGTGACCAAACCCTCCGATCTTTTGCATCCTTTGCCAACACCCTCTGGTCCCTGGAATGCTGTCTCCTTAGAGTTCATCACGGATCTTCCTCGCTCAAAAGGGTTTACCTGCATCCTGGTCTTCATGGATTTGTTCACCAAAATGGCCCAGTTCGTTCCTTGTCCTAAATCCCCTACTGCATCAGAAACAGCTCATCACTACTTGCAACACCTCTTCAGACTTCATGGTTTACCTGCACATCTCATTTTGGATCGTGGGCCACTATTCACCTCCCGCTTCTGGCAAGCAATGCATAAGGCACTAGGAACACAAGTTCACCTGTCATCAACTTACCACCCGCAGTCAGATGGTCAGACTGAGCGCACTAATGCTACCTTAGAACAATATTTACGCTGTTATGCATGCTACCAACAAGATAACTGGGCGGATTTGTTACCTTTAGCTGAATTTGCATATAACAATGCTGTACATTCTTCCACTCACCAGACCCCATTCATGGATAATTATGGTTATCATCCTCGGTATTTTCCAACTACCCTTCCTTCCACCTCTGTGCCAGCTGTGGATGCATACATTCAAGAACTTCATGGCACTCAGGAATTATTGCGAGAGCAACTTGACCATGCTAAGGAAGTATATAAGAAAGCAGCGGACAAGAAAAGACAGAAAGAGCCACAGCTAAATCCAGGCATGAAAGTTTGGCTATCTACTCGATACCTGAGACATCCTGGGTGATCCCGAAAACTAGATCCTCGGTTCATCTGTCCTTATCCCATCTTAGAACAAATCAATCCAGTTGCTTTTCATCTGCAACTACCTGGTTCCCTTCATATTCATCCAGTATTCCACTGATCCCTCTTGGTTCCCGCTGCAGATCCTGACCCCAACCGACCACCGACTCCTGAACCTCCTCCACCAATTTTAGTAGAAGGAGAAGGAGAATATGAAGTCCGTCAAATCTTGGATTCTCAAATACACCGTGGAGAATTGCAGTATTTGGTAGACTGGGAAGGTTATGGACCTGAAGATCAATCATGGGAACCTGCGTCCAACTTGCATGCTCCTGAGTTGGTTCAACAATTCCATGACAGTTACCCTGATAGGCCTGGGGGACTATGGGGAGGGGGATAGTGCGAGGACCCTGCCTGTCACAGAACCCAACTCTGAGGGGTTAAATGGTGAAGAGCTGCTGGAGGAGTCTGGCAGCTCAAGTCAGCAGGCAGCTGGGTCTGATGACTCGGCTGAAAACATATCTTCTCCCCCTAGAAGGGCTACAAGAAGGATTCTGCAAAGACGTGCTACCAGGAGAGCTAGGGAAAGGGTCTTTGATGCTAGATGGGGAATCAGGTCGGGAAGCCCTGAGTACTAGCAGGAGCCTTTCCAGAAGTAAGGGTGTGTTCCCTGTTTTGGGATAAAGCTGGTAAGTGCACCTTGAGCTCTCTGTGGGAGCAACGAGTCATTTGAACTTGCAACCACGTTCCTGTCTGTGACCTTGGCTTTGTTTCCTGATTTCGGACTGGCTTCCTGGACCACGGCTTGATCTGTTCCCTTGGGTTTGGTGTCTGGTTTCCGTGAGATATTCTGCTTTTGACTTTGACTGTTAATTGCTGGGAGTTGGATTCTGTAATTTATCTGGCACTTGATTGTTAGCAACGGACTTGAACTTGCCTGCTTTCCACTAAAGATCTTGGCAAAGAACTGAACCCTGTTTGTGTGTGTCCTCTGTGTGCAGGGCTTGACAGTCCAAAATAAGGCTAAGGAAGTATCAAGGTTATACATCTGGTGCCTTAAAGTATCAACAGTAACAACACCAGAACACACACACACGCGCACACACACACACACACACACGTGTGTGTGTGTGTGTGTGTGTGTGTGTGTGTGTGTGTGTGTGTATACATATACATATACATATACATATACATATACATATACATATACATATACAATGGAAACGGATTTTCTGTTTTCACTGGATACCCACAGCCATTGAGCTCACCCAACAAGCTGAAGGTGCAATCAATAATAATTCCTATGAGAAGGAAAAGTGGGAGACATCTAAAGAAAGTGGGGCATCTGCATCTGGATAAGTTATGGTTTTGAAATGCCATGTCTAGGCAACAAAAGGAGAAACAGATCACCGGGAAAGAATACAAACTCATTGTAAGGAGAAGGCCAGATGAACTGAAGTTCAGAATGACCTCAGGCATACAAAAGACGTTCAGAACCACAAAAACAACGATAAAAGGAGAAGGTTTTGCTAAATATAAAAGAGAGAAAGGGCCTGGCCCTGACAGGGGAATCTGAAGTAGCCTGGCTTACAATGGAGATGCTCTCCCCCCCCCCCAGCAGGATCCACAGAAAGTCTTTTTGGCTGCTATCTCACCTGGGGAAGATCCTGATCTTCTGAAAGTCTGGCTTTTCCTCTTCCTCTGATCACGTGACAGAAGATGTGGGATAGCAGTTCCCGTGAAGAAGGAAGTTTAAAAAAAATGCTAGCAGAGCAGCACTGGGGGCGGGAATAAAAAAAAAAGGGGGGGGGAGTGCCAGACAAGCCAGATGACTAGTTGGCTGGTGTGCGGGGGTGGGGGAAAGTTTTTTTTTAAAAGTGCCAACCAGCCAGATGGCTGGTGCTAGGGGGGTGGGGGGAAATATTTTTTAAAAGCGCCAGACCAGCTTTTTAAGAAAGATTTCTTTGCTGTGCCACTATCATTCACTATGTAAAATGGACATAATCCATGTGTGTTCAGGATTAGGTAGTGTATCAGCTCTACTTCAATGCCACTTGAGGGCACAAAGAAGAGATAGCATGATGAGGCTGCACCAACCACTGAGGGCCACCAACACATTTTCCAGCCCTCTCTACTGGTATATTCAGCCTCCTTTCATTAAAAAGTGCAAGAACAGAACCATGGTTGCGAGTCATAGCTCTGTGGGTTTATATGTAAAGCTATATTGAATTTTTGTTCAGCAGTTTTACTTGACTGATCAACTCTAGTTCAAAATATTAATACCTACTTCTTCCTTCTTGAATGCATGTGAAAAACACTACATACCACAACCCCATTTCTCTTCGAGCTCAATGATAATGAAAGAGGACAATGCCACAATGTGGCCAGAAGACTTCTATTTCTCTGGAGCACAGCATAATTAGAACATCAAATCTTAGGATTTGGGAGAGGAAGAATTATCTGCCAGACCACAGGCAGTTTGTGGTACATTCATGGGATGTTCATGTGTGTTCCTCCTTCTACCGCTGCTGGGCCACAAGCTGGGTCAGAATCATGCTACACCATAACTCAGTGGAGTAATGGAATGCCTGGGATTCAGTACACCGGTATTATACTTTGGCCACTTTTTAGAAGCTGAAATATTAACAGAGGGGCATAATTAGTACCTACTAGGATTAATATTACAGCAGTCACAGTGGGTATTAGTGGTTCAATGCTTTTAAGGGAACATACATATTAAAACGGCAATGCAGACCAGAAATTCCTGGTTAGGATCATGGTGAAATCTGACCCTCTCAGTACAGTGATACATGGCATACAACACACCCACCCACCCACCCACCCCACCGTATCCCACTCTGCCCACACACACCCACACCCCCCACACACTTACTTCTCTTTACCTTTTAAGAGAAAAGTGATAAGGCAAAGAGAAAGACATTGGGTGGGTATGACATGTGAAAGATGATAAGGCTTCCCTAAAGTTGGTACCTAGTTATTTTATGTGCATGTGGAAGGACTGCCATGTTGCCTAATGGGGAATGGGATTACATACATTCTATAGCAAATATTGTGGCATGTGTGAAGCCTGCTTTTTCCAGAAGGTGGTCAGTGGCTGCTGATTCAGTGCTGTGTTCCCAATGCTGCTGATTCACACCATTAATAGTTGTTATAGCATGGGCAATGGCCTAATAATTTAGTTCAAAAAGTTCTTTCAAGAAAAACAGATTAAATGTTCTATAATTAGCATGCAAGGCAACATACCAATACTCTGGTAACTCTGGTTTGCAGTAAATATATATTTTATTCTCAGGGTCTCAAGGATTCTGGCCACAATATTTTTCTTTGATGTTCGCACAAGTCCAACGGCCATAAAGATCTAACTGTAGGGAACATATCATGTCATCTGAGTGTTTAAACCTGGAAACTATGGCTCCCTTTATATGTTACGTTGGTGGCAGAGTTGTGTACTGCTTACAACATTCCACATAGGAAAAGGTAGGCATTCTATGTGTGTGATTGGGTGGGAGGTATAGTTGGCAACGGGCCAGTAGCATCAACAACACACATGCCTTGGAATGTGCTAGGGTCAACGCAAGTCGGATGCAATTTCGCAGCACAGAACATAACAGAGTGTGTAACGTGATGTCCACCTGATGACGGGATCTAAGCTTCCAAAGCTCGCACCGGGTATCCCTTTTTAGTCTTTAAGTTGCCACAAGAGTCTTCATTGGTTTTGCTGCAGCAGACTAACCGAGTTACTCCGCTTCCCTGAAAAAAGTTACAACATGGCTTTGTAACATGCATTTACATGGTAAGTGGTTGCTGTGATGGGGCTGGAGTGATTGAAAATTATGAAATGATTCTTGCAGTGCATATATTTACATATGGATGGAGGCTGGCCTTGTTTTTAAAAAAGAAATGGCTGGCTATTTGCTCCTTGACCCACCCAGCTCCCTCATTTTCCTCCATCAGATCTGTTAATCTACCCAGATTAGGTAGGAAACAGCAAAATTTCATATTGGTACAGTAAAGAGAAGGCTGTAGCGATGGAGCTGGAGAAAGAGTATGCAGACCAGAAGCATGATTTTATTTTATTTATATGGCACTCAGTTCGTGAATTTATACCACTCTGGGCAGTGTACAAAGAAGCAAAGTTCCACACACCCCAGCTGTTTCATTCCCGTAATAACTTTATCAAAAGTGCCGTATAACTGACTCAAGCGCAGTAATCTACAGTTCAAACAGAAAACCTAAAACCTGAGCAATAAAATTAACACCTTTTGAGGGTAAGATTGACTTATAGGCTACCGTGTATCATTTTGTCTTGAGTAAGTTCTTGACTATTGGCAGGGATGTAGCCTGGCGCAGTTCAATTGGCAGTTTGTTTCACAAAATGGGGGTTATGACCGAGACGGCCCATTTCCTCCTTCTTGTTATCATTCTGGTGTCCCTTGGCACTGCCACCATTTAGCATTGGGAATTGAGAGGAGTGTGTGACATAGGAGCCTGTTTGTTTGTTTGTTTGTTTGTTTGTTTTTTGTTTGTTTGTTTGCAGGGGAGACATTCTGACAAATATTAAGGTCCTGAGCCATTCAGAGGTTTAAGAATCATAACCTGCGCTTTGGAAACTAACAAGGAGCCAATGTAGGCGAGTCAAGACGGAGGATATAGCATCAAATTTACTAGTCCCCAAGATCTGTTTGGCCACCACATTTTGGACCTATTGAAGTCACTGTACTGTTTTCAAGGACCTTCCTATGTAGAGAGCATTGCAATTGCTAATTGTTGAGATCACCCATGTATGTACTAAAATGCAAATGTATGCGCTACTGTTGTCAGGCACTTCTTATCCAAGTAGGGATGCAATTGGGCATTCAACTGAAGTTGACAGAAGGCACTCCTGATCATGGCTGATATTCTCTCTAGGAACTTTAATGTAACTGCAGATCCTACCGAAAATATCTTTTGGGTTCTCTTTTTCTCATGCAATGCATTGCCCACCCTGATGAAGTCCTAACACAAGCTGAAAAGAAAGGAAGAGGGTATCAGGTGGGATTAAGAGGGCAGAGGTGGGATGGATGAGAAATGCAGATTTCAAAAATCCATGCCGCTGTTTTGGTCTCTCTAAAGCTCAATATAAAGACCAAAGGAAGGGGAAGGAGTGACGTCATGGTCGGAATTTTTTACCCTCATTCTGTTAAGTCATTTTGCCTTATAGTGGAATGTAAATTTAAACAGCAGTGGAAAATAAATGAAAACATCAAAAATCTATGTAAATGTAATATAATTAAATTTTTTAGCTTCTATTAAAATTAAAATTTTAGCTTCTATTAAAGTTAAAATTTTTACAGCATCTGACCCTTTCCCACTTTCTGATTTTTGAAGGAATTTGATGCATGTTTCTATCTTATGAACATGACATTTGTTAGTTCTTTCACAGCCTCCATTTGTGTTGGCTCTTATCCAGGGGGAAGTATGTGATACTTGACATGTGATACTTTACATGAATATCCTTTTTTCACCTGACAGAAACAAGCTAAATACATTGCACATCTGAAACAGAAATATTTGGTTACATATTACCTGGGCAAGCAATGGATTTCCAGTATAGTGGATAGAGGACTCTAGAGAACAGAGTTTTAATCCCCACTTGGCCATGGAAACTCAATGGGGGTGGGTGGGTGGGTGGAAATGTTAAACTTATCTTGAAAGCCCCATTAAGGGTCAATATAACTTGGTTCTAACTTGACAACACACAACACAAAAAGAAAGCAATATTCTATTAAAGAGCTGTACACTTAATCACTATATTTTATCTTATATCATTCCTCACAGTCACTCATACGGCTATCACTTCAGAGAATGAATGTCCTCAGTTCATAACACAGAAGAAATTTAATGCTTTATTACCTATTAAAATGTGAAAGGGGTTGGAAACAGATAGCATATGCCTACAGTACATTTCACATTGAACTGCCCTGAACTGCTGTTTTGTCACTCCACTTATGATACAGCAAGAAGTGGCATGATGTAATTTTGTGTACTTTTGGGGTGTTTGGTTTCCTATCATAGTCTGTGGCAGTATTCTTGGGTGTGTTCTGTTTTAGTCCGTGATGGTGTGCTTCATGTGTCTCTGGGTGTGTCACCCTCTGTGAAAGGATACACCCTCTTCTTGACAAAGTCTGCATTCACCCAATATTGGACCAATGGAACAGACTAGGAACAGCTTTGGTGTACCACTCCCTATGTGATCCAGTGCTCTCCCTACTAAAGCTGAGGGACTTCATATTGGCTGCACTGCTGAAGTCTCCCAGACTCACACTTCTGGGTGATTTCTAGGCAGAGACACATATGGCAGCCTTGGAGTTCGTGGACACCGTGGCATCCATGGTCCTGTCCTAACATGTTAGTGTCCTTGACACATGTGGCAGGGCCTAGTGCTCATCTCTGGGCTGAGCAAATATGGTCTGAAGGTGGTAGAAAGAAAGTGTTCCTTGCATTTTTATGTGGTAAACCACCCAGCGGGTGCTCTAGCACCGTGTGGGCAGTATATAAGGAACAACAACAACAAAATGAATTAGTAAGTCATTTGGAGATCTGGAGTCAGGTGCTACAAGTACACTGATGATATGCAGGTCTGTCTCTCTTATCTTCCTTGAGTGCTGCCTGGCATCAGGTATGGTCTGGATGAGGGCTAAGAAATTGACACTGAATGCAGACAAGGTGGAGGTCGTGCCGTTAGGAGGGATAGTTAAAGGGAAATCCACCTGGCCAAGATGTGGGGCTATAATTCCCCTGAAAGACTGGCCTCACATAGTTGGGATATTAAGCCTTTGTGGAGAAACTTGAAGAACTTTGAGATGTGATGGCATCAAGTGTACTTCACAGGATGTAGAATCAATTTTATATTTCAGATTCCATAGAAAAAGGACTGCAATGCCTGGCATAATTTTTTCTTGTCATTTATATCAATTTATCCCTTGCCATGTCAGCTCAAGGAAATGCATATGCCTCTCCTCTTTCCCATTTGATCCTCAAAGCAATTCCAGACATTCTGGATTGGAGGGAGGGGTCATTAAATTTCACTGATTTTCAGACAGTAAGAGCTTTTGTTTTTCAAACAGTTAGGTTTTCTCATTCCTGTTGCTGACTGGTCCTAATCCTAACACAACTAGACAAATATTCATGTGGAAAGTCCAGTTTAAGGGTCTGACAACACACTGAGGAAAATGCAAACTCACTTGCATTCATTCACTGGGGAGTTGCAGCAGGGAACTGCCCTCCACTAAATTTAGGCAGCTGTAATTTACCATACATCCAATGTTTGCTTGCAGGTGTACTTATAGGCCTGCAGGTGGCACTCTTACAAAGAACTACAGTATATTAACAAGAGGTTAAAAGACTCCTTTCTCTCTCAATCTCCTCAACTGTGGCTTTTTGACGTTTTAAAAAAACCTGTTCCCACCAGAGTTTTGCTCTCCATTCGTAGGCTGTTAAAAAAAATTGAGTGAGTTTTCCATGGAAGATAAGTTTAAAAAGAAAACAAGAACAGTCTTTGGATAGAGGTTTTACTGGGGATTGGTGAGGTGTGTGTGTGTTAAGTGCTCATCCTGTGAAAGAATCTGTATTTTTAAAAGTAGAAGCCCCCCTGAGGGTGGTGGTGGGGACTAAAGTTTGAGCGGGCGCAAATGTGGGCTGGTTCGTCTGTGAAGATTCTCAGTCATCCAGGTGAGTTTATCTGGAAGTTGAGTCATGGCTACTGGACTTCTTTTTTGAGAGACAGAAATTTTTCGCTGCTCATCCAAACAGCTTCATCAGTTTGAATACAGCTAGTGCAAGTCCTCCATCTTATAGTCAGCTTTGACCTCTTGTCACCCTGATCTGAATTAGGCTCATAAGATGAACAATGGCCTGAATAGGCTTGTTAGGGAAACAATAGTATCCATAGCCTTAAGGTGAACAATGGCCTAAGGTGCTGAAACCTATCAAGAATGGGTCGTTAGCTATGGCCTTGGTGGTGAAGGCTTTTTTATTTGTCTGGCGACTTTGGAAAGCACACCCTGATAAGTAGCAGATAGACTATGCCTGAGGCCACCACCTCTGTTGAGGGTGGGGGTTTCGATGCTCACATGAATGGCTTCCCTTACTCCTCTCTCAAACCACCTATCTTCTTTGTTTAATATGTGTACATCCTCATCTTTGAATGAGTGCCCTTTGTTCTTCAAATGGGCTGGTTCGTATTTCCTATTGCTTCCTATGATCAGTTGGGGGGGATGCAAATCAGCCCACCTCAGACCCATAATATTTCCTACATTTTGGCCAATGTGTCCCTTTAACATTAACAATATCCAGGTTAATGTAACAAACCATCATATGTTGTTGTCTGTTTCTAAATGTAGTTGCAAAATCAGGCTGATTCAGGAAGATTCAAGAGAGATGCAGATCAAAATGGAGCTCCTTTGAATCTGAATGGCACTCATCCAAAGTTTTGTTACTGATTCTAAGATTCAGAAGACACAAATATAAACACTCAAAAACAGTTTAGAGAACGGGGAGTGTGGGAGAGGGCAGAGTTTTAGGAGTGACTACTAGACCATCCAGCCCCGATCAATTGTGTACCAAAACTCTTCAATTACGGTGGATGGTGCTGAAAAAACAATTCAGAAAACCAAACTGCAACATTTATTACAGAACTGGGATAAGATTATTTTGAGACCCTGTAACTCAAACAGTTGATGGCTTAACTCATTGAATTGACACAGAGAAATGCTCATTTCTTGACAACAGTTGGGTGAAACAGACTGAATATTTTGCCTTATGTCTCTGGTTCTGCAAGGACTGAAGACTCATCATTTTGTTCTTTTTTTATCTTTCTTCTAATGAAAGTTGGGGAGGGGTCCAAATGGGCAATGTTTAGGATGGATGTTGGCAGACTTGTTCTGAAGCCTCTTACACGGCCCTGTTTCCTGCTGAAGCATCACTGAATCACTGCCAGGCTGAATGTTTCCTCAAACTAGATTACTCTCACAGCTCCCCAACGCTCCAGGATTTGGCCACGTAATGTAATTGCCTTGTCTTTCTCTCCTAAATTCCTGGTTCCGGCTTTGGACAATTGTTAGCTTGGCCTCTCCTGGGGCCTTTGCCCAAGAATTCCTTTATTTTGTATTGTTCAGTGCTCCCCACACAGTGGTGCCTGTCCCATCTGTTGCTCCCCCTTCTTTGGTGGATCTGTGTAGGGCAGGATTAGAGATTGTCTCTTTATTTCCACCTAGGGATGGGCTGTTTCTTTCAGAAGCTACCAGTTCCAAAACAACCCGCAGGAGCCCAGCTAGTGTTCAGAAGCCTCCGAAACACAATCAGCCAATCCCTTACCTTGCTCTGTGCCTGTCCTAACGAGGAATAAGCCTCTAATGTCATATTTCCTTCTCCCTGGTGCTGACCAATCAGGAGCTGTGCAGGAAAAGGCATCATCCCACCTCCCTGTCTGATTGGCCAGTGTCAGGGAGAAGGAAAGATACTGTCAGAGGCTTCTTACTCGTTAGAGCTCAGCCCTGTGTGGGTGCAGAGAAAGGTAAGGGATTGGCTGATTGCATTTCGGAGGCTTCCGAACACTTGCTGGACTCCTGTGGGTCATTTCAGAACCAGTAGCTTCCGAAATGAATAGCCCATCTCTATTTACACACATTCATTCATGAAGAACCTGCTACACTCAAAATTGCTTAGCCCCATTCATTCATTCATTCATTCATTCATTTGTTTGTTTGTTTGTTCATTCATTTGTTCGTTCATTAGACTTGTATCCCTCACCATCTAGCAATGAGGCCACTCTGGGTAGTTTACAGAAAATTCAGCAAACACAAAGAAAAACAATGTACAGTAGAGATGGGCATGAAATGAACTTTTAGTTCATTTTGTTATTCGTTATTTGTTTCGTTACCTAACGAAATGAATAATGAACCCCAGAGTAAATTTAGAACGACCGAACCAAACCAAAAAAAATTGGTTCGGTTTGGTTCATTAAGAGATGTCTCCTACCTGGTGCTGGTCTTCCTAGTCCCATCTTCCTGGCTTCAGGGATGGTGACCAGGAACAAAAAACAGCTGACGGCCCATGCTACAGCTGTAGCACAGGCCACATGGTCAGCAGTAAAAATAAATAAAAATAAAAATAAAAATAAAAATAAAGTTAAAAAAAGGAGCGCTGACCCAGTTCCAGGGGTGGCCGGGTCAGCACCCTAAAATAAAGAAAAAATATATTTTTAAAACCCAGCACCGACTGGGCCCCAGGGGCTGCGCAGTCAGTGTTTGAAGAAAAAAAGCCCCACACTACAGCTGTAGCGCAGGGCCAGGAACCTGGAATTTTTTTTTAAAGGAGGCAGTGGTAGGACTGTCTACCACCACCTATGGAGCCCTGGCTGCAGCCAGGCCGGGCGGCAGTAGACAGTCCACCACCGCCTCTTGAGCTCCTGCCGCGGCCAGGGCTCCATAGGCGTTGGAGGGACTGTCTACTGCCACCTGTCCCAGCTGTGGCCAGGGCTCCATTGGCAGCAGTAGACAGTCCCACCACCACCTCTGGAGCTCCGGCCACGGCCAGGGCTCCATAGGCAGTGGAAGGACTGTCTACTGCCACCTGGCCTGGCTGCAGCCAAGGCTCCGTAGGCAGCAGTAGACAGTCCCACCACCGCCTCTGGAGCTCCGGCTGCAGCCAGGGCTCTGTAGGCTTTGGAGGGTCTGTCTAATGCCACTGGGTCCAGTTGCGGCCAGGGCTCCATAGGTGGCAGTAGACAGTCCCACTACCACCTCTTTAGCTCCAGCTGCAGCCAGGTCTCCATGGGCAGTGCCAGGACGATCTACCGCCACCTGAACCGGTTCAGATTCATACAATTTTTTTTTAAAAAAAATACGAACTGAACCCGAACCGAACCGAGGGTGGGCCCAAACCAGACAAACCATGGGTTTTCTGGTTCATGCCCATCTCTAATGTACAGTATTCCCATCTGCAATAAAGAAAAATCTGCGAAATGCAGACACCTCAGCAAACTGACCTTGGGCTGCTGCTGCTGACGAGCACTTCCAAAGAGAGGCTTTTAACCCCCTCCTAACACCTGAGCAAACAGATCTGGGGCTGCTGCTGCTGGCATGTATTTCCAAAGATAGGCTTTAACCCCCTCCTGACACCTCAGCAAACTGACCTTGTGCTGCTGCTGCTGGCGTGGACTTTCAGAAAGGTTTTTAACCCCTTCCTGACACCTCAGCAAACAGATCTGGGGCTGTTGCTACATGCTTCCAGAAGCCCAAGGTCTGTTTGCTGAGGTGTCAGGAGGGGGTTAAAAGCCTCTATTTGGAAGCCTGTTTCTCTCAAGAAAAAATCCATGATATACCGCATGATAGATAGCCGGACATGGCCATTATATTTTTTGGTGAAATCTCTAGGTCACAACTTGATTGATTGTACAAGCAGTAGTCTGGCTTAGTTACTGGGTCAGATTCATCGCATCAGGGAGAGCACCTGCCCCCTGATGCTCATGTGTTCCCATATTCCTTTTGGAAAGTCCATTTTTATAGGATCCCCTGGGATGTCCACCCCATGTGTTTCCCAAGACCTTTACACCATTGCATTGGTGGCCTGTGCCATATGTCATTGCTGGGGGCCATTGGCTGTACCCTTGTGCTTCTGCCCATAGCCCCTCCTGACTGACTTAACCTCATCAGCTGCTCCTCCATTGTGAGGGTTCTCGCCCACCACCTTTTCCATTTGGATCTGTCCCAATGCCTGCCAAACTGCCGTTCACCTCCAAAGTTGTGACAGACAACATAAATAATTATCTTAATTAACAACATGTACCCACAACCATTATATATACAGGGTGGGTGGGCTGGGATCGCTCTGACTTTGGTTCGAAAAGGGGAGGTTCAGTCCCAGGCTCCTGTGAGTGCGTCATGCTCTCCAAGAAGCCTGGATTGACCTTTGTCACATGATTCCAGCTTGGCCCACCCATTTGTCTGGACTTTGCACATGACGCTACTGGTTGGGCTCTGCTTTCCATTCCTTTTTGTTTTAGGTGCTGCTCTGGCAACAATCTGCGGACCCAGTAAGTCGGGTCCTTTCTTTTCCACCCAATTTTGTGTCATGCACAAATCTGATTATCAGTAGATCCATTTCTGTATAGATATACTAATAATAGAAGGAAAAAAGTGGTTGTATCCATGAACGTTCAAGTTCAACCATAACAGATTGGGGGGGGGGGGAGGTGTGCTAAGGATTTGAATTTTGCTTCATACGAGATCCCCATAATATTTCCAAAACAAATTTAATATATCAAAATTATTTCCTTATTGTTTGCCATTTATCCAACTCTGTTCTAATCTTTGTTATTTCCCAACACAGGCACTACGTACTGTCTGTTTGATTCTTGTGTGTCCTGCAGAACACCCTCGATGTGCTAATCTGATTTTGTGAAAGTAGTGAGTGTTAAGATGCTCTACTAACAAAGTTTAAAAAATCCTAGACAGGTGTGCATGCTCAGAACAAACGTGCCCTGACAGAAAACCTAATAGTTTTAGTAACTGCAGCATGTCATCAAGACAATTCTTTTCAGGATTTTCTAGATACCAGGTTCTCAAATATGGTTTGCCATCCCCTTCCACTGGGTGTGTCCTGGGGACTCGGCCTCTTTGCCAAGGCTACACAGGCTGGCTTTTTCTCCTAGCAGACCCAGTCAGCCTCTGCGTCCAGATATATAATTCACTGAGTTTCCCAGTCAGTTAATTATGATTTATAACATAAATAGAAACATGATTTCAATAATGTAATAACAAACATAATTTAAAATATATTTGGTGAAATAGGGACAGATAGGCATGCACAAATTAATCGGATCGTTAAACAGTACAGTCATGAAATGAATAAGCAATGCACCTACAGAGGAAGGTTGGGTGTGACAGGAGAGCCGTGAATAATTCTTGGGTTTTTCTAAACTTGGAACAGTGTGGTGATTAAATAGAAGCCCACAGATGAACAGTGGAACCAGTGATGCCCTGGCTCATTTGGCTGGCCTTTCGCTCCCACCCAGCCAGGTGATAGATGCCAGCAAGGAATGTCCAGATTGGCTGGAACATCCTGGGTGGAGTCAGCCAGGCTCCAGTTAGCCACTTTATATGAAGGGTGTTGCCTTGTTTTGTTTTGTTCTTGAGGTGTACCCTGACATGGAAGAGCGACCTGTTCTGAGAGGAGAAGAGGTGGGGCAGCATTACATAGCTACAGTTACTGTTTACCAACCTTTCCAACAGTGGGGGAAAAAAAGAATGTTCCAAAGGCGAGGAGAAAGGGCCTTAGCTTTCTGCATAAAACTCAGACCAATTCAAGTTCCTTCAAACATGTAATTCATTCTGCTGCAAATGAAGCATATAAAAGGTGTGTCGTCCACCAGAAATATAACAACTGGGCATTTGTCCTTTTCTATCGTTGTTTGCATTTTGGGATGATGACCCAGCTGTGTCACAGATGGGAAGGATGAATCTTTATAGCTGTAAAAAACTTAGCTTGTGCCTGTTCAGACTCCTGGGTTTTTTCTTCTTGCTAGAACTGTGTGTCCTTGCCAAATAATTTAGAAGAGACCATTTTAGAAAGGAAAAGGCTTTAACCAAAAGGCATTTCCATGTTGTCCATGGATTGCAAAACAGTATTCTACATGTTCTTTCCATGTGGACAGAAGTACAGTAGCAGCAACAGTTGATGCAAACCGCAACATTTTAAAAATGCAACTAAACTGCAACGGAAGCAAGCCATGGGAATAGGTGTAGTAGACTGGATAGAGTGTCAAGATGAGGGCTCAGGAGACCAGGGTTCAAATTCCTGTTGACTGGGGGTTGTTCTTGTGAAATGATCAACCCTAGCCCTAACCCTAACCCTAACCCTAACCCTAACCCTAACCCTAACCCTAACCCTAACCCTAACCCTAACCCTAACCCTTGAACATCTCATGTATGGGGGGAAAAAACCTTATCATGAGTGCTTAAGTTGAAAGTGACTTAACGATATAAATTGGAATTTACAGACTAGTTTTTGCTTATGACCTCAATTGCCACATTAATCACATTCACATTTGCTGTCTATTAACCTTCTGTGACCTTTTTACCTTCCACAGCTCCCTCTTATGATGGGAATAGGGTGTTGTCCATCTTGTCCTGCCATATCTGTGGGCTATGTGTTGGCCTACTCACTTTGGGGGGGTCCACCCCCAGGGAGGCCCGTAAGGTTGCGACTCGCAATCAGGCCTTCTTGGTGGCTGTCCCATCCATGGGGAATAAACTGTCCCCCGAGATGCGCCTGGCCCCTTCTCTCACAGCCTTTGAGAAATTAATGAAATTGTGGCTGTTTAAAGAAGCTTATGGCGATCGCTAATGTCTGTTTGTGCCCCTTGTGATTCATTTGTTTTCTGTTAGTATTTGTGCCTTTTGCTGGATTATTGTCCTTTTTTCTTTCTTTTTCTTCCTTTTTTGGTATGTTTCCTTTTGATTTGTATTGGGGTGTTTTTAATTGTTGTTTGCTTTGTTTGTACACCACCCAGAGTTCCCTTTGGAAAACAGGCGTGGTTTATAAATCTAAAAATAAATAATAAATAAATATAATTTTGCCTCCTTCTTGCATGACGGGGGGGAGGAGATGCCTCTCTCTCAGATGGGACGGGGGGGTTGCCTGGGTTCCCCTCTCCATGCATAAGAAGGGGATCCTTCGTTTTCTGCCTCAGGCAATTATGAGAGATTGGGTTATCCTACAAACTGGGGGGTACAACAGGCAAGAAGAAAGCAGTTATAGTAAAGGCCAGAAAGGATCAAAGAGTTGCAGAGCATTTTAGTGGAATGGACAGAGACTAGGTGGCTTGGGCCGTGGTCACACCAGCATTCTCTACATATATAAATTTCATGCGTATTTTTTTCAGACGGTCACATGGTTTCTAATGTGCAGTTAGTGTCCTCTCTTCTGTGTCGTATTTTCCTAATCTGGTTCCGTCTGTACCTGTCCACTTCACATTTTTCCCTTCTTTCCTGTTCTATTTCCCAAGCCTCCGTTGCCGATAAAGGGGAACGACAGTTTTTACTGCATATTTTCAGTGTCCTGTCATGGTTACAGAAGCAAATAAGTAAGCATTTTTGAGCGAAGTTCCTAAAGCCAGTCCCTGGCGGTGATTACTGAAACTTCGCTGAAACTGCTGTTCAAGGGGTGTGGTCAACCGGGGCTCAAATTTACCTCCCTTCGTGGTTAGGACGCAAGTTTTTTCTTCACAGTTCACCGAAGGGAAACTACAGAGAAAACACTGGTATGACCACAGCCTTGTTCAATGTTTTATTGAGTGATGTGACGGCTTACTAACTGACTGAATGAGAAAACCAAGAGGAATTGTCAAGGCTGAAATGGGTGGTGTGCCTGATGAACCAGATGAATGGTGATCTTATCCACAGATAGGGAGGGCAACCAGAAAGAGGAAGAGCAAACAATAAGATGCATATACATTGTAGCAGGGAGCCCAGTGCAAACTTCATGGAACAAATCATGCTCTTTTAAAGGCACTAGGCTTCTTCGTGCTGGCATGGACTGTGCAATCTATAGATTCTGTGTTATTTTAAAATATTTTATTCAAAGCCCAGTTTATAGAGAATCATGATTCACAATATTTTTACCAGTTCGTGGTGGAAATTCTGGTGTTATGGTTACTTTGTTTGAAACAGAACTAGTTGCCATGGTCTATTGTATGACAGACCTTATATATGTCAAATATCCCAAAGACATTGCAGAGATTACTCACTGGGAGATACGTCTGCCAGGAACCTTGGCCTCTTATCCATAACTGTAGGCCAGAGAGTACCAGTCTGAGACTTGATCATGTGGCAAGTGTGATCTCATATGTCTCGTGGGCAAGGAGAAATTGGGAGGGGGATTGGACTTCTTTTTCTTGAGAGATAGAAACATTTCGCTGCTCACCCAAACGGCTTCATCAGTCTGAATAAAGCTATTGTGAGTCCTCCATTTTATAGCTCACTTTGACTTCTTATCACCCTGGTCTGAAATAGGCTCACAAGATGAACAATGGCCTGAATAGGCTTGTTAGGTAGACAACAGTATCCATAGCCTTAAGGTGAACAATGGCCTAAGGTGCTGAAACTTATAAAGTGTGGGTCATTGGCTATGGCCTTGGTGGTGAAGATTTTTTTATTTGTCTGGGTATTGTTGAAAGCACAGCCCAATAAGTAGCAGATAGACTGTGCCTGAGGCCCCCACCTCTGTTGAGAGAGGGGGTTTCAATGCTCACATGAATGGCTTCCCTGACCCCTCTCTCAAACCACCAATCTTCTGTCTAATATGTGTACATCCTCATCTTTGAATGTTTGCCCTTTGTCCTTCAAATTCTGGTCCTGAGCTATTACCCCTCCTATGTTGCCTTTTTAAGTGTTTTTAAATAAGATTGGATATTTATATTCCTTTTTAATTTTGCTTCTAAACATCTCACATCCCACTGTTAAACTCCACACACTGGATCGTTTTTTTTTTCTCTTTTGCTGGCCTGCGGACCAGTTTGGTGACCCGCAGGTTGGGTCCGGTCCTCACGGGCCGGTACTGGGGTCCGTGCGCTGGATCTTTTTTCTTTTTTTATTATTGTTGTATTTTTACTGTATTTTTATTGTATTTTTTACTGCCGACCACATGGCTGCCTACCAGCTGTAGTGCAGCTGGTTGGCTTTTTTCCCCCTGGACACCCCCTCCCTGCAGCCAGGAGGACCCACCGGACCAGGAAGGACCGTCCAGCAGCACCACCAGGTAGGAGACACCAGCAAACGAACCAAACCGAAATGAAACAGAAATTTCCGTTTTGTTTTGGTTTGTTTCTCTTAGAGGGGGCAGTTAGTTATTTGTTTCATTATGAAATGAAATGAATAACAAACAACAAATAACAAAACAAACCAAAAATTCATTTCATGCCCATCTCTAGTCCCAAGGTCTTCCCATCAGTGGCTGCTGTGGTTTCTGGTCCAACCACAAGAGTGTGCGATAGCCATCAATGCTTTTATATGTTGTCTTTTTCTTTAACCTCCAGGAAGAACCACATTTGTTCTGTAGGGCAACTTGTGTCGGAGACAAGCTCCCAAGTGTTCTCATAGCTTACCAAAGTCAACTGACAAAGTTGTCTACTCAGGAAAGTTGCTGCAGCTCATAGTCCTCTGAGAGCCTGCAACAGTTCAGGAAAGTTCTGGATTTTGTGAGTTCAGGGTGCTTGTTGGATTATATACAGTATAAAACTCTTTGGTGATGTCCTCACTCTTATTGTATCTTCTCGTGGCATAGTGGTTATACTGAAGTGTAGCTGGCCATAATGCATAAAATTTAAGGAAATGTTGCAGAAACCCAAACATGCATTTGGATGCACATGATATCTGTGCTATGTGACTGTGAAGCAGCACAAGGAAGGGGTGAAAAGTCTTAGTAGTAGAGGGGAACATTTCACTGGTGCAACCATGGACTTAGTTTTCTTATCTTGTCCTGGGTGTATTTTTGAAAGCAACTCTCTAGATTGGATATTACTCAATTGGTTCAGTTGGTATATTGTGTGAATTTCATTCTTCTCTATTTACAGGAGGTGTTTATTTTATTTTCTGCTTGTGAACACAGGGAAGTACGAAACACTATCAAGATCTATACAATTGCCTGGAAACGGAAAAAGGAGATAAGGTCATTTTTCAATTAGCACAAAAGAAGGCCACCAGAGACACTAGGCCAGTGGTGGGGAATCTTTGGCACTCCAGATGTTTTGGACCACAACTCCCAGAATTCCAAGCCGAGATTGCCAGTGACAAAGGACTATGGGATTTGTGGTCCAAAACATCTGGAGTGCCAAAGGTTTGCCACCACAGCACTAGGCTCTATGTGTCATAAAGACTAAGGATGGTAAAAAGACTCCAACGCAAACTGGAAATCCTATAATGATGGCATGATCATTTCCATGAGATCTGCAGCACTGAATTTCCACATTCACAACTTATGGCTCAAAATGCTATATCCAAATTTTATTATTTTTTTTTAAAAAATGCTATACTAAGAACACCAGCAGCTGGGTGCAATGCTCAGCTACACTCACCGATTTTCCGGTGATGGTTGGAGTGCACCAAGGCTCTGCACTGCTGCCACTTCTGTTTATACTAGTAAAGACCTACAGCAAAATGCTCTCTGGACCATGCTCTACACTGACAATGTCATGAGCTTCAGTGGCAACCACTTGGCCTAACCATCAAGAAAACTGCATACTTAGAGACTGTTATCACCCATGGAACACTCCAAATAAATGGAGAAATACTAAAGAAGGTGGATAATGTATCATCCTGTATCTTGGCTCCTATCTCCAAGGTGATGGTGGCATCAGTGGTGATGTGCCAGCAAGGGTGAATGTGGCCTGGTAATGTTGGTAAGAACTCACTGGTGTGCTTTCCAATCAATGAAGGCCAATCTGTCTCTAATCCAAGATTTGTAAGATGATTGTCCACCCTGTTGCATTGCATGCCGCTTCCCCGCGCCCTGGGGGGGGGGTCAGGAGAAGCGGTGAACTGTGTTTAAAATGTCTTTAAGCAATGGAGCCAAGCACTTGGTTCCGTTGCTTAAAGACATTTTAAACATTGCAACCCCCCCCCCAGGTCTGACCTGACCTGCATCCGCATATCACAGATTTTCAATTATCGTGGGTTGGGTCAGGTCCCTAACGCCCGCAATAGATGGGGGGTTACTGTACCTGGACCATATCACAATCTATTTCTACTTGCTACTTGTGGTTTAAGTTGATAAATAACCTGCACTGGACTTTCTGACTTGATCACCAGACTCAGAGGCATCTGTGGCAGGGCGGGTGGGATGGAATCAATACCTTTTGGGAACCGGTTTGAAATTGCAGATGCTGAAAAATGCAGAAGTATAGAATGTACAGTGTTATACATGGGATGGTGTCTGCTTCCCTCTAGTGGTCAGTTCTGGTATGCCCTGGAAATGCATACAAATATGTATTTCTGGGATAAGATTTAATATTTTCAAGCAATGGATATGTGAATCAGTGACTATTGGGACAGGGGTTTCTATTGGATTCAGATTGGAAGGCAGGATTCTACTGTACTCTTCTTGGAATGGCACTAGTTTTGAAAAGGCAGCTCAACACAGGCTGCCCGCAAAGATAACTTTTGGCCAATCTCCCTGTTAAATAATGACTATAAAATATTTGGCACAAAGATTGAAATCGGCCCTTAAGGACGCTATACATGATGATCAATGTGGCTTCTTACCTAAAAGGCAACTAAAATATAATGTTAGAAATGTGCTGAATATTATTTGAGTATTTCGAAAATCATAATGAGAAACAGTTAGCCATGATCTTCTTAGATGCTGAGAAGGCCTTCGATAATTTGAATTTGTCTTTTTTTAAAATCAAGATGCTACAAGAAATGAGGTTTGGAGAGAATTTTATAAACTGGATGAGTTCCATATATAACTTCCATAAGGCTCATATTATAGTCAATGATGATTTAAACCCTATAATATTCAAAAGGGGGTAAGGCAAGGCTGTCCACTGTCACCTTTGTTGTTTATCTTAGTATTGGAAGCATTAAATAGAAATATAAGGAAAGATGAACAAATTGAAGGAGTAAGAATTAAGACAGAAACATATAAATTAAGAGCATTCACAGATGATCTAGTCTTGACACTGGAGGACTCCTTAAAAGGCATAGAGGTATTAATGTCCAAAATAAAAGAGCTTGGATCCTTAGCAGTTTTCAAAATGAATAAGGAAAAAAGTAAAATGATAGTAAAGAATATGACTTCACAAGATCAATTACAGCTAATTCAGTAAACAGGATTTAAAATAGAAAAAAGTGAAACCAATAAAAAAAACTCCATGCTTCCCAAGGTCTGGGAACAGCAACAGTCAAAGCCTCCTGTGATTTAGGACCCAGCCTTGTTTACTATACCTAATAAAAAGCTTCCAGCCTCTTGGGAAGGCAGACTCCAAACATTGTGCTCCAACCCAAATCAATGTGTTGCAACAGTTATGTACACATGTGTAATGGTATAGATCAGTGTTGGCGAACCTATGGCATGGGTGCCAAAGGTGGCACTCGGAGCCCTTTCTGTGGGCACCTAAGATTGGCCCCTTCATAGCCACCTGTATTCAGTTTAAATGGCTGTATTGGCACTTTTGTGAATAATTAATGGGTTTTGAATTGCAGTTTGGGCACTCGGTCTCTAAAAGGTTCGCCATCACTGGCATAGATCATTGCAATCAATAGGTTGCTGCTTGTGTTTCTTGTTGCACACCAGGCCATGCAATTCACTCACAGTAAAAGAATGTGAGTTGACTTCCAAACTAAAAGGAATCCACTGTTATAATTTACACCATTATACTTATGACAGCATATGTAAGCAATAGGATCATGGCCAATATACATGAAGGTTTTATACATTTAAAAGAAGCAGTTGTTGTCGCCCAGGAAATTCATTCTTCTGCCATTTTAAGTAGTTGTCCCAGCGCACTGACTCAGAAAGTATCTATTTTACCTGAAGTGTGGCCCTGGCAACTTTGTCCAATTCCCGCACAGCCAATATATCCTCGCATTTTTCTATTAGTAAGGGCTAATAGAGTCTGTCAGTGGTTCCTCTGCACACTTTGGTCTCCCCTCTCCCTCACCCCATCCCAGTTTGCCATTCTGGAAATTTGCCTTGCCTAAGCTCTGGAGTTCCTGACTTGGCATTTTTGCATGTTGTGGTCACAGCTTTGGACTGTATTTGGATGAGGAGGAAAGATGTAACATTTCCTCTCTAACATTATTTATGCCCCTTCTTGTTCAAACTGAGGCTATACTGCCAAGCCGGGCCAACGCTCATCCAAAAACTCTCTTCTGCCTTCAAGAAAGTGTTGGGTTTTTCTTTTTCTTCTTTTTTTTGCTTGCTTGTTTTTTCGAGTTATTGCGGGTGTTCTTGAATAATTGTTCTCCCTCGCTGCAGTAACTAAGGGGAGTTATTGGAAGCAAAGGGAGACAAATTATTCAATAACTTGTCCTGGAGACAGGACAAAAAGCAGTAAAATGTGATTATCAGATTATAGGCTCTGTGAGCATCAGAGGACAAGTTACTGTATTAATATCTGGGAGTTGAGTCATGGCTACTGGACTTCTTTTTTGAGAGATAGAAACGTTTCGCTGTTCATCCAAACAGCTTCATCGGTCTGAATGCAGCTGGTGCAAACCCTGACTCTTATAGGCAGCTTTGACCTCTAGTCACCCTGGCCTCAATTAGGCTCATCAGATGAACTAAATAGGCTCGTTAGAGAGACAATGGTATCCTTAGCCTTGAGGTGAACCATGGCTTAAGGTGCTGAAACCTATCAAGAAGGGTCGTTAATGGTCGTTAGCTATGGCCTTGGTGGTAAAGGCTTTTTGATTTGTCTTGGTAGTGTGGAAAGCACAGCTTGATAAGTAGCAGATAAACTATGCCGGAGGCCACCACCTCTGTTGAGGGAGGGATTTTCAATGCTCACATGAATGGCCTCCCTTACTCCTCTTTCAAACCACCTCTCTTCTTTGTCTAATATGTGTACATCCTCATCTTTGAAAGAGTGCCCTTTCTCCTTCAAATGGAGGTGTACTGCTGATTCTGGACCTGAGCTGTTACCCCTCCTATGTTGGGCCATCCTTCTGTTTAATGGCTGTTTGGTTTCCCCAATGTAGAGGTCTGAACACTCCTCACTGCATTGGACCGCATATACTATATTGTTCCTTTTATGGTTGGGTACCGGATCCTTTGGGTGGACAAGTCTCTGCCTTAGTGTGTTTGTGGGTTTGAAATAAACAGGGATGTGGTGTTTGCCAAAAATCCTTTTAAGCTTCTCTGACACTCCAGCCATGTAAGGAATGACCAGGTTCTTCCGCTGGGTCTGGGTCTCAGACTGATCCCTTGTTCTTCTGGGATGGCCCACTGCTTTGTTGAAGGCCCACTTTGGATATCCACAGGCCTTAAGTGCTGTCTTCAGGTGCCTGTCTTCCTTCTTCTTGGCTTCTGTGGAGGTGGGGATGCTCTCTGCTCTGTGGCTTAGGGTCCTGATGACTCCTAGTTTGTGCTGTAATGGATGGTGGGAGTCGAACAGTAAGTATTGATCTGTGTGGGTGGGTTTCCTGTAAACTTCTACTTCCAGGCCACGGTCAGGTCTGATGATGACTGCACAATCCAGGAAAGCCAGCCTGTTGTCTTGGGTGTCTTCTCTAGTGAACCTAATATTAGGGTCCACTGCATTGATGTGGTCTGTAAAGGCCTGTACTTCCCGAGTCTTGATTTTCACCCAGGTATCATCTACATACCTGAACCAGTGAGATGGTGTTGTCCCTGGGAAGGTGTTGAGTGCCTTCTTCTCCACTTCTTCCATGTATAGGTTTGCAACAATTGGTGACACTGGAGAACCCATGGCACAACCATGCTTCTGTCTGTAGGAGGGGTAACAGCTCAGGTCCAGAATCAGCAGTACACCTCCATTTGAAGGAGAAAGGGCACTCTTTCAAAGATGAGGATGTACACATATTAGACAAAGAAGAGAGGTGGTTTGAAAGAGGAGTAAGGGAGGCCATTCATGTGAGCATTGAAAATCCCTCCCTCAACAGAGGTGGTGGCCTCCGGCATAGTTTATCTGCTACTTATCAAGCTGTGCTTTCCACACTACCAAGACAAATCAAAAAGCCTTTACCACCAAGGCCATAGCTAACGACCATTAACGACCCTTCTTGATAGGTTTCAGCACCTTAAGCCATGGTTCACCTCAAGGCTAAGGATACCATTGTCTCTCTAACGAGCCTATTTAGTTCATCTGATGAGCCTAATTGAGGCCAGGGTGACTAGAGGTCAAAGCTGCCTATAAGAGTCAGGGTTTGCACCAGCTGCATTCAGACCGATGAAGCTGTTTGGATGAACAGCGAAACGTTTCTATCTCTCAAAAAAGAAGTCCAGTAGCCATGACTCAACTCCCAGATAAACGCACCTGGATGACTGAGAATCTTCACAGACGTATTACTGTATTAATAGTTTAGCAGTATAAGAGTCTGTAAGGAGAGACTGCCCCACCGCTTGACATGAAAGCACTCAAGCAGAAGTAGAGAAGGGTTTATTTTAAGATGGCTGCCTTGCATGAGGGCTGGAATAAACTACCTAAAGTTCTGTTCTAATACTTCGACACAGACTTAGACTAATTTAACAGGCACTCCTTTTCCTCAGAGAAAGATGGGGGGTGGGGTGGGGGACTGGATCTAGAGTAGAGATGGGCACGGAACGAACAATTTTTCATTTTTGTTTTTCAGTTTTTGTTTCGTTATGTAACGAAATGACAAATGAAATTTGTCTCTAAAATGAAACGAAACGAACAGAAACGCGGGGATTTTGTCGTGCATTTCGTTTCCGTTACAGCAATGAAGTGAGCTACTTTAAATGCTAAAAAAAAATCACGTAAAATTGGAATAAATGGTAACTAAACGGTAACGAAACGAAAAGGAATTTTTTGCAAAAAATTCGCGAACAACGGAAATGAACCGAAACGGACCTCTAAACGACAAATGACAAACACAACTCCATTTTTTCTATTCATGCCCATCTCTAGTCTAGAGATCTTTACCAGAAACGTTTCTCCACCCTTACCAAACTACAATCACAAGATCAGGAGAAGCTGCGGCCATTAATGTCTACACATCATATGTTTTTAAGTCTAGACATGCTCCCAGATTAGTTTACTTGCTCATTTTTAAAAGCCTAAAAGTACCAACCATGGGGCTAGCTTTACTGTCTAATGCAAAACTGAGCCTTTTCCTTCAAGAAGAAAATTCTACAATGGGTTGTAAGACAGAGACACATGGACTATGTGACCTCTCCTCATCCTCTGAAGCTAGCCTTCTAAAGATCACTTTGCTGTGCCCGTTGTCCTAATGAGAGTAGACCTTAGGCGCAGAGAAACAGGCAAGTTCTTGTCCTTTGCCTCAAGCATCAAAATATATTGGGCCATCTTGTTCATCTATGAAAAGGATGCCAGGAATCACTGAGATAATGTTTATCTACATCGACTTATTTCCTCTGCAGTGCTATTTGCTTAACGTACGATAAACAGCTTAGCCTTGCACTGCCAAGTTGTTACTTAATAAATGTGCACACCTTCCTTTTATTTTTTGCCTTTTTTTGATTATTGTACTTATTTCCCTCCTGCCCTTTTCAGATAACATATCTGAAGACTGAAGTTATTTTCTAGGGGCAGCTTGTAACAAATTAAATAAGTATGGGTGCATGTCATGCCTCTTGTATTTTTAGTGGAAGGCATTTAAAAAAATAGAGTAAGGTTTTTCTTTCTTTCTAATCTCTACTTCACAAAGGGCAGTATATCTACGCATTCATTTATAAAACAAAATATCCATTATCTTAACCTAAGCTGCACAGTTCAAACGGTGCGGTCCCTTGGTTTGGTAACTGAAATCCAAGAAAGGCTGAGTCAAGGAAGGTTCTGTAACATTCAGTATGACTAATCCAGCGTGGATTGTTCACTGGTGTGGAGGTTCAAATTTCTTAATGTTCTAAAATGAAGAACATGTTTTTAATTATAAAATAAATGAAACCATCTGGATCATGTTAGTAGGATGCCATACACTAGGGAACAACCGGGAAACTGCCTAGAGTCACAACCGAGACGTGAGAATGGGGGTGGTTGAGGTCATACTTTGCAATCTTGTAGTGGAGAATGAAAATGAAATGTTTAAAGTGGCCATTTTTAGGGAGAGCTCTCGGAACTAAACCCTTACTCTACTATAGTGATCTTTGGAAGCAATACTGAAAGACTCTGCTTTGAGTTTGCAACAATCTCCCAATGGAACCTGTTTGAAATCCGTTTATTAGATGCCTGTAAGAATTTTACTGCAAATTAACTTTCCTGATATGTTCAGGAATACTGTCAATTTCAGTGGAGCTGAACAAAAGCCTTGATTATGTAAGGTAAATTAAGGCACGGAGGAGTGATTCAGGATCCCATCTTGGTTTTCCTCTATACATTCATCTGACGTCCGGCATAAAATGTTGGTGTCTTTTCAATCTCCTGCTGCCTTTAATAGGTGTGATTGTGTCTCTGCCTATCCTAGCAATAGGATCATTAAGTTTGCAGATGACACAACTGTGATTGGGCTCATCTCTGGCAAGGAGAGTGAGATGGCTTACAGAGATGAAGTGGAGAGGTTGACCAAGTGGTGTGTAGAATTAATAACTTGCACCTAAACATAAAGAAGACAAAGGAGCTTGTGGTGGATTTTAGGAGGCAGAAAACTGATATTCAACCACTGGTGATTGATGGGACTGGTGTGGAAGGGTTACAGGTTTTAGATTTTTGGGCATTGAGTTACAGGAGGATCTGTCCTAGAGTGTCAGCACAAGGGGGCTTGCAAGTATGTTCAGCAGAGACTATTTTTCTTGAGAACTTTAATGAAAAAAACATCTTCCACAAAAGCTGCTGCTGGCCTTCTATCATTGTGCAATTGAGAGTGTGCTTTAGACATGGGCACGACTCGGCGAAATTGTCGTTTCCGTTTTCGGTTATCGTTTCCGTTACATAACGGAAACGGTAACGATAATTAAGCCGTCAGAACTCGAATTCGAACCAAAAAAACAAAAATTTGGTCGGGTTTTTCGTTTCCGTTTGTGGCATCGCGGCGATCGCGCAATGCGAAGCACAGAAAAAGTTTTTAAAAGTTTTTTTTTTAAAAAAAAAAACGACTCCCGGCCAAAAAAGCAGGTGAAAATATGCCTGCCTGAGGCTTTGCCACCTACCAGAGGGGTGGTTTCTGGGGGGTCCCCGGCCTTCCCCCCCCTCTTCTCCTGTCCTGGGCTGCTTGCACCAGGCGGGGGGGTCATCCTCATCGTCTCGCCATGCCATGCGGTGGGGGAGATCCCAAATGGCAACCGCAATTTTTCTTTTGAAATCATGGCCAAAAAACACACCAAATCACCACAGAAACATGTGAAATTTATTTATTTTAAATGCCTGAATTTTAATAGTAGCAGCAGTGGGTTTTTTTATAGCAATAAAACGTCGCATTTATTTTATTTTATTTTATTTTTTTATTTTTTTAGACCTGCCCATTTGGGCTGGGCATGGGATGGGACCATGCAATTTTTTTGAACCATTCCACCAATGGGAGTGGGAGGTGTGGGCCGCCTCCCGCCAGCTCGCCCACCCCCCGCTCCACCCGCCGCCTAGGGCACAAAAACACCTACCGCCGGCCCTGATTGCGGGACGCCGCTATGCTCTGGGAAGTCAAATCGCGCTAAATCGCGGTGGAAACGACAAACGACAAACGAAACCATTCCACCAATGGCATCGCCAGGTTTTTGACTGACACTTCTGGATGTCTCGGAGGGCATAAAAAGCCCTATTCCTATCTTATTCCTTTCTGGACTGGGGTGACTGTTTTATCCAACACTAACCAATAGTTCCTTCCTTGCCTCTGATTCAAAGAGGCTTCTGCCACTCTGTAATGTCCTTTTTTCCCTTCTCTCCGTAGTCTGTTGGAAGTAGTTATTCTGTGGAGGCCTGTTGGTGATGGCCACTAAGTTATGTTTGTTCAGTATGCTGTGGATCTGTTCAATTGTTAGTAAATGAAACCTTTTATTCTTCCAACTGTCTCAGAGTGAGTTATTGAGACTGGAAGTGCCAGTTGATGAGAAAAAGCAGTGGACTACTCTGGGGAACCTGAAGCTATTTGGTGAACTAAAAGACATGTCTAATTACGAATATGAATACGGAATCTTTAATACAGCCGTATTTCCAGTGTCACACTGAAGTATTTGTGAAGTATCCATCTTATCTAAATTCTTGCATGCAGAAGTACATGACAGAGGGATTTCCAAGACTCATAAACTGGCCACTATCTTTTCCTTCTGAGATCTATATAGCTCCAAATCTCTCTCTCTCTCTCTCTCTCTCTCTCTCTCTCTCTCTCTCTCTCTCTCTCTCTCTCTCTCTCTCTCTCTCTCTCTCTCTCTCTCTCTCTCTCTCTCAGGCCCTGGGTAGAAAAGTAAAGACTCATAGGTCAAAAGTGCTTTTTCACAACTCTTTCCTGTCAAACCTTGTGGTCCAAGAAGAGCTTAAAGATACTGGATGTCACCAACATTCTATAGATGGCATCAGTAAATACTGGATCCTGTTCCAGTTGGTTGAGCTTGGACACTTGCTCACTGTAAAGCTACCACCTCTATTGTAGATCCTTGCTCCTCAGGGTTATTACAGTCTGTCAAGTTAAGACCAGGTGGAACGAGCCACTTACATTATTATGAAGTTTTGGTGCCGAAGCATGCCTGGAATAACTATTTTTGAAAATACTGATCCCTCAAAAATACTGATCCTTGGCATGTTTCAGCACCAACATGGCAGGGTTAGCTTCCTAAAGCGATTCTAGATAAGCACTCAAAATTTGGAAAGGCTTGTGTTTCGGGGGGGCTGAGCTATGAAGCTCCAAATGGGGTGCCCCTAGCAAAAAAATCATTTTAATTGGATTCTCAATGGCAGCCGAGCTGCTGCAGTGTTAATTGCTTGCCTGTGGGTTGGCTTCTGAATCCAATTAGAAAGAATATTTCCTAGGGGCACCCCCTTTGGCTTGAGGAACCTACCCTGCCATTTTGGTCCTTTAGGACCCCGGGGAGCATAGTGTTTCATTCCATTCCATTTCATAATGAAACTATTTTAAAATTTGTTACAAACGAAATGAAACAAAACTACTACAGAAACAAAACTAAACTAAACACTATTTTCCCGTTTCGTGCCCATCTGTACTCCCTGTCAATTTATACTCCCTGATTATACTGTCGATAATCAGTAAACTGTATGCTAGGCATCTATACTGGAAATTATTAGACTGGATGGACAACGAAAACATTCTTGCAGATGAGCAGGCAGGCTTTAGAGCAGGAAGATCTCCCATGGACCAGGTTTTGATTCTGCAGCATCTGGCAGAAAAATACACTGGTAAACCAAAAGGACAGCTATTTGCAGCCTTCACTGATCTTAAATCAGCCTTTGATTCAATCTCTAGAGATAAACTGTGGCACAAATTTAACAACTCCACTATTGACCGCCGCTTATTGCTGCTTATGTATAAACTGCATGAAAATACATCTTTAAAAATAAGGTGCAATCCAGAAGGTCAGCTTTCAAAGTTAGTACATACATTCAAGGATGTTAAGCAAGGCTGCATACTTGACCCATTGTTATTTAATTTTTATATTAACTCCATGGTCCCAACACTTTCTCAACTAGATTTTCACACACACCCCCAAGCTAGGAGGCAGACATATTTCAGTGCTACTGTATGCTGACGATGCTGTTATACTCTCTCAGACTCCTATCGGCTTAAAGAGGGCATTAGGGGCCCTTGCACGTTACTGCCATGAAGAAAATCTCCTAATAAATTATGAAAAAACAAAAGTTATGGTTTTTGTTAAAAGACCAAAGACCTATAAATGGTTGATAGATAACCATAACATTGAACAGATAAGAACCTTTAAATATCTGGGAGTGGTCCATTCCAGCAGCTTTGAAACTATTTCAAGCTAAACCGCTCAGTCAACTTCTTTATGGAGCACAATTGGGCCCTTATCCTTCTTTCACATCCTTGGAAGTAGTTCAATCAAAATCTTTGAGAGCTATCTTACAAGTACCCTGTTGGGTGCCTAATGCAGCCCTGAGGTTAGAAGTGGGATTCATGAAAGTGGAAGTTAGGGCTTGGCTAGCCATCTGCAATTTTTGGCTGAAATTATTTTTTCTCCCAAGAACCCTAACCTCTTTACTATTTGTAGATAATTACCACTCAACATGGAAGAGACCCCTATCCCTTAAATTTAAAACTTATGGTCTCTCAATGGAGTGCCTTATACAGGTAGGCTATGAGATGGCTAAGCAAATCCTCAAGCAACACATTTTGGAGGTAGAGAGCCATCATGATTTGGGGGCTACCTCTAATAACATATCAATTGATCCAGCATTGATCCCCTTCAAACCAGCTAACTATTTCTTTGCTCATTTAACAAAGAATCAACGCAGAGCTTTTACACTTGCTCGGATGAAATAGTGAGGAAATATCAAAGGAACTATCAAAGGAAAGTGAAACCAAAGTGACATCATGGTGGGAGTTTGCTACAGATTTCCTAATCCAACTGAATATTTGGATGTTGCTATTGTAGACCAGAATACCAAACTCGCAAAGGGTAGAAGCCTAGTAGTAACAGAAGACTTCAACAATGTTTGTTTCTGTTGGAAGCCAAACTCTGTCAGGTTCATAAGGGCTTTCAAATTCCTCACCTGCCTTGTTATGAACATCATGTTCAAAAAGGCACAAGAAGCAATAAGGGCAAAAGGTATTCCAGATTTTACTCTAAATACCAGGGAAGAATTAGTTTACAAATTGGGAGTAGTGGGACCCTGGGTGAAGTTACTGCATCCTTTGAGACTTGTTACACGGAGAAAAGGGAAACCTGAGAATAGCATAACTGGACCTTCAAATAGGTGATTTCAATGTTTAAGAAGGTATTGGGTCATAAAAAGGTAAAGGTAAAGGTCCCCCCCACACACACACATACACATGTGTGCTAGCCGTGTCCAACTCTAGGGGCGGTGCCCATCTCTGTATTCAAGCAAAAAAGCAAGTCTGTGGCCACATGGCCGGCATGGCTGCAAGGCAACACTGTTTTACCTTTCCACTTTTTACAACGGTACCTATTAATCTACTTGCATTTACATGCTTTCAAACTGCTAGGTTGGTAGGAACTGGGGTTATCAGCAGGAGCTCGCTCCGCTGCATGGCACCCGGGATTCGAACCGCTTAGCTGCCGACCTTGCAGCCAACAGATTTCAGAAGTCTTAGTTCACTGAGCCACCACCCTCTTTATATTATTGGGTCATATTCCATTGGCAAAAATACACAGAGAAAGCAGATGTTGGCCATGCTGATGCACACGACTGAGATCAGGCTACAGTAATTCATGCTATCTGCGGCTACCCTTGAAGTCAACCCAAAAGATACAACTGGTATGACATGTAGCAGCCAACCAATTAATGGGTGCTTCCCATTGTGATCATATGACACTTGTTTTGCACCAGCTGCATTGGTTCTTAGTGAAATTAAGATGTTGGCTCTAACCTTTAAAGTTCTGTATGACATGGGTCCCCCATAGCTGCTGGATCATCTCAGACATGAGTAGAGGTGAACACCAATTAAGGTTATCTGGGACAGCTCTTCCAATTATGGCGATTGTTAAAACTGCCTAGCTTGAACAGGTCAGGATGTAGCTAATCCTTTAGATCAAAGAATCAAGATATGTGATGATTCTAAAAGACTGGCCTGCAGCTTGGGGATACTCCTGGATTCATCTCTGGGCCTGCACGCCCAGGTTTTTGGGGTGGCCAGAAGTGCACATGTCAGGTTAAAAGTAGTGTGCCAGCTACACCCATTCTTGTAGAGAAACCTTTATCTTGATCCCTCCACCTTCTGGATGCCAAGGAGGTGTAGCACTCATGGCATTAACTCTGCAGAGCAAAAAAAATTTTAAAAAGGAACTGGTACGCCCCCACCGTATCAGAATCCAGAATAAGCCCTCAGTAACTGATACAGACCAAAGGAGCTAGTGGCGTTTTGATTGGAAAACCTTGCTTCTGAGGGAGGCTCTGGGCTAAAGCACATTAAGCCTTGTAAAATCAGCATGAATCATCATTCATCCTGGGACTTAGTCTCTCATTCTGATTTCTGATTCCTTGTGCAGAATCACTAAAACTGATGTGTGGAACTGGAAACATAAAAAATTGTTTCAATATTATCTATCTTAGTGGTTTAGCACAACATTTTAAACCTACCTGACCCAAACGGCACACAAGCATAACACTGCTATCTTTTATTGAGTTATTGATTCGGAAGCAAGTGCCATTGGTTGTGCATCTACTGGCTGCTCTATCATGTACATCTGCAAATACTGATCTCATATCCTCTCTTAGTTTTTTGTTCTCTATACATAATAGGCCATGCAGCTTCAGCCAGCTTTCATAGGCCCTCCTCTTCAGAACTTCTGCCATCCTTCACTATACATGGTTTAAGCTTGTTGATATCCCCCTTTACTGTGATGCTCAGATATGGACAAAATATTCCAGGTGAGGTCTGATCCAAGTACAGTGGCACCTTGTATAAATGAATTAATTCGTTCCAAATGAAATTCTGTTAAGCAAAATTTACTTTATACAAATTTCCCATAGGAATGCAATGAATGCAATGAAAACAGAGTAATCCCTCATCACGGATTTGCCCCATAGGCAATTCTGTTAAGCAAATTTCCCCTATATCCAGATTTTTTATGTTGTACAGATTTTATGTTATACAAACCATTTGTTATATGAGGGTCCACTGTACATATAAAGTGATACTTTATTCCAGACTTGACGCTGTCCTTGTTTAGGTGCTATCTCAGTGGTTTTTCTGTACCATTAACCATGGTATCTTCTAGGTCATCTGTCTGGCATGGGACTTGGAAACACTTCTAGAGGGGAGAACCCAGAAGGTGGTGCTGGGGGACTCCTGTTCGATACCCTGGCCATTGCCTTGTGGGGTACCTAAGGGTTCTGTTTTGTCCTCTATGCTATTTAACATGAAAACAAGGGGAGAGGTTGCCTGGAACTTGGGGCTTCAGAATCACTCATATGAGGGTGACACCCAAATCTAACTCCCATTTCCATCTAAATCTGTTTTGGCTCTACATCAGTGTTGGCAGTGACGAAAATGAGGGTGAATAAACTGAAACTTCTTCCAGACAAGACAGAGGTGCTCCTGGTGAGCTGAAAGGCAGATTAGGGACCAGGAATGCAGCCTGAGCTGAATGGAGTCTGCATCTGGAGATACAGGTGTGGAGTTTGGGAGCCCTCCAGGATCTGCAGTTGAGCCTGAGTGCCCAGACTTTGGTGGTGGCCAGGAATGCATTTGTATGGGTTAAAGTAGTGTGCCAGCTGTACCCATTCCTGGAGAGGTCTGACCAGTCCACAATGACACATGCCCTTTGTTACATCTCAGCTGGATTTAGCTGCCTCTCGAAAGGCACAGGTCCAAAACTCAGCAGCCAGATTGCTAACTGGGGCTGGTTACAGGAATCACGTAACTCCTGTGTTACAACAGTTCTACTGGCTGATCTGTTTCTAGGCAGAATTCAAGGTGCTGGGTTTAACCTATGAAGCTTGCTCGGAAACTGCCTCATCTAACCGTCATTTACAAGGACATTCCAGCCCCTTGCTGAGAAATCTATGCTTTAATCACAAAGCGAATCCCTGGGTTCTTTTAACTCACAAAAAGTCAATCCTTCAAAGGCAAAGTAAATTACAATGAAGTTTTATTTCTAAACAGAATGACAAATTAAGATAGATGTAAAATGCAAGCATATGTTCCCTAAAAACAAAAAACTATTCTAAGTAATCTGTCCTAACTCATTTATCAAATCCATGACTATTCCAAATAATTCTAAACTCTGGCTTAATGAGGAATCATCTCAAAGCATAACAAAAGCAAGGTGATGTGAAGTAAAGACGAGTAATGGCGATTCTTCTCTCTGTGTCTTGATAAAGATTTCTTGCATGTGATTCTGAAATGTCCAATTAGCATCAGAGTCCATGCTTCCAGAAAACTGTATTTTGACTAACTAATGTATTCCACAGATAAAGTCTACTACAGAGTGTAATCTGTGCTGCTAATATGAGACTAAGAAAATGAGTCTATGTCCTATCATCCCTAATTTCCTTACAAAGCTCTCAACAGCTTGGGGCCAAGCTACTTCAGGGGCTGTATCTCTCTTTATGAGCCTGCCTTTATGATCTACTGTTTTGTTTTGTTTTCTTTCCAGGAGTGCTTGATTGCCCTCCTCTCTGCTTTGTTCTTGTAGGATCAGGACCTTCTTTTTCACATGAAAATCAACTTCTCAGTGGATCACTCCACCCCCAAGCATGTCCCTGCAGAAATGAATGCTCCAGTCTTTGTAAAAACAAAGCAGCGAGGAGTCTTCAGAACACAGAAAGGAAGCAGCAAGGTCTGTTTGGCTTCTCCATACACTTCTGTGTATACGATGGCCCTTAATTTTTTCATGCCATGATTTTGGAAAAAATAGCATTGTAGACTCGGAAAAATACGGTACTTGATAGCACTGAATGCATAAATAATTTTAACGTTCATAATTTGAACTGGTGCCCATGGTTAAATCAGTAACTGACATAAACATTCATTCTTTGTTCTGTACCCTTTTTCTTGGATTTTTGTTCATAGCCTCTGATGGGCACAGATTGGGATTCAGGAAGCCAAATCAAAGAATTATGTTTTCTCTTTCTAGTACTCAGAATAAAAAGCAAAATTGCCAAAAACATTTTGTACACATTTGTACTTGCAGTCCTTCACTTCACAGCAGTGCAACAGAACTTTTTCCATATGGCTTGTGCTTCCTTTTCCATATATTGGAACCAATTCATGTATTCCATAATTCCTTCTAAGAAATCCAGTGCCTTTGAAGAGCTCATTCCTCCAGCAAAGGCAAATTTATTCCGTAAGTCCTCTGACTTAGTGGTTTAAATTAGAAAACCAAAACCAGCTCCATTCCTTTCTTGCATGTGTTTTCTCTTATAAGTTCTCATGCCGTCTGTAATTTATGGAGTGTATTGATTTGTCTTTATAGCTTCCCAACATGCAGATGCCTTTTGTACCAGGGAAAGGAAACTGGGGTGGGTTTCACGTAACAGGCTGAACCTGGCATCCATGGCTGCTCCTCAGACACTAATATACATTGACTTGGGTGAGTATGAGGTTGTTGAACTGTGACGGAACTAGAAAAGGGGCCAAAAGAAAGGAGGGTGGTGTGTTGAAGGCAAGTTCCGTGACTAGTTTTGTACTGTAACACCGTTGGTCGTGAACTTGTGGTTTTGTCCCTGTTTAGTCTCTGTTTCCGTTTTTTCACAGTCATTATAACTTGTTTCGTGACAACTGTTACTTCACAGTTTTGTTCCATGACAAATTCTAAAATTGTCTTGCTTTCTTAACCCTTTTTTAAATATCGTAAATAAAACTTGTTTGATATTTCAATTTACTGGTCCTGCGGGATTTACATGTCAATACTACAGAATTTTCAGTACTTTCTTTAATAAACATTTGTGCTGCATTGTGTTTCCCATAGGGAAACTAATCTCGAATGCCGTTTCAGCCACTGACCACTAGGTGGACACTGGTTGTTGCGTGACAGTTGTTGCCACACGGTCCCTTGTCTCGCAACAGGAACCGGGAACAAACGGTGACAAGAGAATACCCCAACCTAGCACCAGGTACAGTATTGTCACACTTTGATCCCGCTCCGGGGGCATGGTTGAGACAAATTTCAGCTGTTGAGCGATGGACGTGGAATAAGATTTTTTTGTACTGGTCTGAAGTGCAACACTTACAGAGACAAAACGGGTGTGAAGTAACCACCTCTGGCATCTCTCATTTGCTTGAAGGTTGCTCTGGATAATCCTTGAAGTCCCTTTCAGCTGCATCATCCCAACAGAATGAAAAAGCAGAATGTTACCATTTTTCAGTCCTACCTGCTGATATTTTCATTTCATCAGTGCCACTAAAATGGCCAGTTTCGGTTTTCACTCCAGAGCTGCATCAACTAGAGCAGAATTGATTCTCAACCACCTAACCATATCAATTTGCTTTGAGAGTCATTTTATTTCTAGAAAATACAGTAATTGAAACCAGAGAACTAACATATTTTATGTCTGGAAGTGGGACAAGAGGTTGTGTTGGAACAGAAAAATAGTTGCTTATGTTCATCCCTTCTGTGCAGAATGGACATGATATAACGTGAATGACAGGGAACATCCTGTGCAATGCTTCTTTTACAGCTGTGCTTCCTCCCTAGCTACACACCCTCAGTTCCTAAAAATAGTCTCTATACAGTACTTCATTAAGATGCCACTAACTAATATCCCTCTTGGTCTTCAGAAGTAAAAATGTCAACAGAAAACATCTGGAGGGGTCACTTAGACAAATAGCATTCCCTAGATAAAACCTATGCAAACAAACGAAATATGTATTGTAAACTGAAGTAATTTCAGCAGAGCTGGGATAGTCCATTTTGGAAGGGAGCAAGAGGTGTGCAAACAGATTAACCTGTAGAAGTCATCTGATGTGGGGTAACTGAGAGGACCGAGCAAATGCAATGACAAATTCTTGCTGTGTAATTTTATGATGGCATAAGCCTAAAAATATGAAGCCATGAAAACCTTTGAAACTCCCTCCCCCACATTTAGTTTGTGGGGCTCTCTAGAGTTCCTTTTGCCCAGGGTAAGCCTTTGGAGGCCTCCAAATGCAGGAGAGGGAGCCTTTAACATTTTTAAATATTTAAAATATTCAAAAAATATTAATCACACCCCTACCCCTACCCCTGCCCCTGCCCCTACCCCTGCCAAAACCAGGTACCAGATCTGATTTGATAGTGAGTTTTCATTATAAAAAGTCCCCTGTCCACATCCTAAAGGCTTCCTATCCCCAGGAAGTATCAGAACCTGAAGGGAGAAGGAGAGAAAACATCTCATGAGTTTCAATGTATGTTTCCAGTGCCCAATCCAGGTTACTCTGGCATAAAGCCAGGAATTTGCCCATAACAACATCACTTCTCCTTCCATCACATGATCACTTGGCAGTTCCTGTTTTTCCACATGGCGATGCTCTAACACTGCCTTTCTGTCCATTCCATCCCTTCCAAGAGGGGAATGTGAAAGGCCTGTTGACTATTATTTGCAATCAATGTGATCAATAATAGCCTTGGGGAAAACTGAGCTCAATGTCTCTTGCATCTGGAGTGGGTGTTGGACTTGTTTTTTTTTTAATGATCCAGATGGCTAGCACATGTAGCAGCTGGTTCTTGGAATCATAGACTAAATACTATCTACAGTGAACAAAAAAGTTTTATGAGATTAACTCCAGATTTCAGAAAAAGATAAAGCAGGATCTTCTGCCTCTGGTTATGAGAATAATGGGAGAGGAGAGAGAGAAAGATGCCAGAGGAAGTGAAATCATTACAACAGGCATAATGCAGAGAAAGGAACCCACACAGTTAGTCTCAATTATGGTATCTATGCGCAAAGTCCCACTGGGTTCAGTAAGTGTAGGTAAGAAAGGGGGATAGGGGATTATCTGCAACATTAATACACTTCCTGATGTAATTACAGATTATTTCTAGCATCTGCTTCCAGCAGTACAAGTTACCTTTTTAAATTTAGGATTTCACAGCTGAATATTGGTGGGGAACTGCAATGATTGAAGACGGAGCAAGTAGTTTATTAATGTAGACTCCTCATGTGAGCCGAATTACCTGAGGCATAATCACTGTGGGGGACTGGCCAAGAGCTTTTTTGCCCGCAATAGCATATGGAACCCCCTCTTCAAACAACTGTATTCCAAGATGGAATTGACAAATAGGGTTAGCATGGTCTCTCTTGTTGTGTGTGCACTCCACAAGCTTTAATAATGGTCGAATAGGGCTTCTATTTATTCCTGAAATACTTGGGGTGTTAGTTTGAGAGAGAAGCAGAATGGAGGACTGGATGGAAAGGGAGAGGACTTCCTCAGCTGACTATGTCTATAGCGAGTACATGCAGGAACATGGGATGTGTGACACAAGGCTTAAACATTCCAGTTTACTGGACAAAAATCCCAATGCTCTGTTTTCCAGTCTGCTCAATGATATCAGGTGTACCCTTGTCCTTCAAGGTCAGGAGCATAGGGAGCTGTATGGCAATAAGCCAGTCTCTTGGTCGTTCTAGCCTAGTCCTGTAAAAACTAACGGGCAGCAGCTCCTCAATCACTTCCTTCTCTGGAATGAACTGCCAGACCTCAGAGGTAAACCCTGGAGCTTCAGAGAAATACTAACATCTCCCAAAATTGGACCAGGGCAAACAGGCTCAGACTCAACCCGCAGAAGACAGAGGTTCTGTTCTTTAGGGCATCCTCTGCTGGGTACAGTGGTCCTCTCCCCAGTTTGGAGGGTACTACCCTTCAACTGGTGGATACAGTGAGGAGTCTGGGTGTGGTCATGGATCTGGCTTTATCCCTGGAAGCACAGGTGGTAGCCATTTCCACTTTTTTCCATCTTCAGCTGATCGCCTAGATTTGCCCGTGACTGGACGAGGCCTCCTTGAGAACAGCTATGCAGGCGCTCGTGATTTTGAGGATAGATTACTGCAACACTCTCTACGTGGAGTTGCCCTTGACCCTTGACCCTCGTGGAACAGTGGTTAAATGCCTGTACTGCAGGTAAAACTGTGCTCACAACCTGGGGTTCAATCCCAGGTAGCAGTCTCAAGGTTCACTTAGCCTTCCATTCTTCCGAGGTCGGTAAAATGAGTACCCAGCTTGCGGGGGGGGGGGGAATGTGTAGCCTGCACACTGTAATTAAAATTGTAAACCACCCAGAGACTACTAAAAGTGGTATGAGGTGGTATATAAGCAGAACACTTTGCTTTGCTTTAGCCTGTACAAAGTGCAACGGCCAGACTGGTAGTGGGTGCAGGCAGATATGACTGCATCACCCCAGTCTTGGACCATCTGCATTGGTTGCCCGTTGCGTCCTGAATAAGGTTCAAGGTGCTGGTTTTGATTTACAAAACCCTCCACGGCTTGGGACCTGAATACTTGGCAGAGCAAATCTTCAAAAGGTCATCTGAGGCCCGAACCACCAGAACATCACAGGCGTTCCCACTTTGGGTGGCCACGTATAGGGATGCCCGGAAAGCAGCTACTCAAAACGGGGCTGCCCCTACACTGTGGAATAAACTGCCTAGTGAGAGCTGCCTTGCACAGTCCCTGCTGGCCTTTAAAGAAGCTCTTAAGACGCTGCTATTTAGAGAAGCATTGTGTGACCATTAATAATAATAATAATAATAATAATAATAATAATAATAATAATAATAATAATAATAATAATAATAATAATTTATTATTATTATTATTATTATTATTATTATTATTATTATTATTATTACTGTCCTGGCCATAAGTCCGCCTGTCAGTTATTATTAGTCTATTTTATTTGTCTGTGATAACTGTTTATTCTATTGATCTATTTGATTATTTATAGTCTTATGTTATATATATTCTTTTGTAATTTGTGACTGCTGTAAACTGTCCATATATATATATATATATATATATATATATATATATATATATATATATATATATATATATATATATATATATATCTGTTTGATTATTTATAGTCTTATGTTATATATATTCTTTTGTAATTTGTGACTGCTGTAAACTGTCCAGAGTTCCTCTGGAAGACATACATAAATAAATAAACTTCTGCCTTATTTCAGAGGTATAAGGTTATTTCACAGGTATAAGGTTTTATTAGACATGACATCAGCTAGAAAAGCATACACTGGAGCTAGCTGAAAATAATACAAGCAAACATGTAAAATGTTTCTCTTACACACCAAACTTGCTTTTTCAAACATCTATAGTGGAACAGGATTTGATTCAATGGGAGGGGAAAGAGAACTCTGTAAAGCTGGCAAACACTACCCGGCTTATTGTGTGTGGGGAAAATGAACGTGGCCAGCAGGCCAGAACTTAGCTGAACCTTCAGAAGCAAAAATACACTATTATAGAAGGACAAGTTGTTCTTCCAACAGCTTTTTTTTTTAATTAAAGAGGTACAAATGTATCCTCTCTCTTGAATTCACACCTTGATGGTGTGAGGAGATATAGTATCTGACCAGAATAAACTCAATGGTGTAGCTGGGGAGGGGCAGGGTGGACAAGGGGGGACATATGTCCTCAGGCACAGCATCTGGAAGAACCAGATTACAAGACCTGGGCAGGGCTGTTAATGACAAGAAATTTTGGTTTCAGTCATTCATAGGATCATCATAAGCTGTAGGCAACCTACATATAACAAACATTGTATCAATAAACAGCCATTTAAAGAAAGTAGACTTCTTCAATAAAAATAAATTCATTCACCACCATGTATTCTTGAAGGCTTTCATGGCCGGGTTCTGATAGTTGTGAGTTTTTCGGGAGGTTTGGCTGTGTTTTTTCTTTCTGACTTTTCTCCAGACTCTGTGGCTGACATCTTCAGAGGGCAAGGAGCATATTGAGAGTAAAGCTCCAGCCCGACCTCAATTTGTATCCAAACTGATCTGGGGGTGAAGCATATCTCTGATAGGTGGAAAGGTGACTTTAAACCAAAGCAAAAGCAAAGTGTTCTGCTTATATACCACCCCATAGTGGTTAAGCACTCTCTGGGCGGTTTACAATTTAATTATGCAGGCTAGACATTGCTCCCCCCCAGCAAGCTGGGTACTCATTTTACTGACCTCAGAAGGATGGAAAGGCGAGTCAACCATGAGCCTGCTACCTGGGATTGAACCCCAGGCCGTGAGCACAATTTTAGCTGCAGTACAGGCATTTAACCACTACGCCACCCTCCAGCCCTTTAAGGGAGATAGCTCCCCTCCCATTAAAGTGACTCCTTTTAGTGTGGTTGGATTGTGCACCATTGCCACCCTCTGGTTGCACTCTTGATTGATGACATCATTTGGGAAAGAGTGGATTGAAGCTTGACCTATTTCAAAAGTTGCATTTCCCATTGTAAAAGATTAAATAAGTACCTTAGGAACATAGCTCAGACAACCTTCCTTAAAAGGACGTAGAGGCTGAGTTTGGGGGAGACAGATGTTTTCTATTTCTCCGCCTTGCTGGGATTCTAGCATTACTCCCGTTGTGATGTCTCTCTTTATGAGAAAGTGCATCCTTCAGTTACACAATATGTAATAAATGAAATTCCTCTTTCTGGCATACCTTCCTGCTGCTTTGGCAAGTGGCTTCATGTGATGGGACAGAACACAGCTACATCTGGATTGGGAAGAACGATTATAATGGAATTCCAGTTTCAAGGCAGCAGCTGTGTCCATTTCCCCCCCAGAAGATTCAGGCAGGATCAGCAATGCTTACCGAGAAAAGATCTTAACCATTTCATTTACATATTATGGGTCCTTGTTTGCAGCTGAAATAATAGAGCTTGCTTTGTGCAGCCACATCATTTGAGCCAGTTCAAGCATACACAAAAAGAAAGGACAAAAAGCATTAATTGCTATTGGCCATAATGCTGGCCACATGGAAAGGGCTCCAAGTGTCCATGGCCATGGACTTGCACAACACTGGCTCTTTGGCTTGGAAACGCAGATGAGCACTGCCCGTAGGGTTGGACACGACTAGCACACATGTGCGGGGGGGACCTTTACCCATAATCCTACTGCTTAGAGTACTAAATCACACTAATGTAGATTCACTGAATCAGTGGTGACTAGAATAGATTAGATTAGAAGAGCAAACTCATGAACATGACTGCTCTCAGCAACGGACTTCAACAGACTAAAAAGAGGAAAAAATCACAGAGCAGAATTTCAATTCAGAGACTGAGAATGAACTATTGATTAGTGCTGGGCACACTGACAGTTACCCCAGTCCAGAAGGGTTCCTCCCAGTCAAGTAAACTACAGGCAGCATGCAAGGCTGGAAATACTTTTTAAAAAAGGTATACCTACTCCTCTGGCTCAAAGGGCATAGGAAGGAGGTCAAATGCATTCTTAATGGAATAAATTTTAAATGTTAGGGTTAAGTGCCACCAGTATGCTGAAGACACCCAACTATACCTCTCATCACCTCTGGATTCTAAGGGAGTTGCTATTTTGACTTTACATGAGTGTTTAGCGTCAAAAATGAAATGGTTGAGGATGAACAAATTGAAATTAACCCCAGTCAACAAAGAGGTGCTGCTGGTCAGTTGAAAGGGAGAATAAGGGATAGGGATGCAACCTGCACCTGATGGGATCACCCTCAAATTAAAAAAAAAGAGGTGTGCAGCTTGGGAGTGCTCCTGGACTCATACTTGAGCCTAGATGCGTAGGTCACAGCGATGGCCAGGAGTGCATTTGCACAATTAAGCCTAGTACAGCAGTTATGCCTGTTCCTTGAGAAACCTGCTCTGGCCACAGAGACACATGCCCTAGTGACGTCCCGGCTAGACTACTGTAATGCGCTCTACGTGGGACTACCAATGAAAAGTCTCAAGAAATTTCAAGAGGTCCAAAATGCAGCAGCCAGATTGCTGACATTACACCCCTATTAAAGCAGCTCCACTAGCTGCCAATCAGCTATCAGACACAATTCAATGTGCTGACTTTGACCTACAAAGCACTGTAAGGCCTGGGTCCTAGCTACCTCAAAGATCAAATCTCACTTTATGAACCGACTTGGGTGTTAAGATCAACAGGAGAAGCCCTTCTCTCCATCCCGCCATCCTCACAGGTACATCTCGTGGGAACCCATGAAAGGGCCTTCTTGGCTGCTGCGCCTAGACTCGGGAACTCCCTCCCACTAGAAGCCAGGACTGCCTCATCTCTGTTATCCTTCTGGAAACAAGCAAATACCTTTCTCTTCTGGCAAGCTTTCCCTGAATGATGGACTACATATTATGTTTCGTTATATGAATCTACCATACATGGCTACACAGAGTTTGTGTTTATAACCACTTATAACTTTGTGTTTATATATCTCCTTGTGTGATTGCATTGAAACTATGTTATCAATTGTTGTGTTCTAATGCTGTAAGATACCTCTCAATTCCCTTTTTCTCAAAGTGAATATTTCTTAAGTGTAATGGACTGTATATTGTCTCTCCTCACTGTAAGCTGTCTTGGGTCCTTTTCCAAGGAGAATGGCGGGGCAAAAATACTCAAAAATAAAAAATAAAATAAATCTTAATGGTGTCCTAGTGATTGCAACACAACTTCAGCACTCTTTTCTGCTTGAGAACTAGTTCTGGAAGGTTTCAGAGCAGCCACGTAGAGATGGTTTTGGGAGGGACATGAGGTGATGCAGTGTGGAATGGAACTCCCTTCTATATCGGTTCAGCTGAATCCCTTAATTCTGTTGGACCGTATTGTTAACCTGGTTCCATGGCTTGCCTCCTAGTTCCAAAGCTGCCATCAAAGCAATCACCAACCAATATGGAAACTTAATGTTTTTTTCCTGTAAAGCCTTACAAAGCAGTATCAGCATGGGCCCCTCAAAGCCTAAGGATGCTTCCACTTACTAATAGTAATATGTTTTTCGCTCTGAATAGGATAGACCACTGTTGGCAAACTTATGGCATGAGTGCCAGAGGTGGCACTCAGAGCCCCTTCTGTGGGCACTCAACATCACCCCTTCACAGCCACCTGTATTCTGGTTAAATTACTGTATTGGCACTTTGCGAAAAATTAGTGGGCTTTGAATTGCAGTTTGGGCACTATCTTCGGACTCTTCTTCTTAACCAAGTCAGTCAGGGGGGTGTGCCAACTCTGCAAAATGAGGAATAAACTGTTGATAGTAACTGGTTAGCCTGATGAACTGCTGCGCTTCTCGTTTTGTTTGGGGTCTATGCCAGGAAGACACCTTAGTCACTTTCTCTTTTAATGGTTCTCTCAGTCCCTCTCCTACTTTGAATCCCAAGTAATTAACCTTGTTTTGGCCCACTCAGAATTTGTTAGGGTTTACAGTTAGTCTTGCTTTTCTCAATTCCTCTAACACTCTTTTTATGTGTCCTAAATGAGACTCCCAATCATCACTAAAAATGATAATATCATCGATATAGGCAGCGGCAAAGGTTTTTACTGGTTCTAACACTATGTTCATAAGCTGCTGAAAGATAGCCGCTGCCCCATGTAGCCAAAAAGGCATATAGTTAAAGTGGAATAATCCTTTGGGAGTGGAGAAAGCTGTTTCTTTCTTGGTATTCCTCCCTCAGGAGTATTTGCCAATAGCCCTTGGTCAAATCCAACAAGGTCAAAAATCTGGCCCGCCCGAACTCGGGCTACTGCCTTAGTGGCAGTGGACTGTAACTGAATGGCCTCCGGGTATCAGGATGCATAATCCACCAAAACAAGAATGTGTGAGTGGCCCACTTAAGATGTCGGCAACAGGTCTACAATATCTAATCCTAAACTGTCAAAAGGGTGGTCTATTAACATCATAGGAATCAAAGGGGCCCCGGGATTTAGTATTTTCTGCACCTTTTGGCAAGGTGGGGATGATAAGCAAAAGGCTTCAATCTCTATCCTCATTTGGGGCCAATAGAAACTAGCACGTGTGCAGGATTGCAAAGGTGTTTCATGAGCTAACTTTAGCACCTCTTTCTGAATTGTATGGGGTACTACTAAGGTAAACTCTGCTCCATGTCTTCCCTTTCCTTTTCTCATTAATATCCCCTCATGCAACTCCAAACCATCCTTGTCAAATCCCTCAAAGGTATTCCATTTACTTGGGCCTGAGCGTCCTACCCCGGGTGAGTTCCCTCACCAAACTTTTAGCAAGCCATATAAGCACTTGCCCATGTGTGGTCCTCTACGGGGCATTTTTTTTCTAAAATGTCCCTCTTGGCCACAATTGAAGATGTCGGACCTCCCTATAGCCGTGCAGCCTCCTCAAGGTGGAGCACTTCCATCTGGTCCCCAGATAACATTGGGTTGTGTTGTCTTCCCACCCTGGATCTCACCTTCTTTGGTTTTGGTCTTGTTGCCTTCGCTCGCCCCTGTTGAAGCAGGTTTGGTGGCCGTTATCACTGAGTATGCCAGGACCCTGCCTGCCACAGAACCTTACTCTGAGGGGTTAAATGGTAAAGAGCTGCTGGAGGAGTCTGGCAGCTCAAGTCAGCAGGCAGCTGGGTCTGATGACTCGGCTGAAAACATATCTTCTCCCCCTAGAAGGGCTACGAGAAGGATTCTGCAATGATGTGCTACCAGAAGAGCTAGGGAAAGAGTCTTTGATGCTAGGCGGAGAATCAGGTCGGCAAGCCCTGAGTACTAGCAGAAGCCTTTCCAGAAGTAAGGGTGTGTTCCCTGTTTTGGGATAAAGCTGGCAAGCTCACCTTGAGCTCTCTGTGGGAGCAATGCATCATTTGAACTTGCAATCACGTTCCTGTTTGTTCCTGACCTCGGACTCTATTTACTGACTTTGGACTAGTTTCTTGGACAATGGCTTGATCTGTTCCCTTTGGCTTGTCATCTGGTTTCCGTGAGATATTTGGGTTTTGACTTGGACTGGTAATTGCTGTGAGGTGGATTCTGTTATTTATCTGGCACTTGATTGTTAGCAAAGGACTTGAACTTGCTTGAATCTTCATTAAAGACTTTGGCAACGAACTGAACTCTGTCTCTGTGTGTGTGCTCTGTGTGCAGGACTTGACAGTTTGCTCCCACCCACTTCTTCAAGCAGAATGGAAGAGGAGGGGGCTGTTTGGATGACACAGCTGGCAGCTTTGCAAAACCAAGTGCTGTTTTTGTCTCAGGCGATTGCTCAATTGCAGCAAGCTCCAGCACCGGCTGAGTTGCAGTCCCGTTGCCCTTTGCTGCCTCCTGACCGTTTTGCAGGCAAGTTAGAGGAATTCCACGCATTTCTGGCTCAATGTAAGGTGTTTATTGAGGTGCGTGATCAAGAATTTCCTACTGAGAAGTCTAAGGTCTGCTTTATCATCAGTCTGCTGAAAGGACAGGCAGCTAAATGGGCTACTCCCTTACTCCTCAGTGCCTCGCCTCTACTGGATAATTATCAGGCTTTCCAGAATCACATTTCTTCAGCTTTTCAGAACCCCGTACAGGCTGCTACTGCCAAAAGGAGATTCAGAGCTCTGAAACAGGGCAAAGATTCAGTGTTTGACTACACCACTGTGTTCCATTTGATATCACAGGATTTGCAGTGGAACGAACCGACACTAATGTCCCAGTATATGGAAGGATTGGCAGATGAGGTGTTTGATGAACTCTCTAGGGTGCAGCAACCAGGCACATTACAGGAACCCATTACCCTGTGTCTCAGGATAGATGGACGCCTGGAAAGCCGTCGCCTCTCCCGAGGCAAGAACTACAACCAACAACCTCTGCAAGCTGTGCCTAATCTGCAATCTGGTGAAGTCCGCAGAATGGATCCAGAACCTATGCAACTGGGAGCTGCTCGACCATGCCTCACCCCAGAGGAAAAGGCAAGACGACACTCTCATAATCTCTGCCTGTACTGTGGAGGAGGAGGACATTTTGCTTCTACTTGCCCTTTGAAGCGCTCCTCAGTAAGTGCTGCTACCTCCTCAGCAGTAAAAGGGCAGCTCCATCCTTGAAGGAACCCACAGGAATGGAGAATTCTGAAGGGTTCCCAGACAATGTAATCATGCCCCAAGGACCTTTCCTGGTACCTGTAACTCTAGGGCTTCCTGATGGCCGGAAAGTACCTGTGTATGCTATGGAAGACTCTGAGGCAGCTCACAGCTTTGTGGATGCTGGGTTTGTGCGGCGCCATCAGATTCCAGTACAGAACAAGGAAAGTTCTTTGCTGGTAGAATCCATTGAGGGTCGGTTACTTCATTCTGGGCCGATAGCTCAGGAAATCTGTCCACTTACCCTTCAGGTAATGGACCACAATGAGCAGATCTGCTTTAATGTAACCCAGATGCCCCAGTTTCCCCGTGTCTTGGGGCTCTCCTGGTTACGAGCTCATAACCCATTGGTGGATTGGGTGCAAGGGGAATTGTACTTCAAGGTTCCTTGCTCAAAGCAAAATTCTTCTACCATCCTGGCAGCTGCCCATGCTACATCTGACCCTTTCTTGCCCCAAGCATACCAAGACTTTGCAGATGTATTTGAGGAAAAGGGGGCTGACAAGTTACCTCCCCATCAGCCATATGACTGTGCCATTGATCTGATACCTGGGGCACCCCTCCCTGTGGGATGAGTCTATCCTATGTCCAAACCTGAGTTAGAAGCTCTGAGGGCTTTCCTAGACAAGAACCTTTGACGTGGGTTTATACGCCCTTCCAAATCACCATTGTCCGAACCGGTGATCTTTGTACAGAAGAAGGGAGGGGAGCTTCGTCCTTGTAATGATTACCGGGCATTAAACAAGATCACTATTCAGGACCGGGACCCTTTACTACTAATTAGAGATGGGCACGACCAGGAAAAATTACGTTTTGAGTTGTCGTGTGTCGGAGCCGGCCCGTTTCAGCTCGTTTCCGTTTGTCATGAAATTTTTCAAAAAATTGTCGTTTCGTTTGTCGGTTTTTCATCTGTCGTTAGTACTGGTTTTGGGGGGGCTCCTGGAGGCACCTCTCTGGGGTGGGTGCCTCCTCTGGCCCGCCATGAAGGGAAAGCGGGCTCCTGGAGGCACCTCGTGGGTGCCTCCTCTCCTCACCCGCTACAAAATGGCATGCATAGCCAATTGGATATGCATACCATTAAGTTGCAGTTACAGCAGGCAGAGGCACCTCGGGTCGGATGCCTCTGTGACTCACTGCCTGCACTTGGGCTGGGGAAAGAAGTGACAGAGGACCCCTATGGGCGCCCGCTGTGACTCACTAAGAAGGGAAGTGTACCTGCTGTAGTGCAATGCAAGTACACAGATCTGGCTTGGGGTTAGGGGTTAGCACAAGGGCTAGGCTTAGGGTTACTGGTAAGGTTAGGGTGAGTTACTGGGGTGCACCTCTGGGTGCCTCTCTGACCCACTAAGAAGGACAGTGTACTGGCGTATGGGTTAGGGTTAGGGTTCGGGTTCAGGCTAGGGTTAGTGGCTTTTTATGCCCGACTGGCACATCCCAGAAGTCTCGGTCAAAACCTGGCCAAGTGGCCGTGCAATTGGTGGAATGGCTCCAAAAATTTGCATGGTCTAGTCCCATGGGCAGCCCATCATTGCGCAGGTGTAAAAAAATAAAAATAAAATAAAATAAAATAAAATCAATTGAGATGTTTTGTAGCAAGAAAAACCCACTGCTGCTGCTGTAAAAATTCAGGCAGTTTTAAAATAGCTATTTTCGCATGTTTCTGTGGTGCTTTGGTGTGTTTTTGGACCACGCGATATTCAATAAATATTGTGGTCGCCCCATTTTGGATCCCCCGCCCGCACCGCATGGCATGGCGCGAGTTGGCGAGACGACGAGGATGTGCAGCCCAGGAGAGGAGAGGGGGGAGGCCGGGAAACCCCCCCCCAGAAACCACCCTTCTGGTAGGTGCCCTCACTGAGGCAGGCATATTTTCGCCTGCTTTTTTGGCTGGGAATCGGGTTTTTTTTATTTTTAAAACTTTTTTTGTGCCACGCCGCTTGGCGAGTTGGTTGCGAGTTGCGACTCGACGAGGATGCGCACTTTGCGCAGCCCAGGAGAGGAGAGGGGGGGAGGCCGGGGAACCCCCCCCCCCAGAAACCACCCCTCTGGTAGGTGCCCTCAGGCAGGCATATTTAAAACTTTTTTCCTGTGCTGCTTGGCATCGCGCGATCGCTGCAATGCCAGGAACGACAACGAAAAATCAGACCCAATTTTTCTTTAGTCGGTTCGAGTTCGAGTTCTGGCGGAGTAATTGTCGTTACCGTTTCCGTTCCGTAACGGAAACAAGAAACGGAAACGGAAACGAATATTTCGCCAAGTCGTGCCCATGTCTACTCCTAATCTCTGAGCTTTTGGATCGGTTAAAAGGGGCAAAGTGTTAAAGTAAGCTGGATCTTCGTGGGGCGTATAATTTGGTGCGTATCCGTAAAGTAGATGAGTGGAAAACCCCGTTTTGGACCCGGTATGGCCAATATGAATATTTGGTAATGCCTTTTGGACTGACGAACGCACCCAGTATATTCCAGCGGATGATGAATGACATTTTCCATGATCTACTAGATTGTTGTGTGGTCATTTATTTAGATGATATCCTGATTTATTCCACTGATCCAGCTCAGCATGTTCAAGATGTTCGTCAGGTCTTACAGCGTCTCCGGGAAAACGGACTATATGCTAAGCTGGAAAAATGCGAGTTTGACATTAAGGAAGGTGAATTCCTGGGGCATATTATTTCTCCCCAGGGAATCCGCATGGACCTTAAAAAGTAGAGGCTGTGTTGTCCTGGCAGTGACCACAAAACCATAAGGATTTGCAACGGTTCCTCGGTTTCGCTAATTACTATCGCCAGTTTATTCCTGCTTATGCCGACACTGCTGCATCTTTGAACTGTCTCCTTTAGCCCAAAGAGCCTTTCCGGTGGACTCCAGAAGCAGAAGAGGCTTTCTCTACTTTGAAAATCCGCTTTACCTCAGAACCCTTGCTCCGTTATCCTGATCCACAATTACCCTTCATAGTGGAGGCTGACGCATCTAGCGTTGCTCTGGGAGCAGTGCTATCTCAACAGGATGATCCCTCCAAAACCCCACGTACCTGTGCCTATTACTCTCAACAGTTAAAACCTGCAGAGAAGAATTATACTATCTGAGAGCGTGAACTGCTGGCCATCAAGATGGCTTTTGAAGTATGGAGGCATTACCTCGAGGGAGCTCGACACCCTGTTCAAGTATTGACTGATCATCGAAACCTTGAACATCTACAAACAGCCCGGCGATTGACTCAGCGACTAATCTGGTGGTCATTATTCTTTTCCTGGTTCGATTTCTGGATCAAATACATTCCTGAGGCTCAGAATAAAAAAGCTGATGCGTTATCCAGAAAACCTGAGTATGCAGCACCTGTGAAAGAGACATTAGTAGCGCCCATCTTGCCTCCCTCTGTGTTCTCAGCCACGAATCCATGTCTCAGCTTGGCAGAAGAAATCCGTTAATCTCAAGCTCGCAATTCATGGACTCAGCAACGTCTTCAGGAAATCCAGAATGGGAATCATGGAGAGTTTTCTGCACAGCAAGGGTTATTATTACATCGAGGGCGGTTATATGTTCCTGCTGGCCCTCTTCGTAACCAGGTGTTGCATCTTTCACATGACTCTTTACCTGCTGGACATTTTGGACTTTACAAAACCCTGCATCTTCTCACAAGGGAGTTCTGGTGGCCACATATCCGTGCTGATGTTGCCGGATACGTGGGTTCCTGTGAAGTTTGTCGGCGGGCAAAGGATGTTGTGACCAAACCCTCCAGCCTGTTGCATCCTTTGCCAACACCCTCTGGTCCCTGGAATGCTGTCTCCTTTAGAGTTCATCACGGATCTTCCTCGCTCAAAAGGGTTTACCTGTATCCTGGGTCTCCGTGGATTTATTCACCAAAATGGCCCACTTCGTTCCTTGCCCTAAATCCCCTACCACATCAGAAACAGCTCATCACTACTTGCAACACCTCTTCAGACTTCACGGTTTACCCGCACACCTCATTTCAGATCGTGGGCCACAATTAACATCCCGCTTCTGGCAAGCAATGCATAAGGCACTAGGAACACAAGTCCACCTGTCATCAGCTTACCACCCCCAGTCAAATGGTCAGACTGAGCGCACTAATGCCACCTTAGAACAATATTTATGCTGTTATACTTGTTACCAACAAGATAACTGGGTGGATTTGTTACCTTTAGTGGAATTTGCGTATAAAAATGCTGTGCATTCTTTCACTCGCCAGACCCTATTCATGCCTAATTATGGTTATCAACCTCGGTATTTTCCATCTACCCTTCCCTCTACCTCTGTGCCAGCTGCGGATGCATATATTCAGGAACTTCATGGCATTCAGGAATTATTGCGAGAGCAACTTGACCATGCTAAGGAAGTATATAAGAAAGCAGCGGACAAGAAAAGACAAGAAGGAGCACAGTTAACTCCAGGCATGCAAGTTTGGCATTCTACTCAGTACCTGAGACATCCTGGATGATCCTGAAAACTAGATCCTCGGTTCATTAGTCCTTATCACATTTTAGAACAAATCAATCCAGTTGCTTTTCGCTTGCAATTACCTGTTTCCCTTCATATTCATCCAGTATTTATTGCACGGATCCCTCTTGGTTCCAGCTGCAGACCCTGACCCCAACCGACCACTGACTCTTGAACCTCCTCCACCGATTTTAGTAGAAGGACAAGAAGAATATGAAGTCTATCAAATCTTGGATTCTCGAATACACCGCGAAGGATTGCGGTATTTGGTAGACTGGGAAGGTTATGGACCTGAAGATCGGTCATGGGAACCTGCGTCCAACTTGCATGCTCCTGAGTTGATTCAACAATTCCATGACAGTTACACTGATAGGCCTGGCCGATCGGAAGAGGGGGACCATGGGGAGGGGGATAGTGCCAGGACCCTGCCAGCCACAGAACCTGACTCTGAGGGGTTAAATGGTGAAGAGCTGCTGGAGGAGCCTTGCAGCTCAAATCAGCAAGCAGCTGGGCCTGATGACTCAGCTGAAAACATATCTTCACCTCCTAGAAGGGCCATGAGCCAGATTCTGCAATGACGTGCTACCAGAAGATCTAGGGAAAGAGTCTTTGATGCTAGATGGGGAATCAGGCCAGCAAGCCCTGAGTACTAGCAGAACCCTTTCCAGAAATAAGGGTGTGTTCCCTGTTTTGGTATAAAACTGGCAAGCTCACCTTGAGCTCTCTGTGGGAGCAACGCGTCATTTGAACTTGCAATCACGTTCCTGTTTGTTCCTGACCTCGGACTCTGTTTTCTGACTTGTAGAACAGTTCAATTATCTGGTTACAACCAGCGCATAGCGTTAGCTCTTATGTGCTGAGCAATGGCCGGGCATTGTACCTAGTTTTATTCGGAGTTCCTGTTTTTTTCCTATATACTTCTTCTGACAAAACCAGTAAATTTAGTATAGTGGTTTTCACTTTTGCGTTATCCAGCACCTCTGATGAATCCATCGTAGACATGGGCACGACTTGGCGAAATTGTCGTTTCCGTTTTCGGATATCGTTTCCGTTACGTAACGGAAACGGTAACGACAATTAAGCTGTCAGAACTCGAACTCGAACCAAAAAAAGAAAAATTGGGTCTGATTTGTCGTTGTCGTTCGTGGCATCGCGCGGCGATCGCGCGATGCCAAGCGGCACAGAAAAAAAGTTTTAGAAATAAAAAAACCCGATTCCCGGCCAAAAAAGCAGGCGAAAATATGCCTGCCTGAGGGCATCTACCAGAGGGGTGGTTTCTGGGGGGGGGTCCCCAGCCTCCCCCCCTCCTGTCCTGGGCTGCTGGTACCGGGCTGGGAGGGGGCATCCTCGGCGTCTCCATTTGCCATGTGGTGCGGGGGGATCCAAAATGGCGTCTGCAATATTTTTTTTGAAATCGTGGTCCAAAAAACCACCAAAGCACCACAGAAACATGCGAAAATTAGCTATTTTAAATGCTTGAATTTTTACAGTAGCAGCAGTGGGTATTTTATAGCAGTAAAAGGTCGCACTGATTTTATTTTATTTTATTTTTATTTTTATTTTTTTACACCTGCGCAATGATGGGCTGGCCATGGGATGGGACCATGCAAATTTTTGGACCCATTCTCTACCAATCGCATGGCCAGGTTTTGACTGACACTTCTGGATGTGCAAGAGGGCATAAAAAGCTGAGGCACTCCCAGAACAGTCGCAGTCCGGGCTTGGATGTGGGTGGGAGAGGGCTGTGTGTAGCTGGCTGCTGTGCTAGACTAGTTTCGATTTCGCGGAGCCTTTAGATTTCAGTTAGGCAGGGAGGGAGGGAATTGATTCAATTGAATTTTTAGGAAATAATAATAATTCCTTTCATTCTCTGTCTGCTGTGGGGAATAGCAACACAGTTTATTCTTTTTTATTCTCCTGCAGTTTGTTAGGATTTCTTTTCTGATAGTGCTTCAAAGGGGGGGAGGTTTGAGTGGGAGGGGAGGTGTGGATTTATTTTAAAAATTTCATTTGCTTGGTGGCAAGCCAAGGTCCTTTCATACCCTGCCTGCAGCTCTGCTGTGGGTGCACTGCCCACTTTGTTTGCAAAAATTGCAATTGCTTTATTCGATGCAGTCTTGTGCAGCAAGGCAGTTTAAAGTGTTTTCCGCCTGCTCTGGGTCATTGCGGGACCCGCATCCGCCGCCTGCATGCCCGCCCGTCCCCCCTGCCGCTGCCGCCGCCCGCCCATGCTCCCCACCACCACCCCGCCTGCCGCCTAGGGTGCAAAAACACCTAGCACCGGCGGGACGCCACTCGCTGGGACGTCAAATTGCGCGAAATCGCGGCGGCGGTAACGACAAACGACACAACGAAATGACATTTTTAAAAAAAAAATTCGCAAAAAACGGAAACAACCTGAAACGGACCCGTCCCGAAAAACAACAACTCAGAAAAAAAATTATGGTCGTGCCCATCTCTAATCCATCGCATAGACCACCACTTGGACTGCTCCAGAAAGGCAGGGTGTGAGGATAAGGACCCATTGTTCCTTTGGCCAGTCAGCAGCAGTAGCAATTCTTTCAAAAATATTTATAAATGCCTCAGGGTCATTCTCTGGTCCCATCTTCTGCAATCTAATGGGAGGGGGTGGTTGGATCCACCATTTACTATCATCAGCTCAGCCCTCTCCTTCCCTCTTTGCCCCTGCATCCTGCCAAGCAACGAAAGTCTGTATCAAAGACTTTTGTTATTTTGCCATCTGTCTGAGGAAGGCTTCTTGTCTTTCCACTGCCCAACACATCCATTGCTCTGCTGCATTGGAGGGAAGGGCGCACACCCCACATTGGGTGCCATAGTGAGGGTTAGTTGTTTTCCATCCCTCCATGTTAATCCCTGGAACTGCCGCCATTGATGATGCAGTAACTTCTCTTTGCTCCAACTTCTTATTAACATCAGCAACTGGTGGGCTTTTGTCGTCACCAGCAGGAAAGTCCTTTTCTCCTAGCAAGAGTTCTGCCTCTGACCAAAAGTACTCAATTTGCCAGATGGAAATATTGGGCTCTATGATCCACCGATTAACAGGGAATATGTGCCTGTCTTCAATGCCTGGGCCCAAGGTAAGTTTGGCTATACCAGGCATGTCCAAACTTCAGCCCTCCTGGTTTTATACTGAGGGTTTTCCGGGAGAGTGGGTGGAAATTTTCAGAAAAATTGGGGGGAAAATGCTACATTAGCAATTGCCACCCCCTTTTACAGTTTGAAAGTCATTATGTTACTTTAGGAACATAAAATATAACTATGGACAATTTGACTTGGCATAAAATTATCACACCTAACGTATTAAAATAGTGTATCCAAACAATTATTACAAACAGAATATACTTTTTAAATAATAGTTATTTGTAATTGTAAGTAACAAATGAAGTAATAATCTCCTGAAGTGTTTACTAGTTTATGTGGAAAAAAACTCTACAAAATAATGTTTAAAAATCCAGAATTATCCATTCATATTTCCTCTCCACAGTATTAAATAAAAACAAAATAAAAACATCATTCCCATAAAAAGAATTGAAGAAGGGGGAAATGTATAAAAGAAAGTGGGACTAAGTTTTAATGAATGGGCATGAAATTTAATCAGAATCATTTTTGTTGCTCTGTATTTTCTTCCAGTGTTTTGCGGCCTAGTGAAAAGGACAGAACAGAACCAAACACGCACACACACACATGCAAAAACAAAAGTGAAACCTTTTCCTTTTTCTTGTGACAATAGCAGCACCTCCTAAAGGGATAAATGCATCTTGTTCTTGTATTGGAGAGTTCAGTTTGCAACCTAGGACTTGCTTGTCCTCAGTGCACAGATATCAGAATTAGAGATGGGCACGACTCAAAAAATGGTGTTTCGTTTGTCGTTTGTCGTTTAGGGGGTCCGTTTCGGTTCGTTTTCGTTTTTCGTGACTTTTTTGCAAAAAATTTCATTTTCGTTTCGTTATGTAACAAAATGAAAAAAATGAAAACAAAAATGAAAAATTGCTGTTTCATTAGCATTCATTACAGTTCAATGTATTTGCCGCAACGAAAATGAAACGCACAACAAAATTTCTGTTGTTTCGGTTCGTTTCGTTTCATTTTGGGGACAAAATTCATTTTTCGTTTCGTTACGTAACGAAATGAAAAAACGAAAACGAAAAATTGCTCGTTTCGTGCCCATCTCTAATCAGAATAATCTGGTACTATGCATATTTTTTAGAAATGATATGGAAAATATTAGAACACCCTGTCTTAAAATATTTTATCCACCATGTTAGAATAAAACATTCCTAATCACTTTTCTTTTTTTCAATTTTTCCAATTTGTCAGGGGGGGGCCCTAAAAGGCTTCAGGAAAAAAATGGGGGAAAAGTTTTTACCCCCAAAATTTCCGTTCCCCCCCAGGCCTTCACATCTCTATGCAGCACCTGCAGAGGTCCCAGTTGCAGAGACCTTTGGCCCTTGCCGCAGCACTGTCAGAGGCCTCCGTACCTGGCCACAGGCCTTCAGCCCTTGCCATAGCACAAGCAGCCACAGAGGCGAGGGAGCAACGGTGGCAAGAGGCCCCAGAATAGAACGGGTAAGTTTCCATTGGTTCCTATGGGGAGATTTGTTTTGATATAAGAGTATTGTGGTTTACATGCATGTTTCCAGTATGAATTACGCTAGTAAAGCAAGGTACTACAGTATAATATCTCATCTAATAATTCCATCAGCAGCAAACTCCAGGCTTCCATCCACCAATTTCTATTAGTCATTTAAAGAGCCAACTGCCAAAAAAGAGCCAACTACCCTGAGTCTCATACTTTCTGGGGCCTCACTCAAATTCCTAGGTTTGGAAATTTAGGAGAGGGGAGACTGCCAGCTGGGGTGGGGCAGGATTGTGCCCCCCCCCAAATTTTGAGCCCAAGGCTTCAGCCTACTTAGCCTATGCATAAATCCAGTCCTGTATCGTAGAGTAATTTAAACCCAGGTTCCAGATAGGATATAAACAAAATAATATTGGAAGAGACGGAAGAAAGATGGTAGAAGAGAATGGGAGCAAATGCAGGTGCACATCATTTGACTTCCTCTCAGTTGTCAACATCTGTCCCAGTGGTCGCAAACCTTCAATATGTCAGATGTTTTGTAACACAGCTCCCACAGTCCTTTGTCATTGGCAATACAGGCTTGGAATTCTGGGATTTATGGTCCAAAACACCTGGAGCGCCAAAGGTTCACCATCACTGACCTCTCTCATTTGCAGAACCCACCTGCTATGGAGGCCTGATCTAGACCAGAGGGGTTCTGACCACGCCAGATGTTTTGGACTTCAGACACTCAGAATCCCCGGGCATTGCCTATGCTGACTGAGGCTGAACCCCAAATTGAGTGCAAGTAAGGAGAGGTAATCTTTTACTATCAGTAAAGTAGAAAGTTTTCTCAGGACTCTTCCCTGCCGAGTGCCTAACTATGTGGTCATGGGTAGCATGTGTGGCCAAATTAATCTAGACATTGTCTTATTTGATCCTTTCCCCTACCTATTAAATTGCTGAAGAAATGAAACCCAGGAGATGTGACCTATAGGTTTATTCTGGTCCCTTTTCAATGACTGCTTTATTTCACTTGGGTCTTACCAAAGACTGGGAAATGTGATCACCAGATATGTTCTTAGACTAGTGTGGAGGGGGACAGTTATTAATGAACTAAGAACAACCCAACAGCCAGCTGCCTTGCCTCAAAACAAGGCCGATCCAGTGCACTAAACTAAACAGTGATTTATGAGACAATTTCCTCAGGCTGTATGGGAATTACTCCCCAAAATGTTGATGTTAGCAGGGCCCTTCCTTTCCCTGGACTTCTTATCTGAAGTCAAGAGAAAGGAACGTCCCTGTTAGTATCAACATGGAAGAGCTGCGTACTTGGGTGCATGCTATGGTTTATATATACAGTATAGGGAGAGAAAGTGTTATTTGTGTAGAAAGAGACCAATTTTGTTTTCCCTGTAATACTGTGCCAGACAGATTTACATACACACTGGTCCCATTCCAAATGTACATAGATGAAAGTTGCTAAGGCTTGTGCATAGGTTGTTCTCTCCACAACACCCACCCTGGCCGCTGCTGCAGCCAGGGAAAAGTCTCCAGGAGGAATACATTGCGCCCTGGCTGCTTCCCTTTCCTGAAGAACTCCTTGCCATTAGCACTGATTTCCTGCTGAGCCTGCAGATAGTATCTGGTGATGCTTGCTGGTCATGTTGCATAGACTGGTTGGCCATCTATCTGGAGTACTTTGATGGGGTGGGGGGTCCTGCATGGCAGGGGGTTGGACTGGATGGCCCTTGAGGTCTCTTCCAACTCTATGATTCTAGATTCTACTCTATGATTCTATGATTCTAAGTGTTTGGGCAATTGCTTGTTATTAGAGATGGGCACGAAATGAACTTTTAATTTGTTTTGTTATTCGTTATTCATTTCATTAGCTAATGAAATGAATAACGAACCAACCCATCAAAGAAAAGTAAAATGAAACGAAACGGAAATTTGTTTTGTTCGCTTCATTTTTCATTAACCCCTCCTACCCTGTCGGCGTTGGCGTTGCCCTAGTCCTCCTGGTCCTGGAACTCCATGGGGAAGCTAGCCCTGTAGAGGCTCTGGCCCCAAGCCAGCGCCTCAAAAAGCCCCCAGCTGGGGGCTTTTAAAAATATTTTTTTAAAAACGCTGACCAGGCCCATGGGGGCACGTGGTTGGTGCTCTAAAATAAACTTAAAAAATAAAATAAAATAAATCAAGCACCGACCCGGCCCCAGGGGCTCCGTGGTCAGCACTGGGGGGGGGAGCATTGACCCGGGCCCTGGGGCCATGTGGTTGGTGATCTAAAAAGTAACAAAAATTAAAAATAAAATAAAACAAGCGCCGACCCGGCCCCTGGGGCCACGTGTTCAGCGCTCTAAAAAAAATTTAAAAAATAAAAAATAAAACAAGTGCCGAGCCGGATCCAAGGGCTCCATGGTCGACAATGATTTTTTTAAAAAATTAAAACCTGAGATGTGGGGAAGCTAGCGCCTCTAGAGGTGCTGTTCCCAAGGCAGCACTTCAAAAAGCCCTGCCGCAGCCACCTCCAGAATCTCCTCCACTGCCGGTAAGTCGGACTCGAACCAGTTCAGCTTGGTTCGGGTTCGTACAATTTTTTTACGAACCCGAACGGAACCAAGGGTGGGCCCGAAACAGAACGAACTGAACCATTGGTTTTCTGCTTCGTGCCCGCCTCTATTTGCTTTATGTAAATTCCCATCCAAATCTAGGATTTAATCTATGAAGAGCATAGAGTAGCCTTGCTCCGAAAGTGCATACCTGATAACTTTTTTACTGGAAGATAAGGTACCATACATTTCCGAAAAGATAGCTGGCTTGCCTTTAGCGCAGTGGTTCTCAACTTGTGGGTCCCCAGATGTTCCTGGACTGCAACTCCCAGAAATCCTGGCCAGCTCAACTAGTAATGAAGACTTCTGGGAGTTGCAGTCCAGAAACATCTGGGGACCCACAGGTTGAGAGCCACTGCTTTAGAGCAATGGTTTTTAAGAAGGAAGTTTTGTAGTTATAATGATTGTGTTTCAGTGGAGGATTGAATTGGCCTTTATGAGAATGTTGATTTTAGTTGGTTTTGCAAGTACAGTGGTACCTCAGTTTATGAATTTAATCCGTTCCGAATGTATGCTCTTAAGTCGAACTACTCTTAAATCAAGGTACCTATCTAAAAAATTGAAAAAATAGGTTACAAAAAATGTAAGTCGAGTAGACCATATCTAAAATTTGTAAGGTGGCAGTTAAAACGCCAACAGTTATCCACTCTTAAGTCGAGCTGCCCGTACGTCGGGGTACCACTGGTATATTGTATTTGCTATTTTATCTTTTAAAAATTCTTTTGTAATGGCTTTGGCTATACACAAATAAACTTTACTACTACTACTTGCAAATTAGAAATAATATATGCTGGACTGGGGAGATATCTTTGAGTTATGGCATGACCTGGCTGTTGTTTCCCAATTGAATATTTACTCTCCATGTATAGAATGTCTATGATTCTCTCAAGGTCTGCTCTTGAGAACATAAGTTGTCTGATGCAGTGCACTGAACCTCTTGGATTCCATTTGGTTCAATTAGTTTTACTCTGAATGTAATGCAATTAGGGGTTTTTACAGTTGCTGAAGGTTACTGTTGATATATTTCATCCACCTGCACAAGATAATGCTAAAACCAGCATAACACTTTTATTAGGCAGGTTTTTTTAAAAAAAAAAAGTAACTATGCAAGCTTTTGAGTTCTTTAGAACTGTTTGAAAGGCCAAGCAGTGAAAAAAATCAGAAAGGTAGACAGAGAGTTGAAATTAAAGCCGTCAAAGAGAGCATCCCGTCAGTTGGATATTGACAAACGTAAAAGGGAAAAAGAAAGGATAGCAAAAGTCAAAGAATTGCACCACTTCAAAGACTAACAGGTATAATTTAGTGTGAGATTCCATGTCTCAAAATCTTCTTTTTCAGTCACGTCTTCAGAAGATGTAAATTTTGATCACCAAAAGCTTTTGCTGAAATACTTTGGTTTCCCCTGCTTTTCTTTTTCCAGCACAATGAAACAGGTTAACATGGCTACTTCTTTGGGAATTGCTGTTGGTTGAATTAACCTCTGTAGGAAGAGGCTCGGAAAGAACTAAAATCACGGAATATCTCCTACATGTAATCATCATGTGCTATCAAATTAATTCTGCCTCATGGCCAGGGCTTCCAGGGGTTTCTAAGTAGAGAGTGTTCAGAACCTGTGTGCCATTCCCTTCTTCTGGGGAGGGGGGTGTCCTGGGCCTGTGCAGCTTGCCCAAGGCCACACAAGCTGGCTCATCTCTCATAGTAGCACACCAAACTCCCAACCCCTGGCTCTGCAGCCAGATACCTAGTTCACTATCCAGCCAACCCCTACATAACTATTTATTTAGTAGTAAGCAGATGAAGAATGCACAGCTATAAAAAAGAAATAAGTATAACTCATATCCTTTTTGCTTTTCTCCGGGGTTTTCAGTAGGGATAGGCATTTAGTTTTGGAACCAGTAGGTTACGAAATGAACCATGTGAGCCCAGGTGGTCATCAGAACCAGCTGATACACGCAGATCCAATTGCTTTACCTTTCTCTGTCTCGCACAGGATTAAAATCCAACGAGGAAGCATTCTGGGACCAGGGCCGGTGCTTCCATTAAGGCGAACTAGGCAGTTGCCTAGGGCACCAAAATGGAGAGAGGGTGCTGGCAAGCCTGCCACTCCCCCACCGCTGGCCACTGCCGTCCTTCCCCCCACCGCCCGCCAGCCGCCGTCTGCCGTCCGCCGTCCGACCCCCAACCCCATTGCTGCCCCCCCACCCGTCGCCGTCTGCCACCTGCCCGCCACCCGAGGGTGCTGGCAAGCCTGCCGTCCCCCGCCGCCCCTCCCCCTGCTGCCGCCCCGCCCGCCCGTTGCCCCCTGCCCCGCCTGCCCGCCACCCCCACACCCATCGCCACCCACCCCCTGTGCCTGTCACCACCCCCCCTGCCTCCCCCCTGCCCCCCACCCCCCACCCATCGCCCCCCCCGCTCCTCACCTAGGGCACAACAAAACCTAGCACCGGCCCTGGCTGGGACATCATCTTTCCTGCTTCGTGCTGCTAGCCAATCAGAGAGGGAGGCGGGATGATGCCTGTCCCTGCCAAACTCCTGATTGGCCAGCATCACAGATCTAGCACAGATGATGTCACAGCATGCTTCCTTGTTGGATTTTAACCCTGCGCGACACAGAGAAAGGTAAAGCAATTCGATCTATGTGTATCAGCCGGTTCCGAGTACCACCTGGGCTTGCATGGTTTGTTTCGTAACCTACTGGTTCCGAAACAAAATGCCCATCCCTTATTTTCAGGGTCGCCAGTAGCAACATCAATGTTTTTTTCCTAGCATATATTTTTACTTTCCCTTACATGGAAAACTCTCTCACACATATACTGTACCCCGATGGAACACATACTGAGATTAAACAAGTGACCAAATTATTCTGGAAATGCTCTGCCATCTGCATGGTCATATGCAATCAAGGGTTCAGGAAACATTTTGGCACAAATTAACTGTCAACAAATAGAGTGACAGAATGGAAAATCCTGCTATATGTGCTTCCTGAAATATCCTGGTCTACACACTACAGAGTAGATTAGATAGACAAATGTGTAGACTGTATAATTTCAGGTGGTAGTTTAATCAGATTTCAAACTCTACACAGGAAGGATCCTTACATGTAGAAAATTAGCATGTTTACATGATGTGGTGTTTTTAAAAAAGATGACAAAAGACTTTTGTTTTATCCTATGAATGTATAAAAGCATTTTTAAAAAGTACCCCTGTCACCCCACTGGAAACAGCCGGGTTTATTTGCTGTTCCCTCGTAAGTCTGCAGAACTGGTAGAGTAGCTTTGTGACACATTCCAAATCACACTCAAATTCCCGGATTTTCTCTTACATATCAGAGTTGTTCTTAATGATTTTTTTAAAATCTGTGAAACAAGAACTGCTAGGATGACCCGTGCTAGCCAGGCAGGGCACCTGGGAGTCCCAAACCCAAGGGAGGCCTGGAAAGCTATAACAAGGAGCAGGGCCTTCTCGGTGGTTGCTCCCCAGTTATGGAACTATCTACCTTCTGAAATTCAGCTGGCACCCTCGCTTCAATTTTTTAAAAAACTATTGAAGACCTGGCTGTATAGAATGGCCTTCCCTGATTTCTCAAACATTTAGTAAGGCACTATTCGTGGCGCAGTGGTTAAATGCCTGTACTGCAGGTAAAACTGTGCTCACAACCTGGGTTCAATCCCTGGTAGCAGGCTCAAGGTTCACTCAGCCTTCCATCCTTCCGAGGTCGGTAAAATGAGTACCCAGCTTGCTGGGGGGGGCAATGTGTAGCCTGCACACTATAATTAAAAATTGTAAACCGCCCAGAGACTACTTGTAGTGGTATGGGGCGTTATATAAGCAGAACACTTTTGCTTTTTTTACTGTTTTTCTTCTCTTCTCCCCCAACCCTGTTTTATCAATCTCCTGCCATTTTTATCTTCATTTTTGTTTTTCGTTGTTTATTTACCTATATTTTGTTTTATTATGCGCCTTGTATTTTGGTTTTTAAAATGTATTCCTTTGTCAATTGTCATGTTATTCCATGTTGTAAACTGCCCAGAGTAGCCCTAGGTCTAGATGGCCAGTATAAAAGTCAAATAAATAAAAACTAAATAAATTAAATAAATACAACAAATCATACCACAAATTATTGAATTTAAACATAAATTTGGGTGCAAAACTCGAGTGGTAGACAAAGAATGATTTCATTTTCTTCCCACATATTACATGTTAACAGCTTAATGATCACAGATAAATCCCTTCATTCTCTCCGTTCTCTCTGGACCCACACCAAATATGAGTTCCAGCAATGTAAGGGGGAAAGACGGTCACACCAGGTCACATGCAGCTTGTCTGGTGTTCCTGAGCAGAGCAAGCTAAATGGAAACTCATTAGAGGGTAGATCAATAATCCCATTTGGAAACAGGTATTGGATTCTTATGTGACCTTGCTGGGAGCACTTGCACTGATGCACTCATGCACTGTGCACACCACACCCACCAACACTAATGGCCATGATAGGCATGCCATTTTCATTGTTTAAAACAAGCACACTCTCTGGCTGCTCTTTACTTTCAAACATGCAAATACCGTACTAAAAGCAACCTTGAAACTGAGCACTGAGCCACATTAAAAATAGCAGGAACATTTTTTTTTAAAGTTAAACAATTACTTTTGGGATAAGTAAAGGTTATTTATTATATATTCCTGAATGTACAGTTACAAGATGGGGGACACCTGGCTCAGCAATACAAGTGAGAAAGATCTTGGAATTCTCGTAGATCAGGGTTGTCCAACTTTGAACAGGCCAGGGTCTACTTTCTCCAGCCCAAAGTGCCTGAGGGCTACTACACTAAAACCTCTACTTATGAATTTTATCATTCCTTCCAAGCACATGGTCATAAGTAAAATAATTGTAAGTAGAGCAGCGGTTTCCCATAGGAATGCATTGAAAATCAATTAATCCATTATGGAGGGAATTGTCCAGGGGGGAAGAAGGGAGATGTCACTGCACAAAGGAGATGGGCACACCTGCAACCCCACCTCTCGCCCCTCTCCTCTCCTCCTCTCTCCTCCCTCCACTCCGCACCAACTACTCAGCTGGTCACAAGACAGTGGCACACCAATCATCTGGCTGGTAGGAGGAATAGGGGACTGCGCCACGGACTTTGCTGGGGCAGTGGTGGTCCTTGGGATGGGGGAGGGAGGGGTAGAGAACTTATCTCCTCACTTTTTTTATTGACAGCCGGAGGGCTACTTTAGAACCCTTCGCGGGCTACCGGTAGCCCACGGTCTACCTGTTGGGCGGGCCTGTCGTAGATCATAAACTGAGTATGACCCAACAGTGTGATGTGGCCACACTAAAGGCAACGAACAAGGAAGGACGTGAAGTAACCGTCAATGAAAACTAAAAAGTTCCTCTTGTCTGCTTCAAGCAGGAAAGACTACCTTGGTTCTCCACAAAAAAAGAAAAAAAGAAAAAGAAATGTCTGGTGATACAATCAGAGACTTCATGCATTTCATCTGATAAGGCCTTAAGTCATGAGGCTCTTAGCTAAGCAAAATCACGTTGGATTTGACTCTTCTTATTACTAATAACCAGCCATACAGAACAAAGAAGTACTTGTTAAAATCAGTTTTGGTTTTTGTGTGTTTGTTTCTATTTACAGAGAGAGAGAGAGAAGGAGAGAGAGAGAGAGAGCGAGCAAAAAAGGATATCCATTAAATTTGGAAGGCCTAGCACAGTGATGGCCAACCTTCAGCACTCCAGATGTTTTGGACCACAACTCCCACACTCCTTTGTCACTGGCAATACAGGCTTGGAATTCTGGAAGTTGTGGTCTAAAACATCTGGAGTGCCAAAGGTTTGCCACCATTGGCTAATAGAATTACTTCTGTCTTGAGTGAGGGTGTTGGTGGGATGCTCATAAAATTTGCATATAACACCAAACTGGGAGGGGTCCGTGATCCTCCAGAGAACAGAATCAGGATTTCAGACAGCCTAAGCAGACTGGCGAACTGGGACAAAACAAACAGCAGGGGGGGGGAATGAAGTTCTAGCCAATGGAACAATGGCTAGTTTGTAATGGGTCTATGACTGTCTGTTTACAGCGATGATAGCCCTCCAAGGCCCTGCAGGCCTCAAAGGAAACACGGGTATTAGTGTACCCTCAAGCCTTACTAAAGAATCAGCCAACTGTGGATGGCCAGCTCCAGAGGTCAATCCCATCTCTCAATGTTGTTACAACATTTGAGGATCATATTATCCATTGGTGGCCACTTCCTATCCCCACAGACCCTTGTATAATCACATAATTGCAGAATGCTTGAACCACATGGTTATAAGATTGCCAAGTTCATGACACTATGGCAGGCATGTCCAAACTTCGGCCCTCCAGATGTTTTGGACCACAACTCCCACAGTCCATTTCCTTTGGCAACCTAAGCTTATGGAATTCTGGGAGTTGTGGTCCAAAACATCAGGAGGGCTGAAGTTTGGAAATACCTGCAGTATGGAGTGTGGTTCTTTGGGCTCTTGCCAAAGTGCCATAGGTCCTTAGGGAAGAGCTTCAGGCGCAGTCCTGGTTCAGGAACCACCATGTGCAGCACAGCACATGGCCCATACTGCATTGTGTTGTCAAAATATCACTCCTATTTAAACTTAAAGCCTAATAAACAAAAATCATCCAGGTGGGCTGGTAGGAGGTAAAAAGAGGACTATTGTCAACCCGCCCATATGCATACCACATAGTCAAAGGATTAAATTCCTGAATGCCTTCTTATACTTAAGATATTTTGGATGTTCACTTGTTCTCAATTATTCAATTGTATTTCATCTAACACATAGTTTAATTGTTTTCAATGTGTATCTTATTTTTTTAACTCTATTCCTTTTAATATTATGAGACTCCTTGGGTCAGTGACCGATACCCTTCTTCTAGGGAAAAGGCAGCTAATAAATAAGACAAATAAAATAATAAATAAAGGATGTCCATTTAACTAAGCACATTTTCACAGGGATAGCATCATTTTCAGACACACACACCCTTATGCATGTGATAAATAGAGGCTTAAACAAAATTCCATGGATGCTTTTGTAAGTACCAAACCCGAGGGACATACCCTCAGATTAAGGAAAGGCAGGAATTCCCACAGTTGTTATCTGAGCATGTTTAGCCTGGAGAAAAGAAGACTGAGCAGAGATATGACAGCGCTTTTCAAATACTTGAAAGGCTGTCATATAGAGAAGAGGTGGGAACTGTACTGTATAATGCCAGAGTACAGGCCATGCACCAATGGGTTGAAATTACAGGAAGCCAGATTTGAGTTGAATATCACAGGAAACATCCTAACTGTTAGAGCAGTACAGCAATGGAACCAATTACCTTGGGAGGTGGTGAACGCTCCAGTGCTGGAGGCATTTAAGGGTCAACTGGACATTTCTCAGACCTACTTTGATCTGGTTTCCTTCCTTAGCAGTGGGTTGGACCTAGTGGCTTTATATATTTATGGCTTCCAAGTCAGTTCTTCTAATATTCTATGATCTGGTGGCTATTTGGTTACTTTTAAAGCTTCCCCTTGTCCCAAGGCACCCAAAGGTTTCCATAGAGCATAAGAAGCCTTAGGGGGCCTTGGAACATAAAATGGGACAATCGGAAGGTTGAATTAATGTAAATCAAATGTCTCCATTGCCCAATTCAGTGACACCAATGAAAGGTTATACCAAGAGGCTTTTGCCGAACCTCTAGCTTTATATGACCAACACAGCCAAATGCTTTACTGTAAATGACAAAACATAGACCAGTGGTGGCAAACCTTTGGCACTCCAAATGTTTTGGACCACAATTCCCACAATTCCAAGCCTGTATTGCCAATGATAAAGAACTGGGGGGAGTTGTGGTCCAAAACATTTGGAGTGCCAAAGGTTCGCCACCCTTGGCATAGACTGATCTTATTCTGAAACTGCTTGGCAAGTTGCCAACGCATATTTGCAATGTGGTCTATAGTGCCACTTTCTTTTCTGCATCAAGCTTGAACATCAGTATCTCTTGCTCTACATGTGGGAAAAGATTTGTTGCAAAGATCACTTTGTTTACATCAGACATTAATGGAATGGTCCTATAATTGCTGTTTTCTCTGTCATCTTTTTTCCCCTTGGGGATTGGAAAATACACTATATATAATTTTTTTTCCAGATCTGTTGCCATATTCTTGTTAAGATTATGATAGATCTCACACGTGTAGCTCGAAACAGCCAAATTGGTATCCCATTCCTGAGATATTCATTTCTTCTGAGAGCAGCTTTCACTTTACCTTCTCTGAAGGAATCTGCTATCTTAGCATCTTGTCTATGTAATTCTCTGCATTCTTAAAAGATAAAGGTAAAGGTTTCCCCCGCACATGCGTGCTAGTCGTGTCCGACTCTAGGGGTGTTACTCATCTCCATTTTCAAGCCACAGAGCTAGTGTTGTGCAAGTCCGTGGCCATGTGGCTGGCATGGCTGCACGGAACACTGTTTACCTTCCCACTTTTTACAGTGGTCCCTATGTATCTCCTTGCATTTACATGTGTTCGAACTGCTAGGTTGGCAGGAGCTGGGGTTACCAGTGGGAGCTCACTCCGCCGCGTGGCATCTGGGACTCGAACTGCCGAGCTGCCGACTTTGCAGCTGACCATTTCAGCACTCTAGTCCGCTGAGCCGCTACCACCATTCTTAATCACAGTAAAAAAAATTCTTTGATTTTGTTCGGTCACTTGAAGCCTGTTTTTGCAAATAAAAACGGTTGACCTCCCGGAGTTCTGTGAACTGATCTTGTACTTCAGTTCTGAATTCTAGGCCAAATTCTCCCATAATATTTGGTTCTGCTTTATTTCCTAGTTTTGCATTCTCGTCACTCATGTTTATCAGCACATCCCAATATGGTATGTGATCAATTTCATCTTCTAACCTTGCATAAAGGCTTTTCAATTTCTTCTCTTTTAGCATCTGTACTTGGATAATAGACCCGAAGGAGGGTTTCGTTGATAGGCTTTCCACGGACAATTACAAGCTCTAATGCAGTTGAGTCATCACATGGAGTTTCCTGGAGCAGTTTTGCTTTTTATCAGAGTACTAATTGTGCAAGCCATGTTGCCCTTGAGTGTGCCCAGAAGAAATGGTAAAACATTTTTGAACATCCTATGCCCAGAAAATGCAGGAAAGGTTCCTTTCAAATTAGAATGAATGTGATGTAGTTAGTGCTATTTGATATTTGCAAGTTCCAATTTACACTCCTGCCTCAGCCATTCCTCCGCAGGACTTTGTATACCATTTACCGTGCATAAAGTGTTCTAGAGTTTGCTCTGGTTTCGCTTCCATGTAAAATACATTACCTCCAACAGTTTCATTTTTAGCCAGGTAATGGCATTTTTAGCCAGCATAGGAAGTATTACTTTCATTTTCGTGTCCCCTACTACAGTAAGCACTAAGTTCCAACCAGGAAAATCAAGGGTTTATGGTACAGTACAGTGGTACCTTGCATAAAGAAACTAATCCGTTCCAAATGAAATTCAGTTAAGCAAATTTTCCTACCCCAATGTGTAGCCTGCATACTGTAATTAAAAACTGTAAACCAGCCAGAGACTACTTGACGTGGTATGGGGCGGTATATAAGCAGAACACTTTTGCTTTGCTTTATACAAATTTCCCATAGGAATTAATTGAAAAAAGAGTAATCTCTAATCGCGGCCATGTTTATGTTGTACGGATTCACCCCATAGGCGATTCTGTTAAGCAAATTTCCCCTATCTCTGGAATGTTTTATGTTGTACAGATTGTATATTATACAAACAATTTGTTATATAAGGGCCCACTGTATTTGTTTTTAATTCTGCTCCTCTTTTTGCCAAGTGAGAGTGTGAAGATCAGAAGCCTGAAGGCTACAAGCAGGCTAGTGAGCCATCCACTCCAGCCAGAACCTCCGAAGACGAAGAGCTATGAGTAATAGTGGAAGGGATGTGATGGGAACCAGGTCCAGGGCTAGGAATACAATGGAGGACCAGTCCGATGTGAAATGTACGTACAACAAGGGAACGTGGTGGAAGGATTTTATTTGAACAAGGAACACGAGGTGACGTGGACGAGGAGGGTGCAGGAGATATAAAGGAGGAGTAAGTGGCAGGAAGAGAGAAGAGCTGAAGCATGGGAGACCAGACCAGAGGCGGAGGAGTGGAAGGTCTTCATTTTCCACAAGGTGATGGGTCACCGAAAGAAGGCCCCTTCAACCAGTCATGGAAGAGCTCGCTTGATAGAGATGGCGGTAGACTAGACTTGCCACCCATGCTGTAGAACCCTATATGCCGGAAGGCAACCACAGCTGAGGATGCCGTTGGACCGAGAGAGGTTCCAAGGGGCCCTAGTTCTAGAGTGGGACAGATGGGACTTGCCTGAATGCTTTAGAGCAGTGGTTCTCAACCTGTGGGTCCCCAGATGTTCCTGGACTGCAACTCCCAGAAGTCTTTGTCACTAACTGAGATGGCCAGGATTTCTGGGAATTGCAGTCCAGGAACATCTGGGGACCCACAGGTTGAGAACCACTGCTTTAGAGGATCCTTACCTTTGTTTGATCCCTGAGGAAGTTGTTGTTCATTTGTCGGTGGCAATGGAAAATAAACCAAGTTGTGTTCTATCCTGTCTCTGCTTCTGGGCGGTTCCATGGGAAATGGGTCACTTCAGGAAAAATCTAAACCATCCAGAGAGAATTCAACCCTTGGTGTCAATTTATGTCAATTATCTGTAATATCCCCTGAAAACTGAATGCTTAATTGAGCTTGTAACGTATCTAAGTTTGCAAAAGAGTGTTTTAACTGCACCTACAGAATCAGGAGTAGTGGTCAGGGTGGTGGCGGTGGCGGAGGGGCAGTGGGGTGGCGGCAGATGGCAGGGGACAACGATGGGCACGGGGCGTGGCAGGCAGCGATGGGCGGATGGCAACGGGCAGCTACTGGGCAATGGGGGGGACGGATGGTGGTGGCCAGCGGCGGGGGGGCAGGCTGTCCAGCGCCCTCTCTCCATTTTGGCGCCCTAGGCAACTGCCTAGTTCACCTTAATGGAAGCGCTGGCCCTGGGAGACAGATATCTAGTCTCATGCACTCTTGGGCACATTTGGTAGCGCCACTGTGAGATACAGGAAGCTGGACTAGATGGGCCTCTGGCCCGATCAAGCATGGTTCTTATGTTCTTGATCTTGCAGCCCTCAAGTCAAGATTCCTTCAAATGTGCTTCACATTCAGGACGGGACATTTTAACTAAACATTGGAAGAACCCTCTGGACAGAATGACCTGCTGTGCAAAGACATCCAATTGTCTGTGAAGATTCTCAGTCATCCAGGTGAGTTTATCTGGACGTTGAGTCATGGCTACTGGACTTCTTTTTCTTGAGATAGAAACGTTTTGCTGCTCATCCAAACAGCTTCATCTGTCTGAATACAGCTAGCGCAAGTCCTCCAGTTATTTGAATCCAGTTATTTCAAACCAAACAGTGGGGAGAATCCTCCTTATAAGAGATTTCAAGCAGTGGCTGGAGAGCCATCTGTATGGGGTGGGGCAGTGGTGAAAGCAGTGCTGACCATTGGATATTCCTGCACTGTATGGGAACTAGATCAAATGGTCTAACAACCCCCTTCAAATCTATGATACCTGTTATATACAAACATAGGGAATTTAAATTTACTTTTGTTATGGGGAATATGTAATGTAAATTACCAGCTCTCTTCTTTACAACGCTTATAATGTTATAGTGACTTATCCACAACCAGGCCTCTAAATGTTGTTGAATGGCAACTCTGTGGCAGCCACTGATGAAAGGCTGCCACTACGCTTGGAAACTTTGAAGTGTAACCACAAAACATTCCATTTTCTGCACTTTAAATTCCAGTAAACAGAAGTAGTGCACAATGGTGTTCCAGTAACTTTCCCAAGGGAGGTCTTCATGGTGTGAGTTCCCATGGCCACATCCCCAATGAAAGTTCAAGAATGGAGACAGCACTGTAGATTCATATGGAAAACCAGTCCTAAGTAGTTTTCCTCTCCAACAGGAGTTAGGATTTTTGTTTGTTTTCATTCTGTAACACCATTCAAGGCTGGATCATCTGGAAATACATAATTACATGGGGCTTCCAACAGGCCAGGGTAGTGTGTTGGAGGCCCCAGAAGTGGTTTCCGGCGATCCAGAAGTCACTTCCGTTTTTTCAGAAGTGACTTCAGGTTCACCGGAAACCGCTTCTGGGGCCTCCAACTGGCCCAAGAAGCCTGTCAGAGGCCTGTTTGGGGCACCGCCAGGCCTGGGGTAAGTGCAGGAGGCCTCAAACAGTGGGGAGAATCCTCCTTATAAGAGATTTCAAGCAGTGGCTGGAGAGCCATCTGTATGGGGTGGGGCAGTGGTGAAAGCAGTGCTGACCATTGGATATTCCTGCACTGTATGGGAACTAGATCAAATGGTCTAACAACCCCCTTCAAATCTATGATACCTGTTATATACAAACATAGGGAATTTAAATTTACTTTTGTTATGGGGAATATGTAATGTAAATTACCAGCTCTCTTCTTTACAACGCTTATAATGTTATAGTGACTTATCCACAACCAGGCCTCTAAATGTTGTTGAATGGCAACTCTGTGGCAGCCACTGATGAAAGGCTGCCACTACGCTTGGAAACTTTGAAGTGTAACCACAAAACATTCCATTTTCTGCACTTTAAATTCCAGTAAACAGAAGTAGTGCACAATGGTGTTCCAGTAACTTTCCCAAGGGAGGTCTTCATGGTGTGAGTTCCCATGGCCACATCCCCAATGAAAGTTCAAGAATGGAGACAGCACTGTAGATTCATATGGAAAACCAGTCCTAAGTAGTTTTCCTCTCCAACAGGAGTTAGGATTTTTGTTTGTTTTCATTCTGTAACACCATTCAAGGCTGGATCATCTGGAAATACATAATTACATGGGGCTTCCAACAGGCCAGGGTAGTGTGTTGGAGGCCCCAGAAGTGGTTTCCGGCGATCCAGAAGTCACTTCCGTTTTTTCAGAAGTGACTTCAGGTTCACCGGAAACCGCTTCTGGGGCCTCCAACTGGCCCAAGAAGCCTGTCAGAGGCCTGTTTGGGGCACCGCCAGGCCTGGGGTAAGTGCAGGAGGCCTCAAACAGGCCCATGCAGCTTACCCTAGGGCAGTGTTGGCGAACCTATGGCACAGGTGCCAAAGGTGGCACTTGGAGCCCTTTCTGTGGGCGCCCGACATTGCCCCTTCACAGCCACCTGTATTCAGGTTAAATTGCTGTATTAGCATTTTGAGAAAAAATAGTGGGTTCTGAATTGCAGTTTGGGCACTCAGTCTCTAAAAGGTTTGCCATCACTGGTCTACACTGACCAATAATGTGCTTTGGTTAACCCTAGGAGTAGGGTTAGTGGGTTCTGATTCACAGTTTTGGCACTGAGTCTCTAAAAGGTTCACCATCACTGCCCTAGGGGGACCAGGACCACAGTATATGAACCATGAAGTGGTGGGGGACCACTGTATATCTAACTGATAAATTTCTCTTGAATGTGTCCACTATTGGAACACTCACTGGCTCTTGAGGTAGTTGGTTCCACTGCCATACTACTCTAACAGTTAGGAAGTTTTTCCTGATATTCATCTGAAATCTGGCTTCCTGTCATTTGAGCCTATTATTCCATGTTCTGCACTCTGGGAAGATCAATAGAACCTGTCTTTCCTCTATATAACCGTCCTTCAAATAGTGCACTGTATGTGAAGAGTGCTATGGCCCTCACTATTTTCTTATCAGGGTTTTCATTCTTTCCTCACAGGTTTCCCATCCACTGGTCATGCTTTTTGCCCTCCTCTAAGCTCACTGAAAACTGTCGGCTACAAAGACGGCAGCTCGGTGGTTCGAATCTTGGGTGCCACGCAGTGGAGTGAGCTCCCATTGTTAACCCCAGCTCTTGCCAACCTAGCAGTTCAAAAGGATGTAAATGCAAGTAGATACATAGGTCCCGCTGTAAAAAAACAGTAAGGTAAAAACAGTGTTCCATGTGCAGAAATGCGTTCAGCCATGCCGCCCACATGGCCACAGACTTGCACAACACAGCCTCTTTGGCTTGAATACAGAGATGACCACCACCCGTAGAGTCGGACATGAGTGCATGCATGTGCGGGGGGGGGACCTTTACCTTGATCCTTTAAGCTTCTTCCAGTGTGTCTGCATCCTTCTTAAATTGTGGTGTCCAGAACTGAACAGAGGACTTAAGATGATTATAATAATTAATGGTTTTGTTGTGCATTATTCAGAATGTGTTTGGAAAGGCGTGCACAATTTTATAGAATCTTATACATTCCAAGAGCTGCCTAGATGCCCTAAGCACATCCGATCTCGCATGATTTCGGAAGCTAAGCAGGGTCAGGCCTGGTTAGTACTTGGATGGGTAACCACCAGGGAATACCAGGTGCTGTAGGTACCTGGAGTAGGAACTGGCAAGCCACTCCAGTATTCCTGCCAAGAAAACTCCATGGACATGGCCTCAGGAAGAGTTGGCCAGGACTGTAATGACACAACACACACACACACACACACACACACATTCCAAGAGATAAATAGCAGTTATTTTGAGTCAGAAGGAACTTTCTTCTAGCCTAGCCTCTCACCCCACTCCCTCCTCCCACCCTGTTCACTCACTCTGCCGCTGGCCTTCAAAATGCTTTAACAGACCAAGCCCTCTGCTTCACCTTCATAGCCTTTGGTGGAGACACACCTGGGTCGGGTCCAGTGGACATTCCCTCTAAGGCAAGAGGCGGCAAGGGCTTGCCTGGCTTGTGACAAAGAATTCCAGGGATTAATAAAAGGGGGACAAAAATCGTTGGCGTTGTCTGTTCCCAATGTACTCCAATTCCCTCGGTCACCCCCAATTATAGCGAAAGCGAAACCTACATTTCTTTTAACTTCTCCATGGACTAACTTCCCAAGAATATATATTCCATTTATTAATGGCAGTAGCTTCTAGAGTAGCTTTCCAGATATGAACTTTGGGACTTTTAGATTCTTCACAAGGCTGCTACTACCCTGAGGTTGTGGCGTTTCTATTATCCACGGAAGTTGGCGTGTTGCGTGAAGAGTTTTTTTTTTTTAGCGGTCTATTATTAAGGTGTCGCCCATTTTTGTCTTTTGCTTTATTTGGACCACACAGCCCCCTTTGATTTCGATCGGCCCTTTCCGGCTGGTTCGGAGTTTTAGAGCAACCGCGACGGTTTTGCAGGGGCCAGCCACCTGTCCTGGGGGGGGGGGGGCTCCCGCGATCGCGCTCACCTCCGGCGCCCGGGGAGAGAGGCGGGCCGCCGGCGGCTGATGCCTGGGGTTGCAGAGGAGCTGCCCTGCCTGTCCGCGGCGCGCCTCCTCGCCCTTTGCGCTCGCCTTGCTGCTGCTGCTGCTGCAGGAAGTCAACTCGGAGCCGTGCGCTCGCCGGGCCATGTGATCGCTGTGCACCGATTAGATTAGATGGTTGGTTCTGGATAGCCCTAGGCTAGGGGGCCGAGGATGGGAGCCGGGCATTGCAAGCATGTGACAAAAAACATATTTCACACCACTTCCTAGGGACAGGCTTTCCACTGAGAGGAAGAGAGAAACAGGGGGGGATCTGAGCGCCAGCCTGCCTGCCAGCCCTACTTTCCTAAGGTAACAACCACCGTTCTCCTTCACGCTTTCCGAAGCAAGCAGGCATTGCCCGGGGCGAGAGGCTGGGCTGGGCTGGGCTGGGCTGGCACTCCTTATCGGGAGAGCGAGGGAAGTTTTCCAGGCTGCCTGGGCTGCCCCTGGGAAAAGGAGGGGAGCAAGAGAAGGGGCAAAGGTAAGGAAAGAAGAGGGAGAAGGAGCAACGGAGGGCAAGGCCAGGGCCAGGCACGCTTTTGGGGAAGAGGGCGGGCGGGCGGTGGCCCTGGTAGCCCAGGAGGGAAAGGACGAAGGCTGTGGATCGCTGTGCGCCCGGAAGGCCCCAGGACGCAGCGTGCGTGTGCTCCGTTGAGCGCAAGGAACGGGCCCGGGTTCGCAAAAGAGGTGGTGTGATGCTTGCCCGTGGGGCCAGTATCACCCTGTGTTTCCACAGCCAAACTTGTTTTGTTTTGCAAGACGAGCTGGGGCATCTGGAGTTAAGCACCTCGTATGTCTTTTCTGATTTAAGAAAAAGAAAAGAAAAACACCAATCGGATTAAAGGACGGGGGTCTTCGGCGCTCTTAATAATGCCTTTCTGCCGATCAAAAGTTCTCCTCTACTCCCTCCGCCTTGAGCTTGGTTCGTCTTGAGATGACCGCCTTCCTGTTAACAAATTCAAACCCGGAGATTAAATCGACTGCAATGGAGAAAGTGTCGGGGTTTTAAAGCAGCGATTGCCTTCCTGAAGATTAGTTGAAATGAAATGTTTGCAGCTGTCATTAAGGAGTGTGGCACATTTACTGTTGTGTCTGCACCTAAGCGTTCCGATAGCAAGATGCAATTAGTCTTTGGTTCCATGCAGCCTGCGTTGTTAGAACAGCTCCTTCATGTACAAAATGTTCTGAAAGGCCAGTTTGCCAAATAAACAAAAGTGTAATTAACCTGGAGTAACTGTGAAAGGGGGCGTTGGTAGTGGTGGTGGAGAAATCTGATCAGTAAATCAGTAGGTAAATCAGAGCAGCTCCAGTCTATGCTTGCTTTTCAGATACAGAGTTGAGATGCTGAGAAGTTGCATTGATTTTTGTGCTGCCTGTATATTGGGGTCGTTGGCCATTAAATATATCTGGAACTTTGTTAGATGAACTAAAGTACCAAGTATAAGTGTATTGACGAATGTCATGTAGATACAAGAACGATAATACCTGGCCATTTGTGATTGCCATGACTGGATGGACTGTATGAGAAATCCAGGTTCATGTCACTTCAGCTCTTTAAAACAAATCATTGTGTCAACTGTCTGTTTGATCTGGCCTGCCGACCTGTGTTATTCTGTAGGCAGAATTCCATTGAACTCCATAGGAGAAATGGAAAATTTCAGAAATCTGCGACTAGCTTAGTATGCCCTTTCTTCTCTGCTTCTTAAGTGCATCTAGATATTTATACAGATACAGATAATACGGATAATATGTATGGAACAGTACTTTGCTGAAATTTTAGAGCTCCTTCAGGAATACAGTATTTTATTATCCGTTGGGAACATTTATTGTTCAGACTCATGAACATACACGAGATTGGTGAATCTTGTGACTCAGAGGAACCCAGCCGCCGTGTATCATTATCCTGACCCCATTTCCTTTTTGGGTAATCCACAGCTGGCAGAAGGACGCTGGCTGGGGTGGGGGAGGAGGGGAGAAGGCGCCAGGAAGACAAACAAGTGGTTCCTAGATCAAATAAAAGCCTGGGCTCTCTCTAGAAGCAAGAACGACCAAACCCAGGCTGTGGTAGTTTGGGCACATTATGAGAATACTCAGCTTGTTGGAAAAGATAATAGTGCTGTGGAAAGGAACACAGCAGATGTAAAAAGAAGACCAAATAGGAGATGGTTTGACTCAATAAAGGGAGAAGGACCCTGGAGCTTGCTTTCAAATGCTGAACAAGAGCTTTGCAAGAGCTGACCACAAGATGCGTGGAGGTCACTAATTCATATTAGTCACTGCCAGTCAGGAAGCAACATGAGTGGGCATAACATCAGCAAGCATACATAATTAATAAATTCAACAACTCACTCTTTCAATTTGTAGCATGATTGATACTGATCTAACTTACAAGATTGTTGTAAGAATTAACAGAAGATGCTACATAGGAAATATTCCAGTCACACTTGCATGGTTGACATATCAGGCACAAACAAAAATGTCATATTGACGAGGGGACTGGTTTGTTTTCCATGGCTTCAGAGACTAGACCTCGGGGCAATGGTTTCAAACTACAGGAAAAGAGATTCCATTTGAACTTTAGGAAAAACCTCCTGATGGTTAGAGCTGCCCAGCAGTGGAATATGCTTCCACGGAGGGTGGTGGAGTCTCCTCCTGTGGAGGTTTTTAAGCAGAGGCTGGATGGCCAAAGTACTGTGATGGGTGTTCCTGCATGGCAGGGGTTGGGCCCTCAAGGTCACTTCCAACTCTGATTCTATGAAATATTTTAAATATTTTTTCTTTTGTTTTTGCCTGATATGCTAGCACAAACTAACACAGACCACCTTTTCTAAAAGTACTTCTGTGATGGTTGAAAGTTGATTATTACTACAGTCATCCCCTGCCTATTGCGGGGGTTAGGTACCTGACCCAACCTGCGATAATGGGTTGGGTCAGGACTGGGGGGGGGCTATCTGGGGCCTCCTAACTTACCTGAGGCCTGGTGCTGCCCCGAACGGCCTCCGAAGGGCTTCCTGGGCCTGTCGGAGGCCCCAGAAGTGGTTTCCGGTGAACCGAAGTCACTTCCGGAAAGTGACGATCACAAGAAATCAATTCTGGGACCTCCGACAGGCCCTGGAAGCCTATCAGAGGCCCCTGAAGTGGTTTGGGGATATCCGGAAGGCACTTTTGGTTTTTCAGAAGTCACTTCTGGTTTGCCAGAAACCACTTCTGGGACCTCCGACATATCTGGGAAGCCTGTTGGAGGCCCGTTCGGGGCAGCGCCAGGCCCGGGGCAAGTGCAGGAGGCCTGAAACAGGCTCATGCAGCTTGTCCCAGGAGCCCTTTGTTTCATACACTACGGTCCTGCGATATACCGGGACCGCAGCATATGAAACGCAAATGGTGGGGGACAACTGTAGTATTATTTTTCTTATTATTACTGTTTGTTATCCGTCATGTATAGTGAGTGACAGATTGCTGTGATCCATTTGTGGTGCTCTAACCTGTAGATGGTTGGAAAGAGATGGCCACTATCTGTATCTTTCCCAAGCAACACTATGGTGAAGGCCTGGAAAAAAACTGGAAAAATTCAGGGGGGAAACAGGTTTTTCCCCATTTTTTCCAGAAGCCTTTAGGATTTTTTTCTGAAAAATTGAAAAAAGAAAAAAAGATTATGGAATGTTTTATTTTAACATGATTAATAAATATTTTAAGATAGGGTGTTCTAATATTTTCCAAATCATTTCTAAAAAATATGCATAGTATCAGATCATTCTAATTTATGTGCACTGAGGACAAGCAAGACCTAGGTTACAAACTGAACTTTCCAATGCAAACAAGATGCATTTCTTCCTTTAGGAGATGCTGCTATTGTCACAAGAAAGAGAAAAAGGTTTCACTTTTGTTTTTGCATGTGGGTGGGTATGTTTGGTTCTGTTCTGTCCTCTTCACTAGGCCTCAAAACACTAGAAGAAACTACAGAGCATTAAAAATGATTCTGATTAAATTTCATGCCCATTGATTGAAACATAGTTCCACTTCCTTCTATACATTTCCTCCCCTCTTCAATTCTTTTTACAAGAATGAGGTTTTTCTTTTCTTTTATTTAATACTGTGGAGAGGAATTGTGAATTGTTTATTCTGGATTTTTAAACATTGTTTCGTAGAGGTTTTTTTGTTCCACATAAACTAGTAAACACTTCAGGAGATTGTTACTACATTTGTTACTTACAATTACAAATAAATATATTCTTTAAAAAGCAAAAAGTCCTCCCTCTCCTCTCCTCTCCTCTCCTCTCCTCTCTTCTCCTCTCCCTCTTTCTAGTTCTTCAAATCAGTATGGAGTGTCATGATTATTAATCTGAGTGATGTATAGAGACCTTGGTAATGGAGCCACAGTTGTCAGCCCTTAACCTGGAGGTATCCAGTGCTTCTTTTATCGCCTTCTTCTCTCTCTACTTCCCCTCTTGGAATGTTGTGTGTCATCAAGTCAGAACCAACTTATTGGGGCCCTAATAGAGTTTTCAAGGTAAGTGCTATATTTAAGGGGTGGCTTTGCCATTTCCAGGCCTTGGGCAAGCTGTGCAGTTCCAGACCCCTGCCAGAAGAAGGACATGGAAAAACCACTTCTGAGTATTCTTTACCCAGAAAACTCTGTAAAGGGACATCAGAATTCATTTGATGGCAGCAGCAGCAGCAGCAGCAGCAGCAGCAGCAGCAGCAGCAGCAGCAGCAGATGATGATGATGATGATGATGATGATGATGATGATGATGATGATGATGATGATGATGATGATGTGGTCTTCCATGGCTGAAGAGTGATTTGAACCCTGGCCTCTTGAGCCCTAGCTGCCTGTATTGTACCACTGAGGTTTTTTTTAAAACAGCATCCTTCTCCAATATGCTGCCTTCCAGATGTTATCTAGCTTCACTCCAGCTGTCCCTGGTCATTGGACCTGCTGGCTATAGCTGAGGAGAATCTGAGTCTGGAGGATCTAGAAAACAACACACTGAGGGCGGTTGAGCTGGAAGGATTTCAAAGCAAGCCATGCCGCGTGCATGTGTGTGTACTTCCGGCTAGGAGAGAAATGCTTTACTGGGTCGCCCTGCTTGCTTTATCCATTTTTGCCCTAGAGTCTTAGGTTCTGCAGTGCTCGTCCCTGTCTCTTAATTGTTGTATGAGAAGGATAGCTATTAAAACAGGAGCAGCTTTTTCCCCTGAAGGCATAACTTTGTTTGGAAAAGAGCCCCTCCCTCTCAAACAATCAAGTCCGAGAGCAGTTCTTACTACCTCCTCTTGACCTACCTTTCCCCAACCCCATTTTTGCATCCTAATAAAGGGTCAGCCATTTTGTTTTCTTTTACTATGCCCATTCTTGTTCAGCCTTTCAGAGATATGGATTAATCAAATGGCACATTAGATAACTGGCGGCCATGCTGCCAACCCTGCGGCTATTCCTGGCAGTTGCTGGGGGGGGGGGCAAACAAACTTCTTGAAGGAGAAAAGCGAACAACCCTGTGCTATGACCATCATTTAGTCTAGCATTTGTTTGATAGGTAAAGCTGTGTGGGTGTTTTGAGAAACTTCGTAATATTCCATTAACTGCAGTTCCTGGGAAGATTACAGAAGCAACCGCTGACCTGGCAAGTGCATCAAACCAAAGAATTTTAAAAGAGGTGTGTGTGTGTGTGTGTGTGTGTGTGTGTGTGTGTGTGTGTATGTGTGTGTGTGTGTGTAGAACAACCATTGGAGTTACAGAAATTTTGCTAGATTCATATCAAGATACAGTTGTGTGACTCTGATTTCATTGCCTCTGTAACTCAGCAATTGGTTGGCCTTTTGGTTAACAAATAAATGGTCAGGAAATCAGCTGATGGTCATGCTGCATTCATTATGCTTTTTAATATACAAGGCAGTGATTTTCCTCTGTTTTTGCAGAATGATCTTCTTGTAAAGCTATAATATTCCAGTAATAGATTGTTAGCTTTATTTCCAGACCCTATTCTCTAAAAAACAAGAAGTAACATCCACTGTCAAATATCTAGAATGACCATTGTTACATTGGAAGCATAAGCCATGCCAGTCCATCTTTAATACTACTTTTCTGTATGACATGGACCAACGAATGACTGCCCTGTTGCTTAACAGGAGCCCAGTGGCGCAGTAGTTAAACACCTGTACTGCTGGTAAAACTGTGTTCACGACCTGGGGTTCAATCCCAGGTAGCTGGCTCATGGTTGACTCAACCTTCCATCCTTCAGAGGTCAGTAAAATGAGTACCCAGCTTGCGGGGGGGGGGCAATGTGTAGCCTGCATACTGTAATTAAAAACTAAACCGCCCAGAGACTACTTAAAGTGGTACGGGGTGGTATAAGCAGAACACTTTGCTTTTGCTTTAATTTATTAACTAGCTATTATGTTTTTTGGAATTCTACAAATGTTAAAGGATGCAGAGATGAAAATGGTTAGATATGGAAGAATTAATCCTTCACTAAATCTTGGCTTACATAATTAAATGGAAGATCCCCTGTACTGGGTTTTTGATTTAAGTGCACAGTTTGGTCATTTATTGAATGTATAAGCTGCCCATCTAAGTGGCAAACCGCTACGCTAGGCAGCTACAAAAAAGTAAGATAAATGTACAAACAAAATTGAAACAATAAACATACAGGAACACACCATCTAAACACCTTCTCTCTAACAGCCAACTGGATCAAGTGTTAGATAATAAACCAACACCATAGGGCAGACATCTGATTATTTCATTATAAAAAAATTAAGAAGTGGTAAGATTTCCAAAGGCCCGAGCAAAAAGCTAGGTTTTGATTTGCTTCCTGAGGCTGAGGAGGGAGGGAAGGAGATGCACCATTACCAGAAGGACATTCCAAAGCACGGTGGCCACTACGGAGAAGGGGTGGTTTCTACTTGACAACTTCCAGGCCCTCTTTAGATTGGCCATCCACAATATCAGAGATGGGAGATGTGGATAGGATGGGAGGGTGACCTTGAGGGAGAGGCGCTGTTGCATGTAATGAGGTCCTACAGTGTAAAGGGTTAGTTTAGTGTTAAATATGTTAAACCTAGCACTTTGAATTTGGCCTGGAAGCATACTGGCAGTCTTTATTGGGTCTGTGACCATACAGTAAAGTTTGATTGATTGATTGATTGATTGACTGATCGATCGATCGATCGATCCAGGTCAAGGGAGATGAGGACAGAACAGCCAATATCTGATTCTCTTTTGATATTTCATGAGTAGTATGACCCCGCTGAGATCAGATAACAAGCTCCCTAATCAGTCAGGTTGACCTCCCAACAACCAGATTTTCATCTTTCAGAATTCATCTTCAGCCTGTTAGCCCTCATCCAGCCCATAATCTTGGTCAAATAGCGCTCCAGGATCTCTACAGCTTCCACTGCTGAGGATGAGAAAGAGAGATGGCGCTGAGTGTCATCAGTGTACTGATGTCAGTATCAGATCTCCAATTGACTTCCCCCAGTAGCTTCACATAGATGATGAACAGCAAAGGGGAGATGATCGACCCCTGTGTGACATCACCTTGTAGCACCCATGGGGATGAAACAGCATCCCCAAACTAACCATTTGACACAGGCCACCATGAAAGGAAACAAAGCTAGTACAGTGCTGACCTCCAGTCCCCAAACCTGTCAACCAGTTGAGGGGGATACCATGACAACCAGTTGAGGGGGATACCATGACAGATGCAGAACCACTAACATGGCCATAGCCTCCTATAACTGGTTATCTGGCCGAGCAGTCATAACTGATTCCCATGGTGTGACTCAAACCCTAAAATGGATTCAAACTACAGCACAGTATTGGTAACCTCCAAGAATATGCCAGATCTGGAGGAAAGAAAACTTCCAGTTTATACTTGCTTTGGGATAATTGGTCTAGCTACATAAAGGTCTTTCTTTCTGTTGATAATTGTTATTTATTGACCGGCTATTTGTGTTCACTGACGTAAAACAAGTTTTAAACTAATTGGCTCAGGCTGTTGATTAATGTATTGCTCAGTCCCTTCTGTGAGTTCTTGATCTCTTGTGTATGGCTATGAATAAGCAACCTCCAAAATGTCCTGCCCTTATGAGCCCCTCTCAGCTCCTGCAAACTGAAAGCTGTGGTTCCTTTAGAGCAGTGGTTCCCATGATGGGGGTCAGGACCCCTTCAGGAGTGGGGGGTTGATCAACCATTTCACAGGGGTTGCCATAAGCCAATGAAGAAAAAGGCACAAACTGCTTGGGTCTGGTCGGTGGAAGGAGGTGGGGGAAGAGTGAGTTACAGCTTGATATGTTGGAGGGGATGTCAGTCAATGGCACCGGAGGCTGCAATTGGCTGAGGGTGCCTGCAGAGGGAAGTTCTCTATGGCACCTGCAGCATTTGCCTGCCAAAGGGGGCTTGTGGCCTCTTCCAAGTAGGGCAAGGGGGTCACCACAACATGAGGAATTGTAGTAAAGGGTTGCGGCATTAGGAAGGTTGGGAACCACTGCTTTAGAGTGTCAGTCCTCCTCATACTCAACCTCCTTCTTTTCCTGCTACCTTTAACTTTTCCCAGCATGATCATCTTTTCCAGAGAATGTTGCCTTTTTGTTATTTTTGCCGCCAGAGATAGTTCAGGGTGCATTTGCGCTAGGACTCACATGTTTGTCTTTCTTGCAGTCCTGAGGTGCCTGCAAGGTGCTCTCCTAGCACCATATTTCAAAGAAATCATTTCTTTCCCCTGCCAGCTTTTTTACTGTTCAGCTGTCACATCTGTATATGGTGATCAGGAAGGCAATACTGTTGACGTCCAGTGTCCAGTGACCTATATCCTTACACCTGATCTTTTCTAATTTCTTCCCCGCTGCTACGTCATGCTGTAAAAACTCCCCACATGACACCCAGTGTTAGTGCATGCAGAAATGCTCCCCCCACCTCCCGAGTTAAAGGACCTATATTTATGGAGAATCAATTTTGACTAAGTACTACGAAGAACTTTCTGAAAGTCAAAGCTGTTCAACAGTGAAACAGACTGCTTCAGGAAGAGCCTTGTTGGGGTGCAGTCGTTAAACTGCTGTACTGGAGCTACAGCTACGCTCATGACCTGGGGTTCAATCACAGGTAACAACTCGTGGTTGACTCAGCCTTCTGTCCTTCTGAGGTCGGTAAAGAGAATACCTAGCTCTTGGGGATGCGGCGTGTGTGTGTGTCAGTGTGTAGCCTGCATAAATAAACTGTAAACTGCCCAGAGAGTGCTTTAAGCACTATGGGGCAGTATATACGCAGAACAGTTAGCTTTGCTTTCCTTCATTGAAAGATTTTAAGTGGTGGTGAATAGCCATCTATCAGGATTGTTTTAGCAGTGAACTCCCTGTTTCTACAGTGAATTGGGCTTGCTGACAGTTGAGCTCCTTTTAGCTCTAGGATTCTTTGCTGAAATGGTTAATAACCCCCTTGGGTCCTTTCAAGGAAAAAGGCAGGATAGGAATAGTTTGAATGGATGGATGGATGCTTTCCTGTAGTATCTCCAAGTGGTATTGTAAGTTTTAACCATTGGCCATGCTGTTTGGGGTTGGTGAGAGTTGGAGTTTAAAACAAGGGGAGGGCACCAGATTGCTTTCTTTGTGTTGTAGCATTCTCTCTCATCCCACTCATATATTGAACTGGCCTGCTGTGACAATAAATGCAATTAATGTCATAAAATTGCTTAGATGATTTCTCACTTGGTTATTGTACTGGCAGTGTCATTTGGAGCACATAGTTGCATTTAGTTGCATCCATGTTCAGAGTAGGCACTACTAGAATATGGATCACTGAACATATGTAAACTCATGTTTTTAACAGGTCTGTTCTAGTTGAGACTAATAATGGATTTGAGTAATTTATTCTCTGTGTTGATTGCATTCTCTCAGTCCCACCGCTCTCTTGGGCACATAATGTGTAGAGTTGCCATTCCCACCCTCTTAGGGATTTGTTATCTAGATGGACTTCTGATTCAGATTCAACAAGAAGTAAAGAACAGTTTTCTTTTCCTGTCTTTAAATTTCCCAGCATATAAAATCAGACTATGGCTCTGTTTTCCTACTTCCCCTTGTAAAAGGCAGATGCTAATAAGTGATGCCTTTCTGCCTTCACTGACTATACCTGTCAAGTGTCATGTTTTGGCTGGGACACTAGTGTTTTTGCAGCGTTTGTCCCGCCATCTTCCCAGAACATTTATTTTATCAGAAATGTCTCAGGCAGTGGTGGTTGAAGAGAGCGAGGCGAGCTCCTTGGATCGAGCATGGCATTTCCCCTTTTCTTAGCTCCTTTTGATCCTCTCTACTCTTTGACCTTCTTTTGGCTCAAAGGACAGTAGGCTGTGCCTGGAGTGGGGGTGGGGGTGTATTGGGTACATTACACCTCCCTCCTCCCATCCCGGCCAGCGCTGGGGAAAACTTGACAGCTATGTTCACTGACACAGAATGAAGTTGGCCTGGTTGTTGGTGATCAGCAGACTATCTTGGCAGACCTTTAATGCCTCTTTATTGGCATCTTCAGGAAGTTCATTTTACTGGCCAGCTTTCTGCAGAAGAAACATCAGAACTGAATTGTTATAATCTGTCCAGTTTATTAGTTTAGGGCAGAAGGGCAATATGTTGTGATGATAAACAAAATTATTTGTTAACTCTTTATAAAATAAACAGATGTTCTCTGAGTGGTTCCCGAAACAGTTGCCTCATTAAAGAAACAACGTAAAGCTATAAGAACTATTAAAAAGCAAAACGTCTCCCAGACAATCCATTGCTTCCAGTCCCTAAGCAGAGGCATTTAGAGCAAAGGTTTTGTTAATATATATGGGAGAAGGCAGTCTTTGTTGAAGGATGTTTCTTATATTGTATCTCTAGACTAGAAGAGTGCAAGGTCTCTTGTGGTTCTTTGCCACAAAGAGAAGAATAATTGCTGCCTTGCTGAAAGCAAACATGTGCAGTGGTACCTTGTATAAAGGAATCAATTCGTTCCAATGAAATTATGTTAAGCAAATTTTCCTTTATACAAATTCCCATAGGAATGCATTGAAAACGGAGTGATCCCAATTTTATGTTGTACGGATTTTCCCCATAGTCAATTATGTTAAGCAAATTTCCCCTATCTCCAGAATTTTTATGTTGTACAAATTTTATGTTATACAAGCTGTTTGTTATACAAGGGTCCACTTGTATGCTTAAGGCACACATGCCATACTGGTGAACTGGTGAGTGACTCTCTTCTCATCAAATGTTATAAAGAGGAAATACATTTATAATTTGAAAACCTCCATGGAAAAACTAGTAATTTTGTAGGTAAAGCAAATACTGCCTTGGAACACCTACCTCCACTGGTGAGTTGTATGATAGAGTTTACATTACTCTGCTTTTGATTTTCAGGTACTCTTCTTCCTAAAGATGGGAAGGAAACTGGACCTTTCCAAACTGACAGATGAAGAGGCCAAACATGTTTGGGATGTAGTTCAGCGGGATTTTGATCTGCGTAAAAAAGAGGAGGAGCGTTTACGGTGAGTGCCTAAAACATGGTGAAACTACTCCCGTGGTTCCTCAAAGCTGAATATGAGGGGGGGTTTAGCATACAATGTGCCAAATGAAAACCATTTTAAAATTAGCAATTAAAAAGATTACAGAGTATAGCCTGTGTGTTGATGTGATAAAATATGTTTTACAGTATTTGTACTATGGCAGATGTTTTGAAATCTAAAAGGTGCTGAATTTTAATACATGGTTGTGGTCTATTGTTAAATCATATGGAAGCAGAAGAAAAATGATTGAATGAATATGTGATGTTCAAGGAAAAAGGCCCCAACATTGAATGATTGATTACATAAGAACATAAGAAGAGCCATGCTGGATCAGGCCAAAGGCCCATCTAGTCCAGCTTCCTGTATTGTACATGGGTGTAACATCACCGCAGCATATCAAGTTCGGAATTCTCATTGGAGAACAGCAACTCACAACATTTACAAGGTTATGGAAGTTTGGGGATGGCTGTAACTCATTGAAGACCATTCTAATTAGTACGTCCCACATCACTGGTGCTTGGGATAAGTGGAGCACAGATGGTTTGGTGATGATCCGATGGAGGAATGGTGAGCTCCGGTGGAACTACAACAGTGGTTCTCAACCTGTGGGTCCCCAGATGTCCCTGGACTGCAACTCCCAGAAATCCTGGCCAGCTCAGCTAGTGATGAAGACTTCTGGGAGTTGCAGTCCAGGAACATCTGGGGACCCATAGGTTGAGAAGAACTGAACTACAAGAAGCAATGTCCCCTATGGATTCCTATAACCTGACTGAGAAGTGGCTCTGAGGATGTCTTCCAAGACAGTCTGCAGGCAGCACAGAGAGTTAAATGGGGGAAGGAAGGAAAATCCTGTACAATTGCCAGTGGATCATTGGATTTCGCCCTTAGTGGAGATGCTGAACAAGGTGGCTTCATGCACTCCTGGCAGTATTCTTTTTGATTCAGAAAGTCTACCAAAAGATGCAAAGCCAGACTGCAAGATCGGCGGATAGGATAAATGAAAACAAAGTGCAAGCATAAAGCAGACTGGTGTTGATCAAAGGCAGTCCTGGAAGACAGGGAGGAGACATACCTTGGGGAAAGCAAGGGATTCCAAGGCAGAGGGAGCAATGGAGCAGAAGCTCTGGCCTCATGCATGGTGACCTGTGAGACAATGGCTGCTATCTCACAGCCGGAAAAACTGGCTCAAACTAAAATGCGGCTTTCCCCCAGGAATGGTCATGTGGTTGAAGATGCGGTTCCTGTGTCCCCACAGTTGCAGTTTAAAGAAGTGCATCTTTTGTGTCCCCACGACTGGGAACCATGTCTGTTAGTATGAGAAAATCCCCTCCTCCCAGGGTTTGCTTATCGACATATCAGCTTCCAACTGTCATTGCTTACTGAACGCAAATGTGTTCTGTTTTAATTTTCTGTGCACTATGGCGTTTACCTCATGGGTAAACCATGTGTTACATGCCTAAAGCGGGTGCTAGCAGAAATAAGTTAAACATACAGTGGTACCTTGTATAAAGGAATTAATTCGTTCCAAATGAAATTCTGTGAAGCAAATTTTCCTTTATACAAATTTCCCATAGGAATGCATTGAAAACGGAGTAATCCCTAATTGCGACCATTTTTATGTTGTATGGATTCACCCCATAGGCGTTTCTGTTAAGCAAATTTCCCCTATCTCTGAAATTTTTTATGTTGTACAAATTTTATGTTATACAAACTGCTTGTTATACAAGGGTCCACTGTACTTAGACTAGACATAGTTTGGATTTAGTATTGTGTTCCCCTGCTACCCCTTCCAAGGGGAGGAGCCCTTGGAAGGGCCTTTTTTTCATGGGCTCCATGAACACAAAGAGGCAGGGATACTTGTAAACAGAATGTGTTGGTTTCAGTACTGCGAAATTGACACTGAGCTTTTGACGTACCGATATCGCAAACTGGCAATTTCTTTAAAAAAAAATACCGAAAGACACTATAACTGGGGTGAAAAAGTTTTGAAGCAATTTTTCTGTGTCCCTCCGGACTCAAGTACCGGTTAAAAATCCGCATCGGAACACAGACAATTTTTTAACCGCCTCGTGACTAGGTACTTGGAAAGTCCGCTGGGTCGCACTAAAGTGGGCGTAACCACACTTTTAAAAAAAAGTCCGCTGGACGTGGGGACATGGTTTTATGAACCACATCTTCAAGCAGTTTGAAGCGGTTTTTAGTGGTTGTGGGATAGCAGCCACAGGGAACAGAACCACATTTTGTATGCAGACAGGGTACAGTTTATTATGAAGAATGAAAGGCCTGGTGTTTGGAACTGCTATAAGCTTGCCTGCTCATTTTCATGCAGTTTCATTGGTCATTAGGGACAGATGAAGAAGCTGATGGTTTAGTCTTGATCTAAGTAACCATGTCTGTGATCCACACTACTTCTGGCTTCTCATAAAAAGGATCTGATTAGAGTTACAAGCCTACCTATCATTATTTTGCTTACCTATTTCTTACCAGGAGATCATGTTTGACAAGTTAATGTGGCAATATGCTCATTGCATCTCTGTGTTTTCTGAGATCGGACCATTCAATTATGAAATCATGTGTGCTGGATTTTCCGGACAGAAAAAGGTGATCCGAGTTGGGTCAAACAAGTGGTAAACTCTTATTTAAAGAAAGTGCTTTGAGATTGTTTGACTGGTCTGCTGTCAACTGAAGGGTCTTTTCCAGTGATAGGAGGGAATGTTATCTTTTTGATTATAACTCTTGGAATACTCTCGTCAGCACGGCAGGTGCTTGATTCTCTTCTTTTAATAATTATGATACTTTAGCTGAAGGAGCAGGGGTGGACTATTAAAGCATATCCACAAATACAGTGCCCTTCGTGGCACCATAGTAGGGATCTCTGGAGGATGCTCGGACTGGAAAACAGGCATTGTCCTTGCTCATACAGTGGAACCTTGACTTACATACTGCTTGACTTGCATCGTATTTGACTTGCAGCAAGAAGGGGCCTGACTTGAGTCGCAGGCTTTGACTTACATCTCGGAGCCCCGGCACAAGGCACCGGAATTGGGTGGCAGACACAACCCAGCATCGCGGCTGCCGCCTCCAAACTGCTCCTGCCTTCTTCCCCTCCTCCGGCAGCGGTGGCTTCGGCGAGGCCAGCTCAGAGCATCTGGAGCTGGTCCTCGGCCTCACCGAAGCCGCAGCTGCTGCCGGAGGAGAAGAAGGGCCGGGAGCTCGGGGGTGGCCTCGCTGCTTAGACAGTCGGCTCAGTCTTGTAAAAATCTGGCTGCAGAAGTCTGGTCCACAATGGAAGCATTTTAGTTGGGGAGCTGTAAAGTTGTGGGACTCTAATGGTAAGCATAGAGTTGTTCAGAACTTGGAACGTCAGGTTAAAAATCAGTAAAACTTAAATGTTAGACATTGTTTCTATGCACATTAAAAAGTGGAGGCGTATAATTTGTGGACTATAATTCCACTGCCTCCTCCTCTCTTTGAAGAGACATTTCATTTACATCCCCAGAAGGAATCTCCTATCCCAGTCAAATTTGTGTTAAATTTCTGTTTTCGGGGGTCTTTTTCATCATCTGGAACGGATTAATCCGCTTTCCCATTACTTTCTATGGGAAACGTTCATTTGACTTAAGTCATGTTTGACTTAAGTCTAGACCACTGGAATAGATTAATGACGTAAGTCAAGGTTCCACTGTACTTGTATCTCAGTGCAGTTTGTGTCCTTTTGACCCATAAATGGGCTGACTCAGAAATGTGGCCTCCTTGTTCATAGTCCTTCGTTCGGTTATGTTTCTTTTTAATATTCTAATATGAGAGAATATGAGAGACATGATATAAAATGTTAGAAATTAGGTTTTTTTATAGAGCTGTCTGCCTTTCTTGTGACAACAGTCCTGTTAAGTAGACTAAGCTGAACGATCTTACTAACTGAACAGCATACAGTTGTTTGGTTGAGTGGACAAAGGAAGAGTCTCCAGTCCACAACTTGAGTTCTTTAACCATTTCACTGCCCTGGTTTTTGAAAGGCCAAACATGTTTGGGACATAGGTCAGCTGAATCTGTCCAAATGGCTTCTCCTGGCCAGTGCAGGAGATTCTGCAGAAAATCAAATGAACCAATTAAATAAGTATTAAAGTTAAAGGTTTCCCCCGCACTTGTGTGCTAGTTGTGTCTGACTCTAGGGGTGGTACTCATCTCCATTTTTAAGCCAAAGAGCCAGTGTTGTGCAAGTCCGTGGCCATGTGGCCGGCATGGCTGAACGCATTTCTGTGCACAGTGCACTGTTTACCTTCCTACTTTTTGTAAAGTGGTACATGCTTACCTACTTGCATTTACATGCTTTCAAACTTCTAGGTTGGCAAGAGCTGTGGTTAACAGCGGGAACTCACTCCACTGTATGGCACCCAGGATTCGAACCACTGAGCTGTCAACTTTGCAGCCAACAGTTTCAGCACTCTAGCTGAACACATTTGCATTCTTTTAGATGACACATCTGCTAGATTCTATTCATGTGTTTTTGTGTGTGTGTGTGTGTGTGTGTGAGAGAGAGAGAGAGAGAGAGAAAGAGACAGAGACAGAGACAGACAGAGACAGAGACAGACAGACAGATAGACACACACACACACACACACACACACAGAGAGAGAGAGAGAGAGAGAGAGAGAGAGAGAGAGAGAGAGAGAGAGAGAGAGAGAGAGAGAGAGAGAGAGAGAGAGAATCCTGGTGGCTCATACCTTCTGTATTCTTTGGATTACTATCTGAACTACAGTTTATTGTATATACTTGAATATAAGCCTAGTTTTTCAGCCCTAATTTTGGGCTGAAAAAAGGGGCCCTCGACTTATATGCGGGTCAGTACTTTTAGCCACTGAGGCAAGTGCTTGGGTCAGTGGCTAAAAGTCATTTTAAACATTGCATGCCACTTCTCGTGACCCCCCCCCCTCTGCATCACAGGGGAGTGGCACGCAATGTTTAAAATGATTTTTAGCCACTGACCCAAGCACTTGCATCAGTGGCTAAAAGTCATTTTAAACATCACACACCAGTCCCCCAGCTCACAAAGGAGGAGCTGTCAGGCCCTGCTGCATTTCCCACCCTAGACTTATACTCGAGTCAATATGTTTCCCCAGTTTTGGGGGGTTAAATTATGGGCCTCGACTTCTACTCGGGTGGACTTATACTTGAGTATATACGGTGTTTTCCCACACAAAGTCTGGAAGTCTGAATGGATCCTCTGAAGAATAGATTAACAGTGAAAATAGTATGATAGCTCTGGAAAGAAATTATAATCAAATATAAAATAGTCAAATAACAGATTGATTTTGTTAACAAATCCATTCAATACTGAACAATGGAGAACTGCAGGAGAATTGAAGTTTCAGTGAAGATTAACAATTGAAAGCCCTTTTCAACAAGATAGAATTAGAGGTTTTAGCAGACAGGCCAAGTTACTCATACCACTCCATATATATAGTGGTATGAGTAACTTGGCCTGTCTGCTTATATATATAAATTTTATATATATATAAAAGAAATCTTAAATTATACACTTTTAAAAGCTGGGGTTTTCCTTGACAAACTAGCCCAAGGATGTGAAGGGAAAATGTCTAGAATTAAATGGGGGAGGGGAGAAGGGAAAACTTAATTCACTCCTGTTAAAGCAATTATTTATTTTAAGGGAAGAGGCAGGACATGAATCATCTGCATGGGAGGATCCTTTTAAGAGTACATTTACATTATGGCTTTACAGTATCCATAATCAGGAAAAAATATTTTCCTATGTCCATGGTGAGCAGAGCGTACTATGAGTAGTCCAAGCAGAAAAAGCATTTTTAGCATAGATAATTGGCAAAAATCTTAGAGGCTCTTTATGTTCTAATAAACACCGCCCTTTTCTTTAAAGAGTGCTGCCAATTTTACTGCTCAGGACATATTGTCCAGAAATATTGAGTGGTTAGTTTTTTTCAACTTACAGATCCCAGGAAAGAAGCAGAGTGCTAAAACTTGGAAATAAAACATTAAAATGGATATTTATAACCAAATTAACATTCAGTTTTTTTAAAATCAATATATACTTTCAAAAATAGTGTTTTAAAACATTGCATAAATGATTCTAATAATTTTATTCCTTTGAAACGTAGATGTAAATATTCTTACAAGTTGAGGTAGGGGGAAGGCCTGAACTTTTGACCCTGCTAGCCAGGATCCAGTGAGTTTCAGGATAACTTTTTAATTCCTTCCTGGCTGAAAAGATAGTAAAAAGAGTTTCTATTTCTGTCATAAAACTATTTTAAAATGCATTTTTAAAATAGAGAATAAATATTCAGAAGCTCAATCATTTAACCTGTGAAAATCTTTTTTCTTTGCGGTTAGAGATGATCTACCTTGATGTTAGCAGAAATCGGATGCCTGCCTCGTGCATTTTGTCATTGTGTAATTGTTAGATAAGGAAGAGGAGGGGACCCTCCAATGCTATGTGCCATCAAGTCACTTCTGATGTGCTGTGACTATGGGGTCCGTCTAGACTGGCTGCTTGAATGTGGATTGGCTACAAAGGGTCTGTTGAGGTGGGAAGGAGGAGTGGTGTGCCATTTGTAAAGCGTATGACTTTTTGTAGCCCTATCAGGTATCCTGAACGAAGGGGTAGGGAAAGTGGGTTCTCTTCTCCCATGCTGCACATCCATTTAAATTTGGCCAGGTTTAACTTGTGAATAAGAAGACGGCAGCTGAGAGAGCTGCAGCGTGAGGAGAGAACGTTGGGGAGAAGTTTGAGGAGACAGAAGGGAGGTCACCACCCAATTTTCCTTTGCTTTCTCCTCAGTTGGGGTTCCACTGGTGCTCTGAGGCATTCCGTGAGCAGAGCCCGTGGGTTCAACGTACCTCTTCCCTTCCCTGCCATTTCTCTCAGACCTCATTCAGGGGGCTGGAACGACTTTCCTTTTTGCTTGTTTGTTAAAAAAAATAAGCTCATATTGGAATGACAAGGTATCAATCTAATATATCACTGAGTTGTCTCCTCAGTTAATGGCACCCCCAGTGTCACTTTGGTGAAAGTACCCATCTGTGAAGTTTAAAACGCTTTTATAATCTCAATGAATCAGGCTGAATAGATTGCATGCCTCTGCCGAGCTGGTCTGATGCAGAGGAAGGTTAAGTAGAGGGAAAGGTTCTAAGTAGAAACAAGACAAGGTTTTTGCTTCCATGCTAAAGAGTGCCATCAGAATTCCGTATACCGTACCATGAGTGTTTGTGGCAATTTCACTTCCAAAATGTCATATTTATTATTTACCGTTCTTGTCTGCTTTGCATCTGATGTTAGATTATTTTCTGTTTTTGCTGCCCCTTCTTCCTAGCAGTGTTTTTCTTGCAGGTTCTTGAGTCAACTCATCATGTGTTAAGTCTACCTCTTTCCCCCACTTTAGCAATATAGTCTATTCTGGTTATTGGCAGTTATGAGCATGGTTAGACTCATTTTTGCTGTAGTGAAAATTCAGGTTTACCTGAGAGGTTAAAGGGTGTGTATGTTGCAGGTGTTGTACCTACTCATAGCTTTGCTTCGCCATTTCATTAAGTGCCAAGCAGTCGTTCAAATTATATTGCCACACAGGGACTACAGCCACAACACGTCTGTGTTCTCCCAGGAACCATAGTGCAGATCTGGAAGTTGAGTCATGGTAACTGGACTTCTTTTCTTGAGAGACTGAAACATTTCACTGCTCATCCAAACAGCTTCATCAGTCTGAGGAAAGTTAGTAGCTTTTCAAACTCTCAAGAAAAGAAGTCCAGTTGCCATGACTCAGCTTCCAGATAAACTCACCTGGATGACTGAGACTCTTCACAGACATTAGTATAGATTATGTGCTCATCATCTGGAATGCTCTAGCACTGAGTAATTCTATACGAAAGTAATTTCTGTTGGAATTTGTGTACAGTGCATGTATATTTAAACTCCCATTTTGAAAAGCCAGGGAATTCAATTCTTAAAAAAAAAACAATGAATGTGGGATGTTGTACTTCTGTTCTCAAGATTCCAAAAGCCAGGAAATGACCCAGTATTGTTGCAAAATATCTTGCCCGCATTGCCAACAGGAAAAGAGATGCCAAGCTGTAACATGGCATATGGCAGTCTGAACGTTGACAGCACCAGTGACAGCAGTCATGTTGGTCTACAGCTTCCTCTCTTCTGCCCACTACCGTTCACACTTGCTGAAAAATTTGTATATTCAAATTGTCCCTCACTAAGTCTGAGTGTTTTAATATGTGCTAAGCTATAGTTTCTTTATATTTTATTTCTTTAGTTGATTTATATAACAACAGATTAGTGCAAAGCACTACTCTGGGCAGTTTATGACAGCCATTAAAAGGTACAGTGCCTGAGATGCAGAGTGTGCCCGGCTTCATGATGGGATATGGGATCAATGGCATAATGAGATAGACACATGGACATCATGGGATCCATCAACTCCACAACCATCCCATGACGTTCTATCTCAGCATGGTGTTTCGAGACCACAGCAATAATCATCTAGGGGCCCTCAACATCACAGCTGAAATGAACTGCCATAACACTCAAAACAAGTGAACTTTGACTCAATTACAGTATCAGTAAAAATTTGATCTTGTCTAGGACCTTTCACAGAGAACCGGACACTGAACTATAGTTACAGATCCTGGTTAAATTAAAATATAAGATGTTTATTACTTTAGAAGGCTTATCTGCTCTCTTTTGGCTACAAGAGCCCCCAAGATGACTTATGACATAGATGTAAAACATATTCAATGAAACCATGATATTACTAAAGCAAAATGAAGTGTTCTGCTTATATATTGCCTCATAGAACTTCAAGCACTCCCCTCTGAGTGATTTACAATTTAATTATTCAGACTACACATTGCACCCCCCAGCAAGCTGGGTACTCATTTTACCCACCTCGGAAGGATGGAAGGCTGAGTCAACTATGAGCCAGCTACGTGGGATTGAACCCCAGGTCGTGAGCACAGTTTTAGCTGCAGGACAGGCATGTAACCCCTGCTCCACGAGGCTCCTACTACAAGACATATTACTACATCACAATTGCACAATGCATATCTGGAGCCAGACATGTTTCTTCTGGGCAATGATGCAGTTTGTATATTCAGTGGAGTTGTTCAGAGTAATTCCTAGCCACACTAGCAACCTGTACATCCAGGACCATATTAGGTGAAGAAAAACCATGCAGACTGCTAATTTCCCCTAGTGACTGGAGTGCTCTTATCTGGTGGGTTGTAACCTGCATGAATTGATTTTGGATGGGGATGGAAGCAAAATGGGAGTCTGTGGAGAGTGTTGGAGAGGGGGGAGCAGGAGCGCACCCTTGGCAAAGAAGCACAGATACAGTGGAACCTTGACTTACATACTGCTTGACTTACAGCATATTTGACTTGCAGCAAGAAGGGGCCTGCTTGACTTGAATCACAGGCTTTGACTTACATCTTGGAGCCCCGGCGCAAGGCACCGGAATCGGGCGGCATCCACAACCCAGCATCGCGGCTGCCACCTCCAAACTGCTCCTGCCTTCTTCCTCTCCTCTGGAGCTGGTCCTCGGCCTAACCGAATCCGCCACTGCTGCCGGAGGAGAAGAAGGGCCGGGAGCTCGGGGCTGGCCTCGCTGGTTAGATAGTCGGCTCAGTCTGTCAAGGTTCCACTGTATTTTGTATGATTCAACACACTTTGGAATTTAAACCTGGCCTTGGAGGTTGGTGAATTTGATTCAGTGGAACGGAAGGCAACTTAGTTTCCTTTTGATGACTGGTGCTGAAAACACTCTGGATATCGCCCAACGGTTGTTGTTATGAGGTATCAATTTGTTTCAGAGTCATGGCAACACTGTGTTAGCGACTTCCAAAGAACCTGTCATGAATGGTCCTGCTCAGCGGCTGCGAACTCAACAACATGGCATCTTTTCTCCAGTCCATCCCACTTTGCCTTCAGCCTGTTTCCAGCATGATTGTCTTGACCAGTGAGAGTGGTCTTCTCATTCTTTAGTCCTGTTGGCTTCAAGAGAGAGTCCTGGCTTGGTTTCTTTAAGCACCCACTTATATGGCTTTTTGGTAGCTTCACGAATATCTCCTCCAAAACCATGTATCAAACGAAGAGATTTTTTTCTCTCCTGACTTTCTTCCCTGTCTAACTTTCACATTCATACCTCACAATCAGGACTACTCAATACTGTAATCAGTAGCACAGATTATCTTTGCCCTGGGCTCCGGTGACACAACATTGTAATTGATTATCTTTCCTAGATCCTTGATAACTGTGATTCCATGTTTCAGTCATCTAATTTTGTGGCTTGAGTCTCCATTTGGATTCACGATTGAAATGAACTACAAAAAGGTGTAATTGTTTTAATTTCTTTGTTGTCATTGTTAGAGATACCGTATGTTATTCTTCTGTGGACAAGATCTTTTCTTTTTTACTTTTCATCTGAATTTCGCAGTTTCTTATAGAATCATAGAATAATGAAGCGAGGATGAATCTATAAGGCCACTGAATCCAACTCCCTGCTCAATGCAGGAATAAAAATCTTATTTCTTTCACCCTCAAGAGCCATTTCAAGTCATTTTTGCTTTTTTCTCATAAATATGCTGTCATCTGCTGCTCTTATATTTTTAATATTCCTTCCACCAGTATTCATTCCTATTTCATCTGGATCTAATCCAGCTTTCCATTTCATATACTCTGTATGCAGATTGAATAGCTAAGGAGATTTGCTTTGCATAATGGAACATTTATGCATTAGTCCTATAGGTCGGTAAAATGAGTACCCAGCTTGCTGGGGGGGGCAATGTGTAACCTGCACACTGTAATTAAAATTGTAAACCGCCCAGAGACTACTTGTAGTAGTATGGGGCGGTATATAAGCAGAACACTTTTAGTTATTCTTTTAGTTTATTCTGTCTTGGGCATAGGCATTTATGTTAAACATTTCTAGTCTGGGGGTTATGTTTCTAGTCTGTGGCTTTGTTTCTCACATTTGTTGGCATTTTGGCGAGGGTTTACAAGATTCAGTCTCTGTACACCTGGTGATTTATTCATTCTAAGTACTTTGATACAGGGTTTCACTTTGCTTTTTTAAATTTTGGAATATTCACAGGACATTCTTTTTAAAAGGAATGCTGTATATTATCCTTCATGTCCCCTTCAATATACATGTTGTGCTTCTTTTCTTTTTCTTATTGTGGTCATATAATATGCTTCCTCTTCCTCTTGATCTTTCAGCATTGATAATCTCTGTGTAAATTTCACTTCGATTTTATGGAAGAAATCTCTTGTTTTTCTTTTTCTTTTTTCTTGTTTTCTCTTCCCTTTTTTGCACTGAATATGGCAGTATTTTCCTTCATTACCACATGACAGGCCCTGAAAAGTTGCACCAGTTATATGAAAGCATTTCTCTTCTAAAACCACAGAATGTCCTGACTTGTGCCAGATCATGGGGATAAAGTGTTTCCAGAAGTTCCATTAACATTTTTACTGCACTTGTATAAGTGTAGTGTTGATAACCATATTCTATCCATATTCTATTTTATGGGAAGTAAAGTAAATTTATAGCTTGATATTTAATGTTGCCATGTTTCTGGGCAGCTGGATTCTTAAAAGCATGTTTCAGTACAGAAAAGGTAGCACTTCCCATCTGCAATGTAGAGCCAAATCGTACGGGAAATTTGTCATGAGGCTCTGAGTGTCATTATGAAGACGGTTCATGTACTTTGTCCCTAAGGCTTCCACATTGTCCTTTTCCCATTCACTCAAATACACTTACTCCCCTTTTAAACTCCCATCAGCATACTTTTAGTCCTGGACCAAAAGTGCCTGCTGTGATAGAAACATTTCCTATCTTATTTTGCTTCCTCAGTGGATGGGGAACTGACACATGGACAAAAGAAATGTCACTGCTTTCTTCGCATTAACTCAGTATACCAAGTACATTTTCTGACAACAAAATTAAGCTGCTAACATGGAGCTCGATGAATAAGCAAAAGCAAATTGGTCTGCTTATATACCACCCCGTACCACTTCAAATAGTCTCTGGGTGGTTTACAGTTTTTAATTACATTATGCAGGCTACACATTGCCCCCCCCCCCCGGCAAGCTGGGTACTCATTTTACCGACCTCAGAAGGATGGAAGGCTGAGTCAACCATGAGCCTGCAACCTGGGATTGAACCCCAGGTCATGAGTACAGTTTTAGCTGCAGTACAGGCATTTAACTACTGCGCTATGAGTAGATGTAAACAATCCTAGCTTTCTGTAATACTAGCTCTAGAGAATGATTTGAGCTTATTCAACAAAGCTGTTTCTCTCACTAAAAAGTTGGAGTGTCAATACTTGAAGCCGTGGTTAGGTTATGAACGACTTCTTTCCTTATATCAGTACCTCCTTCCTTTCTATGTAAATGGGATGTGCCGTAAATGGAGCATACTTCTCTCCCTTGCCTGCTCAGGCCATTGGCCCACTCATCAATCCCAGTGTGCCCTCTCCCCGGCCTCTGCCTCCTCCTCAATCACTCAGCAGCGGCCTAGCAGGCTTCTCTGCCCTTGCCTCCTTGTCTGTGTGGGTGGCCACCAGAGGAGGAGGTGGGGGGTGGAAGTGTGTGCTGCAATGACTGAGTGGGCCATTGCACTGAGGAGGCAGGGAGAAAAGTGCTCCTCACCCAGGGAGTGGGTGAGTATGCAGAGGAGGTGGGAGAGGGGACAGCACGGCGCCCACACTTGTGTGGGCACAGTGCTGAACTGGGTCAATTGTACATGCTCCCATCTCTCAGGTGTATACTGTGTATGTGCACGTGTATGTACCTACTGTTTAAAAGACAAAAAGAAAAGAGAAGCCTAGGTGCCTTAGCTGTGAGGTGGATCCAGTTGACGTATCCAGGCTTTTTGGTTTTACACAGTCAATAATAATAATAATAATAATAATAATAATAATAATAATAATAATAATTATTATTATTATTATTATTATTATTATTATTATTATTATTATTATTATTATTATTATTATTATTATTATTATTATTATAGGCAGCTGGGCTTTGATGCCTGTCTTTCAGATGATAGGTGAGCCTGTGACCAGAGGCTTGAATCTCAGAAGGAAAGGTGGGCTGTTGTCTCCTGGTGGCAGTCACAGAGGCAAAAAAAAAAGGGAGGGAGGGAGGTGGCAGTGGGAAGTGGGGGGGGGACTGTTATTTCCCCTCCTCCCCCAACAGCCTGGTGTCTTACAAAAAATAGGACTGACGAATCAACAAGCCAATTTGCTGTTTATCGGGGAATGCGGTTGGAAGTTCATGAACTGCCATTTCCCTGGCTTGTGTTCATCTCCACATATGAACATAAACTTACCAGATTTTTTTGCCTTATCCTTTCTAATCTCGTTTACCTCTCCTCTGCTCCAGGTTAGGCTGTCCACTGTTGCCTAATGACACCAGCTTTAACAGCGTGGCCTCTTTTGTTGTTGTTCCCTGGCGCTTCCCCCAAATCCATGTTCCCTCTTGGCACTGGCAGAGATCATCACTGGCTTATCTTTTGCTTATACTCCCACTGCCTTCGTACAGTTTTGTTAAGCTAAATAATTTTTCACGAATGCATTGGTTTTTATTACAGCTTATACAGGGTAAAGGTTAAACCAAATGGTGGAGTGGACCTGCCTACCTCCTTCTGTGCTCTTTCCCCTTCTTATTGGCTTTTTGTTATCTATTTCCAGGTACGGTATTTCATACCAGTGCAGGATGTTTTAAGGCTGGTATCCATGAATTAATCAGTCCAACACAGAAAGGTGACTGTGACTTCATTTTTTCGTAGTTGCATTACTGTTTAATTTTCTTCCACCTTGACTGGCTTCCTAAAGTCAGCACCTTTTTGTCTGTCTTCATGGAAGTTTTTATATGTCACTCTACAGTACTTTCAGACTTTGTGAAAGTGTCTATACAGATCATACTTCTATTTCTGCTGCTTCTATTTTCTGAAGCAGAAAATACTTTGGTGAAGGATTTGCAGTGCTAAGGTAGGCAATGTATCTTAATCATTCCTAAAGTTAAAAAAAAAAAACCAGTTTCCAACCTACATGAAAAAAAAGCCTTCTGGGGCCCATCCTACAAACCAAACATTACACTTCTTAATCATAACCCAAAGAGCAAACAGAATGTGGTGCATATTTCAAGCTGGGCTGAAAGCAAATAGGAACCTATCAGACAACCCGGCCTTGCCTGCACTTTGCTCAGAGATATTTCACCCTGATTAGTAGCTGAGTAAAATGTGTTGGGATGTTTTTGGTTTTGGTTTTTCTGCTCACGGAGTGTCTGAAATTCTGCTTCAAATGAGTTTTTGACAGTTGGATTCACAGTCTGTTTCCCAGGGCCAGCACGTCCATTAAGGCGAACTAGGCAGTTGCCTAAGGTGCCAAAATGGAGAGAGGGCGCTGGCCAGCCTCCCACCCCCACCCCCACCCCGCCGCTGGCCATCGCCATCCGTCCCCCCACCGCCCGTCGCCGTCCGCCCGTCACCCCCGCACCCATCGCCGCCCCCTCCCACGCCTGTCGCCCCCACACCCGCTGCCCCCTGCCCCGCTAGCCTGCCGCCCCCACCCCCACCCCTCGCCTAGGGCGCAAAAAAAAATAGCACCGGCTCTGCTGTTTCCTACATTGACTCTCACAAGTTGTGAGTTTTTAGTGTTCAGCTGGGACCGAAAAACACTGTTTGCTGCTGTTATCTGAGCTCAAGCCTTAAGGTGGACGAGTGATCTCTTGAATGTTCTGTTCTCAACAGCCCTGCTTAGCTCTTATAGGGAGCTCCTTTAGGGAGTCCATCCATCTCGTATTTGGTCTTTTGCCTTTGGCCTTTTCCCAGGATTACTGTATTATCTTTTCCAAAATATGGTAAGAATGTATAAACTGTGAAATTATGCATGGATGGATCATCTGTGCAAGTGATTATCATTTGTAGGGTTGCCATGAACAGCTCACATACTTGAGGTTTGTTGCTGTCATCGTAACTCATTTTATTACCTGAAGTAGTTAATATTATACAGAATTCTAACTTCTGCACAGAACTAAACATTCTGAGTTAAGTGTTGCAACTGTGAAGATACAGGGCACCTTACTTATAAACTAGTGAACATATAATAACACCAAGAATATTTTTGTTCAGTAGCAAATAAAACAGCTCAGAAATCTGTCCTTTAGCAATGTTAATTAAAAATATACAGTAGAGGCTATTTGGGGGGTTCTGCATGCTGAAAATACTCATTTTTTTCCAGCTTCAGGGTCAATGTGTCTTTGTCTCACAGCATGTGAGCCAATGAAAGAATCAATAAATCAGTCTTATTCGTATCAAAGTGTGGCTCAATTTTACAGTGCAATGCTCATGGGAAGTGAAGGATTGATTCACTGCATACCATTGCCCAGGGAACGCCTGTGGGTACTCGCAATACTTTCCCCCTCTCTGGGTAGGCTCTTACTATGTCCCCCAATGCATCAATAATAGAAGCCTTACATCAGAGGTCATGTGCCACTGACTGGCATCATTCCTGTTGCACAGCTTGACTTGTGCAACAGGGTTTTGTTCATGGTGTACTCTGAATTTTGTAAGAGCTCTTACAATACCATTATTGCACAAAAGCATGTTAGTGAAAACCCTGATTTATCTTTATTGGGGGGGGGGAGTCATTTTTATAGTCTTGTTCTCATATATTCTTCTACCCCTGGCAGCCTTAACATAACACATCTTCTGTGCTATTGGCGTCCTTGGCCAACCAGCTTTGTCCTGCCTTCACGTGTCTGCAGGGTGCAGTAACAGGATCCCAGCACTGTTTTGACTGGCCAGAAGGAGCACGCCTTCAACATTGACGGAGGGCTGGATTAGCAATATTGGGTTGTTGTAGATAGACTGAAGCCACTTCACCAGTATATGAAGTGATTTGGAAATGTGGTTGTGAGTTTTACAGGTGCTAAGTATTATTATTACATGAGAAGATCTTGGAGGACATGTTCCCAAGCTGCTTTCAGAGGAGGTCAGCCTGCACTGTTAAGAACTGTGGTTTTGGAACAGATCATAGACAGGGATTGGATTGCATTTAATAAATGGAAACCCATAATGTTTTTCTTGGTTACTAAGATAAATAATGGATGTGGGATTTGACAGAATTCCCAAGGGATTTGACAGTAATCTCTCCCTCTCATTTCCGATATGGCTACTGCTAGTGCCTGGTTCTAGGTTGAGAGATTTTCTCGGTAACTTCTACTGTCCTGATTCTGAATTCCTTTCTTAATGCTATGCAAACATCCATGCCTGTTTCCTACATTGACTCTCACTAGCCGTGAGTTTTTAGCATTCAGCTGGGACCAAGAAACATTGTTTGCTGTTGTTATCTGCGCTCCTGCCTTAAGGTGAACGAGTGATCTCCAAAATGCCCTATTCTCAACAGCCCTGCTTAGCTCTTATAAACTCAATACTGTGGCTTCCTTTAGGGCAGGGGTGCTCAAACTAAGGACCGGAGGGGCGGAAGAGGCCCCCGAGGACCTTGAAACCAGCCCCCGGAACCAATTTTGACCCCCCACCTACAAGTTGACAATTTAAATTTGACAGTTTTTTTAAAAGAAGAAAGGCAGAGTAATGGTGAACCTCTATGATCATTGGCAGGGCCTCTGCCTGCTCCCTGCACTGCACACCCTGGAGGGCTACCCATAGACCTGGTACTAAGGCAGCTGAAGGGGGGGGAAAGCACTTAGGCAGGAGCAAGGAGGAGGAGGAACATTGGCTGCAGGGAATGGACACAGGTGGACTTGGGTAGTGGGATGACGTGTGATTTTCTCTGCCTTGTGCCCTGCCATCTTAATATGGAAATCTTATGCTATCTTGGTAGGATGTCAGAATTAATTAGCTGCTTTTGACGCTATAGATCATGGCATCCTCCTGACTCATCTCTCTGAAATGGGAATTGGAGGTACTGCATTAAAGTGGCTCCGGTCATTCTTGCAGGATAGAACACAGAAAGTGGTATCAGATGATTCTTATTCGACACCACGGCCGCTGACCTGTGGAATGCCCCAGGGTTCTGTTCTGTCTCCTATGTTGTTTAACATCTGTATGAAACCACTGGGGGAGATTATCAGGTCTTTTGGGGTCAGGTGCCACCAGTATGCCAATGATACCCAGCTTTCCCTCTTGTCACCTCCGGACTCTAAGGGAGCTACTATCTCAACTTTACATGAGCGTTTAGCTGCATTAATGAACTGGGTGAAAATGAACAAAATGAAACTAAACCCAGACAAGACAGAGGTGCTCCTGGTCAGTCGAAAGGAAGAACAAGGGATAGGGATGCAACCTGTTCTGGATGGGGTCACCCTCCAATAGAAAAATCAGGTATGCAGCTTGGGGGTGCTCTTGGACTTATCCTTGAGCTTGGATGTCCAGGTCACGGCTGTGGCCAGGAGCGCATTTGCACAATTAAAGCTAGTATGCAGGTTACGCCCCTTTCTTGAGAAACCAGCTTTGGCCACAGTGACACATGCCCTAGTGACGTCCCAGCTAGACTACTGTAATTCACTCTATATGGTGATGTCCCAGCTAGACTACTGTAATGCACTCTATGTGGGACTACCAATGAAAAGTCTCAGGAAACTTACCAACGGGTCCAAAATTAAGCAGCACATTACACCCCTATTAAAACAGCTCCACTGGCTTCCAATCAGCTATCGGTTGACCTACAAAGCACTATACAACCTAGGTCCTAGCTACCTCAAAGATCAAATCTCACAGTATGAACCAACTTGGGTGTTAAGGTAATCTGGAGAGGCCTTTCTCTCCATCCTGCCATCCTCACAGGTATGTCTCGTGGGAACCCATGAAAGGTCCTTCTTGACTGCTGTGCCCAGACTCAGGAACTCCCTCCCACTAGAGGCCAGGACTGCCTCATCTCTATTATCTTTCCTGAAACAGGCAAAGACCTTTCTCTTCAGGCAAGCTTTCCCTGAATGATAGACTACCTATTATGTCTTTTATATAAATCTACAGGATCACATAGACTTTGTGTTTATAACTACTTATAACCTTGTATCTTTAATGTAGTTTTATCTATTAATGCTGTAGAATGTCCCCCAATTCCTTGTTCTCAATACTTGAACATGTCTTAATTGTATTGGACTGTATATTAATCTCTTATTACTGTAAGCCGCCTTGGGTTCCTTTCCAAGGAGAAAGGCGGAGTAAAAAATACTCTAAAATAAATGAATAAATATAAATAAATGGAAACAATGTTGAACAGGTCAAATGTCTAGGTATTCTTTTCCATTTATAAACATTCCTGGCTCCCTCATCATAAAGCAGTTTTAAACATAGCCAGGTTTACTGTTCGTCTTATACTTCGATTTTCTGTAATTCAGGTAATTTGTATGTTCCAGTGGCTCTGCAACTCTTTATGTACGAAATTACGTCACAAATTTTTTATGGGATCCCAATCTGGTTAAATGCTATGGACTGGTCAATGGAACTGTTAAAATCCCATTTCCTAAATACAGTATTAGGGTTACTAAGATGTGTTCTGTATACAGTGCTTTCTGGAGACTAGATTATCCTCATTGGAGGCAATGACGTGGCTGAGATTGTGGCTAAAAATGTTTTACGCTTCAGACTCCATATGGCCTGTTATACCAACTTTTGTTGATTCTGGCCCTCCTTTGGGGTCAGTTGCCCTTCTTTTAAAAATGAAACTGATCGGCTTACTTAGACAGTGATTCCTTGGGATCATTAAGTCAAATGCTAGTCTTTTAAATTAAAAAAATGGATATAGAATTTCAGGAATTATGGCACACAGATAACAAGGCCTCTTCTCCATAATTTCCCCACATTCCCCTTAACATTGGTTAACTGGCTGCTTATCTGTCCTTGCTTAAATGTCCATAAAATGTCATCTCTTGCCGGATGCAACGTCATGCCTGGAGCATCACTGCAGGGTAGGTTTAGCGGAATCCCTTATCTTGACAGCTCTTGCCCATGTGAGCAGGGTGCCCTGGGAAATCTGGCTTATAAGCTTCTGCATTGCCCACTCCACTTGGACTACAGCACAAAGTATATTGCCTCAGTCCTATTACAGCTGGAGGATCAGACCAAATAATCAAATCATCATAATAAAAAGAACAAATAAGCAAATAAGCACAAATACAATAAATCAAAATGATTTAACAATTCAAAATAAGAACAAATGGAAATAAATAAATAAGACACAAAGAAAGAGCAAAATCCCTCTATTTTCCTTTGCTTTTCCTTAAGCCAAATTAAATAACACTGAGCGGTATTTTAGTGAAACATAAATGTAAAGTTTATAAAAAGAGCATTCTGATTGCTTGATCAGCACAACATCATCAGCATATAGTATATAAACATTTGCAGCAGCGCTTGGTAAGTCAGATGTAGCACTGTTAAAGAGTTGTACAGCCAGCACATAATCTTGCAGCAAGCTGTCATTTAACCTATACTTCTGTCTGGTCTGGTCATCTAAAATGTACTTTGATGTGAAAGCATGTTATTGAGTAAAGTAGCTGTTTTCTTGCAGGACACAATACATAGACATTTTAAGATTTTAAGATATTTAGGATTCGTCTGTCTCTTGTGCTTTCTCTCTGGCTAAATGTTGAAGTTTTTTTTCTTTTTTCCTTTTCTGGCCAGTGGTGTAATGCTGGTGCTCATTGAGAAAATCCCCATAGCTGCCGGCCCCATAAGAAGAGTTCAAATGGGCAGGCTGCTGGGTGTATCAATGGTAGAGATGGGTGTTTACTCTGGTTTCATGCTTCAGTGTGGTTTGTTGGATTGAGCCTGCAGGTCTTGTGTGGGGGTCCCTTATTCAGTCCTCTACCGTGTTTCCCCGAAAATAAGACAGTGTTTTATATTAATTTTTGCTCCCAGAGGATGTGCTAGGTCTTATTTTCAGGGGATGTCTTATTTTTCCATGAAGAAAAATACGGTACACATTTATTGTTATCTTATTATGGGGAGGCCTTATTTTTGGGGGATGCCTTATATTTCAGTGTGGGGCAAAAGTATAAGTAGGTCTTATTTTCAGGGGATGTCTTATTTTCGGGGAAACAGGGTACCTCCTCCCACAGGAACTCTGCCAGAAGCAACACCAGCGGCTGCCCTAGTGAGCCTACCTCCTCCTCTGAGTGGATCCCCGTGGGCAGAGGTGGAGTGTGAAATCTAGGCTGCCCGCACAACACCTGTGGGCCCCATGTGGCAAACCATGCTGGACTGTGGTTAAGGGCCCATCTCTACTTCATAACAATAGTGGCGGAGCTGCGTTTGGGGGTGAGTGGCTGTTTGATTTTGATTTTGTTTGTTTTCTAAAACCAATTGCTCTCAATGGCCCTTTCCAGACCTTCCAACTGCCCCGTGCCCAATATATTTGTAGCACAACAGGAATGGCTTTCAGCTATGCATTGTTCCTAGGAAAATCTGTGGCTTGCCAGCTACGGGGAGGGTTGCAGACAAGCTCCGAAGGAACAGGGAAGCCTGGGAGGGGCTGGCCGATGACACCATTGCCCCTGCTACTCAGAATCATGGGGCCTCAGCCCTGTGAACCTTGACTCTGCTCTATTGCTGTGTCTGGCAAAGCTTACTTCATGGACAGCACACGTGTGTTAAGTACTCCTAACATGCAAGTTTGTTTATTTGTTTGTTTATCCCCCTTAAGGGAGCTGAAAGGCAAGATTGAGAAAGAAGGTGCAAAGCGAGAACTGTTATCCAGTCAGTCCCATATAAACGAAACTCACTGCATCCACTGTCTGCAACCATTCAAGTTCCTCGTGAACAGTAAACGTCAATGCTTAGACTGTCATCTCTACACGTGTAAAAACTGTAGTCGCTACAATAAAAAGGAGCAAGGTTGGGTGTGCGACCCATGCCGCTTATCCCGGTAAGTTGCCAAATGGGTACACTGCAAGGGTCTCTTATGAATCCCTTGTTTATCCTTAACAGAACAAAAAAAAATGGAAGGTGGATATATGGGAAGGATGAGAAGCTGTGTTTGTGAAGATTCTCAGTCATCCAGGTGAGTTTATCTGAAAGTTGAGTCATAGCAACTGGACTTCTTTTTTTGAGAAATCCAGTTTCCTCAAGAAGAGAAGTCCAGTTGCCATGATTCAACTTCCAAAGAAGCGGTGTTGCAAGATCTTTTAGGGGGGAGGCGAAATTTTCATTATTACATTGTAATCTGAACCCCTTCTCTCGAAGGGCTTCAGGACAGCATCAGTGTTATGCAAAATTTGATTCTACCACACAGAGATTAGGGTGATGCGTATTGATTGCCTGTGGTCACTTTATAAGCAAGGATAGGACACTTATTGGCTAAAGTGGCAGTCTGACATTCAATCTTATAAAGTAATCAGCTTCATTGCTGCTTTACTGAATTTCTGGCCTCCCATCACTCACAATCCATGGGTTCATCTAATAACACAATGGCTTGCAGATGCTTCAGTTTTTAAAAAATAATCTCATTAAACTTAATCTTAAAGATTGGGCTTTCGTATTTGCAAGGAATAAATATTTAACAATAGACAGATTGCAATCAAGGGACTCTGGTATATGAGAGAAACTGACTAGTTGTTTGCATATTTCAATATTTTGTGGGGTTTAAAATAGTGTAGTACTATGGAAAAATGTGTATTAGTACAAAGCAAACATTTTATAGGTATTATTTTTTGCCGCAAAAACAGTGATATGAAAGACACTTTAGAAAAGCAAAGCAAAATGTTCTGCCCCATATACCACCCCATAGCACTTAAAGCACTCTCTGGGCAGTTTATAGTCTATTTAAGCAGGCTACACATTGCATACCCCATTGCTCCTTAAGTAACACATGGCCACATATAAATCAGGTACTAGGCATGGCAATGTTATGAATCCTAATCAGACCGTTCCCCCATCTTTTCCTTCTAATAGGATTTCTTCATTTATTTATTTATTTATTGGATTTATACCCCGCCCATCTTCCCGTGGGAACTCTGGGCAGCTTACACAGGGCTGAACAATTCAGCAAACAAAACAATTTAGAAACAAACAACAATATAACAACAATGATAAAACAGCTTTAGCACCCTTGACTTGAAAAACTCGAGGCTCAGCAAGCAACAGTAACTGATTGAGCACACAGATGGCGACACACACACACACACAAACTAAACTAAATCGCCAAAGGTCTCGCCAAAGAGCAGAGTTTTCAGAGATATGCCAGCAATCAGATTTGCAGATTATGCCTGTGTTTACCTTCCAATCACCTGGCTAAATGCAAGATACGGAGGTGAGGAAAAGCATGTGCTATCACAAGCATCTTTTATCACTTGGGAGAGTATTGATACCCTGCATTCCCCCCTAAGAGGATTCAAGGCAGTTTTACAAGGTTAAAACAGTCAGTATGCTATACATTGATCAGTATTAAAAAGAAATTAGACCACTTCATATTAAAAGCTGATACAGATGATTTGGAAGAATTTTAAAAACACATTATAAAAATAAAAAAGAGATACAGATATTTTTAACTCCCACCCCAACTCATAGGCAGCCAGTTACTGGGGGAAATGCCTGCTCGAAGCGAAAAGTCTTCCCGCTGGTGGAAGGAAAGCAAAAAAAAAAAGGGATCCTAAAAATATATTGGCAGAGGTCAACGACAAATTAGGACTATGTGCCTTATTCCTGCTCATATGTTCTGGTCATTTCTGACCCATGAACAAACACCCCAAAAAAGTTCTTTTTAAATTCTGGTGAAGCTTTTGCATAACATCAATCCCTGCATTTGTTTTAATAATCTCCATTTCCAAGGATTGGGTTACCAAAGCCTTTCCTTTTCCGAGAATGCTTTTTAGAGATAAGCACGCATCAAGTACGTGTAGGATAGTCACACTGAGCAGAATGAGGCTTCTGTGTGCCAGATTGTTGGTCTTTGTGTGGCTCATTCATCCTGTTGCTTGATATCGGTGTTTTCAAGACAAGATACTTGAAGAGGAAACGTATGGTGAGGCTGGGTTTGTCTATATGACATCAAGAAGAGGGCCCCTGATGTGTTCCAGCGCTTCTACATGTATTGATAGAACTTAGGTCTATAGTAAGGTGTTCATTCGGCTTCTACCAACAGGAATGTTTTACTTAATTCATGCTGGCTGGCGTGTATATAATTCTTTTTCTTAACTTGGACAGGATTGCAAGGACAGGCTCTCTGGAGTGGTACTACGAACATGTGCGATCTCGTTTTAAGCGTTTTGGCAGTGCTAAAGTGATGCGATCTCTCTATGGAAGGATGTCACACGGAAAGAAAAATCCGTCCTTGCTTGGTACAGACAGAGGTCTTGGTGAGATTCTCTCAGTAACTCTCAAAACGTTTTGAATATTCTGGAAAATATTGGGTACTGAAGTTACCTCTTACCACATGTCACGAAACTCTCTCTGAGTAACTAGAATCTATTCTAAACAAGTGGAATTAGTAGCATAACTCCCAAGCCAGAGGGTGGTTTTCCAATGGGCTTGATTCCCAACACATTTGTTTTTAGAACTTAATCATCACCGGTGAGTCGTTAGGAAAAATTGCAGTGAGTTGTTTGCCCTTAATTCTAAAATTAGGGATAACCCCTTGAAACTGAGCGGCAGTGTTTTAAGGTTAATATAGCCACATTTTGGATGACTGGCCCATTGTTTGCAGTTGCTGATCGCAACCAATTCAATTTTCACTTATATTTAATGATTCCGAGAGTGGAACTGAACCTTTCTGTAGCATCTGGATCTGGTTTCTAGTCAGAAGAGGATATTGGGATATGCAGATGATGAGTCACAGCTGTACAGCTGTTTTTAGATGCCTCAAGAGGAGGCTTTTATTGTGCAACTGCTTTTCCTCATTTCACAGGGGGTCCAGATGGTGACCTCTTCCATGTGTTATTTTGCCATTCTTTCCCACCACATCTTCTGTCCCTTTTTTTCACACACACACACACACACACAAAGTTAAGATTTTTCCATCTCTCCAGAAGCACTCATTATGGTCTGGTGTAACATTTTTCTTAGGCAATAATGCTCAGCTGAACATGTGCCAGAAATATACTTTACCTCATAAGTAGGAGTTCTGGGCTGTAAAACTAATAGATCAGGAAGATAGCACAAATTTGCTATGTCTCCCTGTTGATTATTTCAGTATCTCCCTAGTATAGATATGGCTGTGGTCATACATTAAAAGAATATGTATGATTTTAGCACCGGCAATACTGAGCTCCATTCTTCTGGCTATACATATTTTACTGGGAAAGTGGAACAGGAGAAAGGATTGACATTTCCTAATTTTGTCCTGGTTGAGTTTCTGCCCACCACCCACCCACCCACCCCAGCTACAGTTTCCCGACATTTAGAGGTGGACTTCCAATTACAACTCTCAGCTAGTTTGGCCCTCCATTGAAAAGCATTGCAGGATAAACACTGGACACAAGCAAGGTAAGCCTGCTGGTCCCTCTCTTTGATCCGCCATCCTCCTGTTCTTCAAGCATTCCCAACAGGCCAATCCATGTTCGTAAACTCCTATCTCTGTGGGATTACAACAGGGGTGTCCAAACTTTTTTGCAAGGAGGACCAGATTTGGTGAGGTTAAAATGTGTGGGGGCCGACCATTCAGCCACATTGGGCCCCCGGGCCAGACTCTGGACAAGTATCTATAACATGAAAGGAGGCAGGGAGGATGCTGCAGCCACAGAACCGGGGGCAGGTAGGCTAGGCAGGTGGCTGGTGGGATGGACATAGGCAGGGAGGGCAGGCAAACCGTAAAACTACAAGCTGACATCTCCATCCAGTATGGGGAGGGGCCAGCTGGCAGGGATGTGTTAAGTTGAGCCACTGGGCAGAAGAGGCCGTAGGCCGCTTGAAATTGAAAACGGGCCACATTTGACCTCCGGGCCTGACTTTGGATATGCCTGGGTTAGAACATGCCAAACCGTTTTTCATGTTTTACATTCCACATTTGACTTTTCACACTTACTTTTTGCAGAAAAGTGAAATGGCCTCCCAAGATGCTTCTGTGCTGTGGAAAAGTGTATGTAGTCTCTTCTTAAAGCAGAGGCTGGGGAACACTTACCAGAACTTGTCCCCCTAGCACTCCGTAAAGCCTTTTGTCGAAATCAGCTCATGATTGTTTTTCCTTGGAGCCCATGTTCCTTTGACCAAGCTGGAGTTGGAAAGTACTGACATCCTGCTGGATTTCCTGGGACACATTGACCTCCAGGATCTTTCCCGCGAGGCATTGCCCACTCTGGCCAAAGATTTCTCCTAGCCACACCATATGGTTCTGGTTACTGTGCTGTGCTTTGTTTTGTCTATGTGTCTCCTCATTATTGTTTGGTTTTTGTCAAACACAGCACGCTAGACCAACCATTAGAGCACGGGGGAAGCTACTGTGTAATGAGGAACTTCAGACACCCTGACAGCTTGCAGGCACGACTTGTAATGCCAGATACAGTATGTTACCGGAACCCATACTCACTGTGTTCTCTGGTTGACTTATCAGACAGTCAAAATCGTTCGAAATGTACCAAAATCTACAGATGGGCAATGCTTTTACTAAAACCAATCAAGATGGCCAGGAAGCTAACAGAAAGAACTCTTTACCAGGCTGGATATCAGTTAGAGAAGCATAGGTGGGTGGGGTGGGGGACAAAGTACAAAAAAGTAGCCATCAGCTCTGCATTTAGACTGAATCTCAAGACAAAGACTGAAAACTGACTGAAGTAAAATTTGCTAGGTGCTACTGCCTAGCTGCCCTAAGCACATCCGATCTCGCCTGATTTCAGAAGCTAAGCAGGGTCGGCCCTGGTTAGTACTTGGATGGGAGACCACCAGGGAATACCAGCGGCTTTAGGCGCCTGGAATAGGAAATGGCAAGCCACTCCAGTATTCCTGCCAAGAAAACTCCATGGACATGGGGTCACGAAGAGTCGGTCACGGCTGTAATTACACAACACAACACAGGTTATGGAATTTGCATATATTGGGTTATGACTAGGATCTGTGTTGAGAGAAGCAAGGGTTGATGCCCATTTATAACAGCAAAAATTTAAAACTGTTATGAACGGTTAAGTATGTTAGAGGCCTAACAATGTGTTGCTCTCTCATTGGGCACATCTTTTCTCAAAACTGTTCGAGCCAAAGGACAATGAAATACCTGGTCAATAGATGGCAGCATTAGGTAGTTTTACATGGTTGTGATCTGAAAATAAGCTGCTCTTTACAATACACATTGCTTGCAAAGTGAGAAGTAGCATTTGGAAATCTTGGGTTCTCCGAGTGTAGCCAGCAGTCGTTAAGGAAGATGCTGCCATGGTTCTTCCAAGTGTACAGAGTGTATTCTGATGATTCCTTGCTGAATGTCTTCCATGGAATGTTTCTGTAGAAAAGAAAATTGACCTCATGCTACCCAAATTGTTGCCTGAAGTCAGCTGCTCCTGAACAGAGGGCTAAGAGGCCCTTGATAGAACTGTGGCCTGTGCCCAGTAGAATTAAGAACTATGTTTCCAAGAAAAGGAAAACAACTGCTGTACAGTGGTACCATGTATAAAGGAATTAATTCAGTCCAAATGAAATTCTGTTAAACAAATTTTCCTTTATACAAATTTACCATAGGAATGCATTGAAAATGGAGTGATCCCTAATTGTGACCATTTTTATGTTGTACGGATTCGCCCCATAGGCGATTCTGTTAAGCAAATGTCCCCTATCCCCGGAATTTTTTATGTTGTACAGATTTTTTTTTATCCAATCTGTTTGTTATACGAGGGTCCACTGTTCTTTTGAAGTGGAAGAGAATTGTTCAAACAACTGTTGCGAAGATTCATATTTTTTATAGTTTTTATAGACTTTATGCTCGACACATGGATGTGTTATTTTAAAAAAATCCTTTAAGCATTTGGCATAGAGGGGGAATCGTAAAGGCACCAGAAATGTAGCCCAGTGAGGAATAAAAGTCCATGCTTCCAAAGAAATCTCAGTGGTGACAGGGGTGTAATGGTTAGGAAGATGCCAAATGAAAATACTCTCAATTCTCAAAATCAGCAGAATTTGTTGTATGTTCTCTCAGTGTCATCACTTCATCATCCCCCTTTTTCTTTCATTAATCAGTGCTGTAGAAATATCTATGGCACGAGATGAACAGCACTCAATATTGATTCTTGTATAAATGATAGGGACTGAGATTAAATGTTGGTTCCCTCTGTGAATGGAGGAAGCAAAGAAGGTGAGAGGTAAAAAACAAAAGAAGAAAAGTCCAGGGTTTCTGCTTCCATAATCTCTGTGATGTGTGGATTTGGAAGGATGGGCTCTTCAAAGAAGCCAGCTGAATGCAACAGTGTGTGGGGGGCTATTAATGCCCCCTCAAAGGGTTCAAAAGGTCATGTCTCCTGAATTCACACCTAGGTTCTCTGAAACACCCAGCATGGACCTACTAGGAAAGCTTAGAGAGAGCTGAGGAAAGGGAAAAGAGGAGAAAAGAGAAGCCAAAGCAGAAGAGAAAGCATGAGGCCGGAGGGGGCGAGGAAATGTTTTTAGTCCACAAAGTTATCATGCCCTGAAGAGATAGCATAAAGGGATAGAGCCACCATGAGTGTTGACTCAGTACAGAGGAGTTCATTATTTCCTGTGGGCCTTGCTATCTTGTTAAATGTTCATTGACCAAAACCCTGTTTTAAGTAAGGCGGTTATTTCACGTCCTTCTTTGTTCCGCGACTAGTTTTGTACCGTGACAGCGTTGGTCGCGATCACGTGGTTTTGTCCCTATTTCGGTGTTCCCACGGTTGTGATAATTTGTCTCATGACAAGTGTTACCTCACGGTCTTGTACCATGACAAACACTGAATTTGTCTAGCTTCCTTTTCGATATTTCTTTTTCAATATTTCGCTTTTGAAAAGTCGAATTAAAAAAATGGACACAGTTTTCTGAGAGAAACAAATGTTTTGTTGAATGACAGTCATTACTACACGGTATCTTGTCTCGGAACAGAAAGCAGGAACAAAGAGTGACAAGGGAAAACCCTACCCCAGCACCAGGTACAGTATTTCAGTAATTGTGCGACGGACGTGAAGTAACATTTTTTGTACCGCTCCTAAGCGCAACACTAACAGAGACAAAACCGCCTACGTTCTTTTGCAACTAAGCTGCATCTGGCAGTGCTAGATCTAATCTCTATTTTACCCCCCCCCCCCGGAATTTCCTTTAATAAAGTTCTTACATAGAGCCTTTGGTTTGGATACTTTTTTTTTTCAGAGAATGCACAGGTTACTAAATCTCATTTGTCTTGCCAAAGTCCTCATCCAGTGACTTCCTCGATGCCTCATGCACAGAGTGCCTTTAGGTTTTTAGCATGTTCGGAGATTGTGGCAGTGTTTGAAATAAAGCAGTGACCCTCTCCCTCCCCAGAACTCAGTGGGTCATGTTTACGAACTTAGAATGGCCGACCACCAGTATTCCTCCCCTTGGTGGCAAAGGGGACTAGTCTCAGGCAGTCCCATGGGAAAAGGGGTCTCAGAGGAGGCATCAAAGAGGCTTCCTGCTTGACAAGAGGCACCACGTTTTTATTATACTTATGTACATGTCATGTAGTTATGGAAAATGAAATAATAATAATAATCACTTGAGCTTCTGCAGACCAAGGCTAATGGGTTAAACTTACGGGAGGAGGGATTGTCCCTGTGAGGGAGGTGTAATCAACAGGCCGTACTTTCTTTTCTACTGCTTTAAAAATCATTTTCTTACCCCTTCATTTCTTTTGGAGGGATCAAATTGTCCATTTGTCTCAAGGGCACTCAAGGGCTAAATAAATGTTTTTTTTAATATCAAAAAGGGTGCAACAAACAATCCATCCTGCCGTGCTGAGCATTGTTCTAAATTTCTTTCACCCACATGACAAATACAGCAGCTTGATTTCAACATCATGAAGGAAGAGACCGAATTATTAAGGCAGAGTTGACAGAAGGGAGAGAGGGGAGTTCTCAGCCAGCACATTCATGACCAGGAACAAAAAATTAAATACAAATCAGTTTAGAATTCTGTTGCCCCCGCCCCGCCCATCGAAAAAGGATTCCTATCTCTAATAATGAAGGAAAGGAAGTGGATAGGTTCTGAGGTAGGGAAAGGGAAATAGCATCTCAGGGGTTATGAATTTTTTTTGGATCTAGTATAAACAGAAACCAAATGACTTGATTATACATACAGTACAGTACAGTACTTGGACAAATACTGTGAGCAGAGACTCCTTTTGATCTCCCAGCTTTTGGTTTGAGATTAAGTTGAAATCAAAGTCTCAAGCTGTCTAGACACTCTTGAGAACTAAATTATTCTGTGTCAACCAGTGGGTTAGTTATATTCTCCAGTATAGTTGGACTCCATATCTTCTTGGATCCATAGTGAAAATGGGGAAACCAAACAGGTTTAAATATTATTGAGGACCATAGAAAATTGTGATTTTAACTTTGAAAATTGAGAACCGTGAAGTAGGCCTTTTCCTAGAATTCTGACAAATGGTTCTTAATTTGAGACAGTCTCTTGCATTTTTATGTTGTTTTGGATATTCAAACTAACCATTCCAACGGAACTAAACAAGTTAATTCATACATAAATTGCATGCAGATCAATCAACCTGTAGACAGATGATTGATGACATAATCACTACAAATTTTGTCATGCTGTCATAGTAAAAATTTGTACAGCAACAATAATGAACAAAATTGTTAATAACAGCATACTGTATTTAGATCCAGTTAGATTTATTAAATGAATCTGAATCTGTTATTATTGACTACAATCCACTTCTTCAACACACTGAGAAGATAAATCTGTGCAAAAGCAAGCACAGCAGATTCCCCCTGCTGTGCTGCCTGTTGGTCCAAATGCAGAAGATTAATAATAATAATAATAATAATAATTTATTGTCATTGTGTGTATATACACAGTATACACATACAACGAAATTCAGATACCCAGAGACCAGATTCAACACGCACACACACAAATCTCCAAACACTCTCACACACATTTAAAAAAAAAAAAACCTTCAACACACACACATAAAATCCCTGAACACTCCCCCCCCACCCCACCCCCCTTAAAAACACAAGCATCTACACAACAGGCTAGGTAATCCTGTCCAAGTGCTCACTACTGGTGGTTCTTGAGTTCATTATTAAGTGCAATTATAGCTCTGGGATAAAAACTGTTCAGAAGACGTGTGGTCCGAGTTTTAATTGTTCTGTATCTTCTGCCAGAAGGCAACAGTTCAAAGAAATTGTGAGCAGGATGAGTAGAGTCCCTCAGAATGTTGTGTGACTTCCTCAAACAGCGAGATGTGAAGATGTCATCCAGGGTTGGTAGCTGGAGCCCGGTAACATTCTGGGCAATTTTAATTATTCTCTGTAGAGCTTTTTTGTCCGCTACAGAGCTGCTCCCATACCATGATAGCATGCCATAAGTTAGGACACTCTCAATGGTGCTGTGATAGTAAGACAGAAGTAGATGCTGAGATAAATTCATCTTCCTGAGCATTCTCAGGAAATACAGCCTCTTCTGTGCCTTCTTCACAACCATATTGGTGTTTGCAGTCCATGAGAGGTCCTCTGAGATGTAAGTGCCCAGATATTTAAAGCTACCAACCCTCTCCACCTCCTCACCATTTATGTACAATGGTAAATGTACCTCTATTTATTTCTATATCCTTTGTTTCATTCAGGGCCAAAATAATCACAGGGTGTATACACGCTACCCATCCTCCATTCTCTGTGCTGCTCTGTACATCTAAGGCCAATCAAAATAATCTTTTAAAAAAGGCGACAAAAATATTGTGGCAGTTAAAGATTAACTGCTATATTTTAATGTGAGCTTTTGTGGATAAGCCTACTTCCTCAGACACTGAGACTGCTCCGTTGCTGGCATGGTAACATCAACCCATGACTGTTTGCCCAGTCAAGCATCAGGATGGATATATTGGGTTCAGAATTGTGACCCAGAGAATCTAATGGTCATTCCAGCATACCGTATCTTCATAACCATTTGAAGGGGGGGGAAATACCACATTTTCTCATTTCTGAAATTGATGCTATATACCAGTGGTTCTCAACCTGTGGGTCCCCAGATGTTCCTGGACTGCAAATCCAGAAGCCTCCACCACTTGCTGTGCTGGAAGGGATTTCTGGGAGTTGCAGTCCAGGAACATCTGGGGACCCACAGGTTGAGAACCACTGCTATATACAGTGGTATCTCTACTTACGAGCGGCTCTACTTACGAGCAGTTCTACTTAAGAGTGGAAGGCTGTTGGTGTTTTTAATTGCTGCCTTACAAATTTTAGATGTGATCTGCTCTACTTGCAGTTTGTTTGTTTGTTTGTTTTTTTAGATAGGGCTGCTCTACTTATGAATAGTTTGACTTTTGAGCATGCATTCGGAATGGATTAAACTCATAAGGAGAGATACCACTGTAGCTGTAACAAAGGTGACTCTTCAACCTCTCACCATTTTAATTGGCATGAGCATTTTTTCACCTCAGGCTATTTTATGAGATGTATCTGACTAGAGTTGTGTATCTCATTGTGGATGCTGCTTCCCCCACCCAAGAAGGAGGGTGGCGTGGGAGCCCTGGCTTTCATAAAGTGAAGAGCTCCCTGAGCTCTGGAACTAGATATTTTAACACAGGGGAATAGGGAACAAGAAAAGTTTATGTGCTGGCTGCACCCCATTGCCATCAGTTTGCATTGGGATACAGCTGGCCTCACTATCTCCCCACCACCACCACAACACACACACACTAAGTCCAGTATTTGCTGAAATCCAAGTTCCAGTCACTACCCAGGCTGCCCAGAGTCCATAGTTCATGCCGAGTCTTCTGAAGAGACCTAAGCCAACTAATTCCTGGAGAGGGAGGGGGAGCTTGTACTGCCAACTGCTCTCCAGCATCCGGGTCCTCAGCTCCCGCCAGCTGATTCCTCAAATGCTCCTCCTTTATCCTCATTGGAGTGGGGCCTGGAGGCCCTAGCAGCCAGTCTTCTCTTCACAGGGTTGGTAAGGAAGCCAGAGTTGATTGTGGACTGAAGATTGGTGTGCCCTCACCATGCCATTGTCCCCTGAACACTTCCACTTGGGACCCAGACCTCTGTCCAGAGGTTCTGGATGGTTAACATGCCCTTGTCCCCTGAACACTTCCACTTGGACCCAGACCTCTGTCCAGAGGTTCTGGATGGTTAAACATGTCCTCCTTTCCCAGGACACAAAACAATTCAACTTAGAGCGAAAAAAACGTTGGCGTTTTAACTGCTGCCTTACAAATTTTAGATGCAGACTGCTCTACGTATTTCTTTTATTTATTTATTTATTTATTTATTTATTTATTTTAGATGAGATAGATAGATAGATAGATAGATAGATAGATAGATAGATAGATAGATAGATAGATAGGGCTGCTCTACTTAAGACTTTGTTCAACTTAAGAACATGCATTTGGAACAGATTAAACTCGTAAATAGAGGTAACACTATATTAGGCTTCTGGCCACTGGGGCCAACCCCTGCTCCCTTGCCCAGACGTGGTATGTTCATCCTGGCTCTTCTCACACCTGGAACCTCCATTTTACTTTTTTGCACTTTCCAAGGACCCGGTTGTGACCACTCCTGGCCTGCCCAATCCCAGTATATTACCTTTTATTTCCCTGGAGTTCCTCCAAACCCAAATAGAATTGAAATACAAAACGGTAGGTTTGGGTTAAAACATAAACTGTAGTTTTATTTAAACAGCATAATAGTTATTTGATATATAAACATGCTTGTGGTTACTTTTAACTGTAGAATAAGCTTTCTACAGTTCATTTCAGAACTCTCTCCCCCCCCCCTCTCCTCTCGTCTCCTCATATATCCTCATCTGGCATCTTCTGATTGGGTGTCTCCCTCAGTCATCCATCAGCCCATCACTTGTCAGTCAAATGTTGCTAGGAAGACCTCATACATGCAGGAGTTCATCTTACCAGGTTCCAGAGTGTCCATCCTAAGTCATGAAGTGAGGAGACATACAGCCCACTAGAGGTTTCTGGTGTGTTCTCCTTGCACCTAGAGATAGTTACAGATGTTGCTTTAAGTCTGTTCTACGTGAGAAGTCAATAGGTGGTGCTCTTTAGGGCTAACAAGAGTCATACCCCAGTAGCTATTGGAGGCCAACAGTTTCTCAAACCTCATTTATGTGGCAACCAGTCAAAAGGAACTGTTTAATACCAGTGATATTAAACAAAAATACCACAATTAGAATAAATCTGAAATTGATCTTAAAAAGTATAAACATCATGCCAAGGCAGCATTTCCCCCCCAGGAACTAAGTAGCATGTGGGAACATTACTATTGATTCCCAAAGTGTGTTCTACACTTTTTTGGTAAGATTCTTCTGTTGACCTTAATTATTTGCAGGAATTCCCAAAGGATAATTTAACTTCATGATGAATGCACTGTGCTTGCGCCTTATTTCAAAGTTGAAGTCTGTTCAGCAGCTGGCTTGGAAAAGGCTTGAGCTGTGAAAAATTACTGCATATAAATATATATCCATGTGACTTCTCAGAAATTTGTTTTTCTTACAATGAACATAGAAGGCTGTACATTAACATTGTGAAGATAGGGCTGTTCAGTGATGACACCTAGCCATGGTACACACGTCTTCCACTTAATTTTTTGCTTATTTGTTTAATTTAATTTAATTTAATTTATTTACTGTTATTGATATGAAAAGGGTTGGCTTTCTTTTATCCAACAAAGTATGCCAAACATGGTTATTAAGGCATACATGTCTCGTTTTTTGTTTTTACTAAGTGTAAAAAAGTTGCTGATGAATAATTTATATTTATGCAAATGAACACATATGCCCTTACGCAGCACAACATATACTTCTTGAACTAGCTTCAAAACAGAGAAGGATTTTATTTCAAGTTTTATCTGAACAAATGTTTGAAAAGGAATTGGTTCACAAACTCCAGAGTGGTGGTGGTGGTGGCGGCGGCGTGCTTTACTGATAACAGTCATTCCAGAGGTGCAAAAATTAAGGTCCTATCAAACATGAGGTTGTTAGCTACTTAAGGAACTCTGTGATTTTTGAAGCAGACGTTGCATGGAATTTACATGGTTCTTAGGTGTCATTTTTCCTTGCAAGCTTTCCCCGGCCAGCAACTATTGTATACGGGTTTTCAACGTGTATCGAATTGTTTAGTATTTTAAACTATTTTTACATTATTTTGTATTGTGTTCTCTATAATATTTTATATCTTTTAAGGTAAAATGCTTAAATAGCTTTTTACCTCAAAATGTTTTACAAAAGGCAATGGAGAGAAATCAAATTAGAAGTCTCTCAACAGGGACCCAGTAAGTCTACACTTAGATCAGTTCCATTGTTTCAGAGTGCAACTGCAGAGCAGGAAGAATTCAAATGGATCTGCTATGAAATCTTTCCTGGGAAACCAGGTTCCCCCAGATTAATTCACTTCTGCTGGGCACACAGAAGTCAAAAACTCTTGAGGGAAGCAAGAGGCAGTAGGTTTGTGAAGCAGAGGATTCATATGCCTTCCAGTTTTCTTGCAGTCCTCCTGCTGGAATGGCTTCAAATACAGTTTGAGCAGCTTAAAAACCCTCTATATCAGCTCAAGCAATCACACTGCATGAACCAATGCAAATGCAGTTGGATTTTTAAAAGTGCAAGCCCCAGGGACAGAGGAAAAAATGAACAGGGAGGGAGTCCCACAATGATTTACGTTGCCTTTGATGTTATGTTGTCAACAGAAAATAAACTGGATCTGACTATTCTAATCCCAGAACCTTTTGTGCATTATTTGTCAGTTTAGTTGGAAGTTGAGGCTAATAATTAAGTGTAAGTCTGTAAATTAATGTAATGTTTCACCAGTTTCCTCTTCTTTCAGGTCTTCATGACAGGGTGTATAGCTTGCCAGACATCAACAGTAAGTTGGTATTTTTTTTAAAAAAAAAGAGAGATCTGCTATTTGTGAGTGAGGGACAGAGAGATGCTTTGAAAATATTGTTAACCTTAGAAATAATTGTGGATCTCTATGAAGGAAAAGGAATGGCGGTCTTATATGGTAAGACTGTATGCACTTCAGCACGAAGCATACATTGACACACTCAAATCATTGGGAAGAGAGGAGATATGAAACATGAATGCTGTGGTCAAATGCCCTTCAGTGACGTCATACATTTAAAAATTTTAAACCTGCCCCCCTGCAGTTTTTAAAGTGTAACTTTAAAGTGTAACTTTTAAAAAACTTTTAAAGGTTTTAAGTCTTTAAAATCTTTAAAATATTATCTATTCCATTCGAAAAAAAGAATGTGTATTTCAGACAAAATCAGTGTTCTGCTTATATACCACTCCATAGCAGTCATAAAACATTATCTGGATAGTTTACATTTTCCTTGGAAATGTCACAGTAGTGGATAGATCCTCCTCCTCCTTCCGTTGTGAGGTGGGAGTGTGAGAATCTCTTAGCCTTTTTGTTTTTGCTTGCATTTCTCTGAATCGTACCTCCCTTTCCTCTCATCTGTTGGGTGGCAAGTTTCGCTGGCTTTCTCCTGAAGGGAACATATTTTTCTATATACAGTGATGCCTTGAATTATGAAATTAATCCATCCCAAAGGAATTTTCGTAATTCGAAATGTTTGTAATTCAAATGCGGTTTCCAATAGGAATGCATTGAAAACCGATTAATCCATTCCAGAGGTCCGAAAAAAGACAGAAAAAGAGAACGGATGAATTGATTTTCAATGTATTCCTATGGGAAGCCTGCCCTGACACAGAAAAGCAGGGAAGAGCTCTCCCCCCCCCTTGCTGGTTTGGCAGGAAAACCCGTCAGTCAACTGGCAGCCAAGGCTGCCGAGCTGTCAAAATCACCTGATGGTTGGCGGGCCTCTAAAAGCAACGGATTTCGACAGCTCTGCAGCCTTCATTGCTGGTTGACTGAGTGGGTTCCCCCCACCAACCCAGCAAAGGCGGGGAGGAGGAAGCTCTTCCCCTGCTTTGCTGGGTTGGGGCAGGCACCCAGATGGCTCCTTCGCCACCAGTCCCCGCCCCACGCTTGCTCCCTGCGGTGGTGGCAAGCACTGGGAGGGTTCCTGCCCGCTTCCCCATGCCTTGGTTTTGCCTTGGAAGCAGGCATCAAGCGCAGCTCCTCCTGTTTGTGGGGTTTCTGTCTGCTTGCAAGGCAAAACCAGGGCACCGGGGAGCAGGCAGTCTTTGTCCCCCAGTGGGTTCATCTCCCTGCCCCCTCCTCCTTTTCAGGCACCTGAAAGCTGAAAAGAGGAGGGGGTCAGGGAGGCAAAGACGCTGGGGGAAAGACACTCTGAATGCCTGGAAACAGAAGGCGCCACCTGCTTGCAGGAGCTCAGAGCGTCTTTCCCCCAGAGAGCTTCTCCCCCCTGCCACCCGCCTCCTTTCAGCTTTCGGGTTCTTGAAAAGGAGGGAACCACTCTGGGGATCCTCAGCTATGTTAGTCATAGAGCAAAAGTGGGTGCCTGACCACGAGGCCTTAAAGTGCAGGAGAGGCTTCACAACCAACCACCTGACTTTGCCCGGTCTCGCTTCATCCGTTTCGCTGAAGCGAGACTGGACAGCAGGCATAAAACTGCTGCCCACGCCTCAGCACACGGCTTTACTCCTGCCGCCTGGTCTCGCTTCATCCAACAGGGTGAAGCGAGACCAGGCAAAGTCGGATGGCTGGGTTGAGCAGCCTTTCCTGCACTTTAAGGCTTCGCAACCAGCCAGCCACTTTTACTCCCCACCAAACCTTTAGGACAGGCATGTCCAAACTTCAGCTCTCCTGATGTTTTGGACCATAATTCCCCAGAATTCCAAACCTGTATTTCCAAAGGCAAAGGACTGTGGGAGTTGTTGTCCAAAACGTCTGGAGGGCCGAAATTTGGACATGCCTTGCTTTGGGACAGACAACCTTTGCGCTGCCCTCCCCCTTGCCTCTGCCACCTGGATGTGTCAAGGGGGGGGGGGTTAGCAGCTACCTGACCCAACAGGGGATGAGCAGACAAGGGTGACTTCACCGCTCGCCTGCTTGTCTCCTTTCGTAATTTCACGTTTTTCATAATTCAAGACATGACTGTCATCTCTTATGTGTGTGTTTTTAGTGCCCTTTACCCAATTTGCAAATGTTCCCCCATTGACTTGAGTGTGTTTGTGTTCTGGCTATTCATTGTTTTGTGCACTTGTAAACCTCACACATGTGCAAATTCTTGAGGCAAAGGAGGCTTCTTCTCTCAACAAGTCCTCAAAAGTGTGAAACATTTGCTTTCCACGATGCTGTCATATCCAAACCCTAGAGTGAAGTAATAGTGCTATTGGTTGCTGACACTTCTACCCTATGATGTCCCTAAAATGTATTTTATTTCCTCAAACATCATTCCTTTGACAGTGTCGGAGCGCGCTCTTTGGTGCTTTAATAGTCATACCCCAACTTAAGTAGTTGCTTCCGACTTAAGAGCAATTTGACTTAAGAGCAGAAAACTGTTGGCAGTGTAACTGCCTGCCTTACAAATTTTTCCCATAGGAATGCATTGAAAACCGATTAATCCATTCCGGAGGTCCGAAAAAAAGACAGAAAAAGAGAACGGATGAATTGATTTTCAATGTTATTCCTATGGGAAGCCTGCCCTGACACAGAAAAGCAGGAAAGAGCTCGCCCCCCTTACTTACACATTTTTTCCCATTTTTTTATTTTTTTAACTTCTTTTTTTTTCAATTTTTAGAAAGGTGCCCCCAACTTAAGAGTAGTTCGACTTAAGAGCATGCATTCAGAATGGATTAAATTTGTAAATTGAGGCACCACGGTACTTTATTCCCCCACAGCCTGTTCTAGACCTTTAAAAACCCTTTTGTTAAAAATTGGAAGTCCACCCCCCTGATGCTAGCTACAGGCTTCAGGTGGAAATTATGACTGAAAATCAAAATAATGATACACACACATACATGGGTCACACCTACAGTCTGTGTCACCCGGGACAAACATGGATGGATTGCACGTGCCCACCCAGCAGGGTCGTGTGTGAAATAGTACAGAATACAAGAACAGGGCATACCTTAGTTGACAAATGCCTCCGTTTACATAATATTTGGTGTACAAAAGGAAATCCATTGGAAATAATGCCCCGGTTTGCATTCCTCCCCCCCCGCAATACCTCGGTTTTACGTGAGGCATGGCAAAACAAGTACCCAGGATGCATTGCGCCCCTGTGCATTTCTGGTTTATGAATTTTCCAGAATACGCAAATGTCCTGGAGAACAGGATTAACTTCGTTTACCAAAAGTACATTTGGTTTACCAAATACCGTAAATAAAGACTTGACTGAAAGTATATTTGTACTACTTTTTCAGTTTTTTGTGTTTCTCCAGCATGACATCTTGGAGCCCAGGCCCCTTCTGCCGCCGCCCTCACCCACCTCCATAGCTGCAGCCCTGCTCACACACTCCTAAGACATAGTGGCGTGTTTTGCAATTTTGTAGCAATCGTCTCCCAAGGAAGCTGCACTGGTGTGTGTGTGTCAGGGGTGTATATGTTTGGTGTAGTTTCATGAGCCACACTTGCACTTTCTTTGATATACTCCACCTCCTCTTATTTTATATCACTGGGGCATGATCACCCTGATGATAAGGACCTGCTTTTGAATTACTTTTTTTTTAATAATTAAAAGAAATTTGAAGGATTCACAACGTGCAGTCGAAAACCCCCTTGATTGGACTTTTGGCGCGGTAGTGAAGGAAGGTTTTGGTTTGTATTTAAAGGGTATGTGTGGCTCGCTTTTTAATTAAAAATGTTTGTAAAGAGATTCTTTATGAATCAATTCGGGGGGGGCAATGTGAAAACCCCGTCGTAATTGATACAGCCTTTGTGGGTCAGTCACATGTTTTG